>WOVY01013783.1:0-362366 GCA_013436015.1 Rhipicephalus annulatus | reverse complement strand
GGGGCGCCCTCGTATGTAACCACCAGTGGCACATACCCGAAATAGGTATAACACTTGACCTCCAAGGTGGTGCCAGTGAGAGATTTCTTCTGTGCGTTGTTTAACAATAAAAAATAGTGCTCAATGTACATGCAATGGCTGCTAATGGGGAATGAGAGACATGAGCATTCGCTTTTAGTCAACGCGCACGCTGCGATCCCCATTAGCAGCCATTGGCATGTACATTGAGCACTATCGGACAAGAAAGGGTTGCTACATTATACTCGCTGGGTGTAACCTCCTTAGCTTTAGAAAGGTTTAGCGAGCGTTGAGCCGCAGTGCCATGAATACAATGAACTTGTATATACCATGAATGAACTCAAGGTGGTTAAAAATGAAAGTAGATACGAAGCGCAAGCCGTAAGAAAGTAAAAGCCGAATTCTCCTGTCTCTCATTTCTCATTAGCAGCCATTGGCATGTAAATTGAGCCCTATCTGACAGGGAAAGTTGCTACGTTATACTCGCTGGGCGTAACCTCCTTGGTTTCGAAAGGTTTAGCGAGCGTTTGGTCGCAGTGCCATGAATACAGTGAACTAGAATATACCATGAACTCGAGGTGGTTAAAGGTGGGAAGTGGACCCAAAGCGCAGGCCGTAAGAAAGTGTGCGTGTGCCACCTCTCGTTTAGTCCTTGGAATGTCGCTGGATGGCGGTGCTTCTATATGGGGAATATATGATAAAAAGATGCGAGATGGTGGGACTTGGAGTGTTGAATAGATGAACGAACGGACACACAAACAGATGCATGGATGGACGCATGAACGGACGCAGGGGCGGATGCACGAAAGAACGCAGTGACGGGCGCACAACAGACGCATGAACGGTCACACAGACGGACGCATGGACGGACGAATGCTTCGCCCCACTCTCCATCATTCACTCCGTGGATATGCTGCCATTTTTTTTATTTCATACTTTTCTTTTGCGCGTTCACTTTTAGAAGACTAGACCATGTTGGTGAAAATATTTTCGCTCTGGTTTTTTCATTTTGTGTGTATGTAGTCTTTGTTTTCTTTCTTGCATTTGGTCTCAATGTACTAAAGATTTCGATCAGCATATATATTGATGATTGACTGATATGTGAGGTTTCAACCGTCCGCAAAACCACCATATGATTGATGAGCGACCGCCGTACGTAGTGGAGGGCTCCGGAAATTTCGACCACCTGGGGTTCTTTAACGTGCACCCAAATCTGAGCCCACGAGCCTATACAACATTGCCACCTCCATCGGAAATGTAGCCGCCGTAGCCGGGATTCGATCCCGTAACCTGCGGGTCAGTAGCCGAGTACCTTAGCCACTAGACCACCGCGGCGGGGCTTCTCATAGCACCTTAACATGGCAAGCGACTCGTGCTGCAGTGGATATCATCCGTAGCTACATATTTGGACGCAGCCGAAGGAAACTATAGCGCAAGTGCACTATAATAGTTGGCGTACGCTAACATTGCTTCTTGATTATAAGTCACGCGCACTCACTGACTGACCTCAGACATTTTCCTACTCCCCGAGCAATGTGCACCTTCGCTGTGGTGAATACGTATCCCGGAAGTGCAGGAGACGCCGACAGCCTCGGACTGTTACTTAGACGCGCACTGCAGTTTGTTTTGCCCGTCAGTTTCCCCGTGTTGTCTCAAGCAAGTTTCGCTCGCAAGCACCGCGCCTCGAGCTTCGTTCCCAGCGACAACATCTTCCGAACTCCAAATTTACCACTTTCTCGGGCGACCCATCGCGCTCCAAAAGGGTACGTAAAGCTATACGAAAGAAAGAAAAGACGATAACAACAAAAACAAAAGCTAAAACAAATAAAACAACCGGCGTAACGCCGACAGCCACACTAAGTGTCACTTACTGTTAGAGGCATGTCCCTTTTCAAGCTCTCTCGCGCGTGGTTGAGCCTCGAGTCACAAACCGTGCAGCTAGCCAGTTGCATAAAGCGCTATAACTTGTCCGGCTCGAGCCATTTCGCGACCAACGACGACCAGGAGGAAACATACTGGAATATATATATACAACAACTGGATTGCTCCAAACGGGAGCGTATATCGTGCTATAAACAGACGTGTGCGTATACTCTTGCTTGGAGCTGCGCTTTCAGCCCTCCCAATTTCCGTCAATGCAGTGCCCCGGAGGCTATTCCAGGCTTTTCCTAAAGTGCTCCTCCCTCAATGTAAGGACCCACCCCGTCCACTCTCTCCGGGGGTTGTTTCCAAACTGTCGCACTCGCATCGCCCGAAACGCAGAGTAGGCGTGCGCGATCGTCTGTAAATACGATTCTTTTTTTTTCCCCGGTCCACGTGAGCCGACGTTGCTTGGGCTCGCGGGGGCTGTCCAAATATTTGCGCAAGTCTCAGCGCCCCGGCGGTTTCTCGGCCGCGATCTTGGTGCCTCTATACGAAGACGCGGCTTCATCCTCGGAACTCCAGTCCCTCCTCCTATCGGCGTCTCACAGATTGCGCGGAAGCTGCCGTCACGATTCTGACTTTGATGGCCATGAAGTGCACGTTCAAAAGTACAGTGGTCTGCGCAACCGTCCGAATAGAGATGTATGTTTCCTCCCGGTGGGCCCTGGTAGAAGTGAAATGCAGGTGGTGGGCAAGGTTGCCGCTGGGTAAATTTCAAAAGGCTCCAAAATCGAAGCCAGAGATATCGTATGTATCCATGTAATTTATTAATAATACCAAATGGTAGTCAAATAGAACCGGAGTGGTATTATGATAAAATTCTTTATTAATAATGGATAAATAAAGGTCGCTGTGGATGGCATTTGCGCAAAAAAAAGGCAAGAAGAGAGACACAGACAAGCGCAGACTAACAACCGAAGTTTATTTTTATAAAAAACACACGTATGAAGAAAAGGCTAATACACGTGGTTATATTACACGTTGGAGGTTAGATATCTATCTAACCGTCACCTGAGTGAGTACGTGGACAAAATCACTAGGTTGCAAAGCTGCTTTTTTTTCATATAACAACACTTCCAAAGCTTTTACAAAGTTCTGGGCAGTGTTTTTCAAGAGTGATGACTGTCAGAAGTCTCTACGAAGTTACGGCAGTTGTTCCTGCGCCTAGAACTCATTTATGGCACACTCCGAAAGTTGCGCCGAAAGATCGTCCTCTGAGAGGGAGCCATCACATTCCGGCTCTGCGGCAACGTTTCTTCCCCACGTATATACAGTATATCAATAGCGGATGCGCTGAATGGATATCCTCTTCATCGCCAATGCGGCAAGCACCGGCCTTTCATTCGCACAGTCTCCTAGAGAAGCGCACCGCAAAGTGACCCCCGCACTTGGTGCAATACTGGCGAAAGAAAGTTTCTCAGAACAAACAGTGCTGCCGTTTCGTAACTTCTCCTCGTCCCTTCGTCTTTCTTCAGCGCCCTTCGCGACGTTACCGCGAAACTAAAGCTGCAATCTACGCTCCAGTCGTATTGCGCATGAACCGAATCACCAGGTGGTATACTGTGTTGTTTTCATTTTCTTGTTTCATCTGTTATTTAGCGAGACGACGCGACCAGGGCAACCCATTCTAGGGGACCAGGGAGTGGCGACGTCGAATTCAAGCACGCCGTAAGAGAAGGGCCATAAGGACTCATCACCTCCAGATGTCGCCACACGCCCACCCACCAACACCCGCATGCCCTCCGTCGAGACAAACACACGAACACTCCACGCAAGCCTTTACTCCTTTCATTTCTTCCGGGAGACAGAACGCAGAGATATAAGAGAGAGAGAGAGAGGGCAGTAATGACGGAGTGGGAACGAAATTACCGCGCGAGGGAAAGCGCCAACAGCTGCCAAGCCTTCGCGGTGGCGTAGTCTGAGATGCTTCAGCGTAACTCCAGCAGACAGCGTAGAGAGAGAGAGAGAAGGCGAGAAAGATGGAAATAAAGTCGGGGGGGGGGTTTCTAGAGCCCCGACGGGAGCCTATAAGAGAAGAAGTAGTAGTAAACTCGACGAAAAGAGGGCTCACGAAAACGCCCTGCCGGACTGCCAGCAGCGCCCCGGCAGTGGCGACAGCACCAGAAGAGGCTTCGTTGCGAATGAGGAAAGCAGCTATGGGTCGCGCGGGAAGAGACAGGGAGGACGAAAGTATGGCCGCGTGAAGTAAAAGAAACAAAAGGAAGGAGGACAGAAGCGCCGGAGAAAAGAAGCGGCGAGCCCGAACACACTGACAAGAGCCACGGGAAGCCTCAGGACAGGATAATAACGACGTTAAGGATCCTTCCGCCGGCCACCGCACACTGGGAGAGAAGAAACGAAAGACAACGGGCGCAAAACCGACAACGCGCAGCTGGCGAGCGCCCTCTGGTTGGCGGATAAGGGAGAGCTCGCGTCTGAAACGAGGAAAGAAACAAATAAAGTTGGCATTACGAGCTTGGAGCCGACATCAAGGTGCGACCGGATTCGCCGAAAGTGTAACGGAGGACGCGGGAGGGCCACGGGAATGCGGCTGATGCATCTTTATTCGCTGCCTAGGCGGTATGGAGAGCCTCGTGCACTGTGCGATCGTTTCCCATAAATGCGTGCAGTGATCAGGAAAGCTGGCGTTTCAAGGTAGCCGACACTTTTCGTTATGCTGTGAGACGGCCATAAAACTATCGTCATCATGAACAGCCGCACGATCTATTCCTTCTTTTCTTCATCTTCAGCTCCATCCCCTGAACGCGTGAGTGAATTAGTCTGGCGTGAGATGCGATAACTCTGATGGGCGTAAGAATGCGTTCAAACAGAAAGAAATGCAAGAAACAAAAGAATAGCAGGTGAGACGATGAGTACAGAGAGGTAGAGTGAAAGAAAAGAGATAGCAAGAAAAACATTGGCCCCGTATCTGCATGTTATGTCACAAACGTCGTCGAAAGACGATAGTCTTGCGTCTGGAGAGAGTGAAAAAAATTGTTTATTTGATGTTATGCGCAATAAAATCTGTGAATGGTATTCTGGAGGCGCTGCGTTAGTGTGCCTCGAATGTACAGCGAAGGCGAACGAGCCCATCAAGTCACGTCACACGTGAGACATGAGCGCTATCTGGGAGTTATCTTGGAAAAAGAAGCGCGCGGCGTGTGTGTACGTCTCGGAGGCGATAAGGTGTAGCAACAGGTAGGTCGACCTTGTCGTCTTAGCAAAGCGTTGGAAACACTTGCCTTTTCGTGCAAGCGTTGCATTGTCAGGGCAGCGTGATAAACGCTACGGTTCTTAAAATTAGTTATGTATGCCTTTTCTAGTAAAAAGACACACATACAGAATATTGAGGTGTTGTTATGTGCCTCAGATATGAGTAATAATTGTTTTTATTGACAATCGCACAAGTATGAACGCTGAACCTTGAGCAATATTGGTGGGCGTTGCGGATGGGGTCGGCCGTTTAGGGTATCGTTTGGTGCCGGTTTGGGGTATTGTTAAGGGCGTACAAACAGAGAAATGTACAGACAGACAGACAGACAGACAGACAGACAGACAGACAGACAGACAGACAGACAGACAGACAGACAGACAGACAGACAGACAGACAGACAGACAGACAGACAGACAGACAGACAGACACAATTTTTTTCCGTCGTAGGTCCCCAAGAAAGACTATCGTCTTTAAAATGGAAAAACGGAGAAATAAGTAGACGGATAGAGAATAAACATAGAAAGAGACAAGAAAATGAGATAGCAAGCATAGCAATGTATATTATAGTATAGTAAAGCGAGGAGTGGAAGAGGGCAAGGTGACCAGCTCTGCTGTTTCCTCAGTCTTCGCACCACTACTGCGTTGCTGCCCCAATTTTTAGTGAGGCATGTTTTACGAAGCCTCTGGTGTATAGCAGCAATGACGTAGACTTAGTATCTTGTACAGTTAGAACACATCAAAGCTGGATTCACGTATTGCAGTACACTACGAAAACGATCGCACAGTCAGAAGGCCTGGAAAAGGGATTTCTTTAACGTGTAGACATAATAGCTGTTCTCTTATCATTATATATTGAAGCCATCTGTATAACGAGTTTACAAACTTATCAACAGCCTCTCTACCATTTTTACTGTTGTAATTTCAATCAAGAACAGACTGTTGATAGTATTGTAAAGGCTTTGAGATACTTCTCTGGATTCAGCCCTTAGAAGTAGAGACTATAGTACGGGTTCATTAATATACTCATCACTTAATATAAACTAGCAGTGATAGCTTAACATAAAAAACGAAATGATACAGTCGTAATTTAAAACATTCATTAACGCAGGCGTCGTATTTGACAAGGTTTCCTTAGTAGAGAGCTTAGCAAACTTTCTCTCTAAAAAAAAGATGAGTCTTAGATTTTAAATTAGTAGCTACGCTATTCTGCATACTATCTAAAGCAAATTAGGGCAAACTTTTGTCGGTCATTTTCCTCGTACAAAGCAGATTTAAGAAAATTTTGCTGTCATATGCATGCGTATGGGTAGCGTTTCGCTGTTGGTAATTATTCGGCGTACCAGGCGAGCTATTAGCTGTCGTTACTGTTATGTCGTTACTGCCTAATAGTAATAAAAGCTCAGAGGAGACCCACATTTCTGACTTAGGTGTCTGACAGTGTCACACGCACCTCGGCGATCGAATTGCTCCTTTGGTTAACTTTGTGTTTCGTCGCACTGCCGAAGCTGATATCTGAAGACACGTAGAAACCAGCGCGTGGCTGAGATCTTCTCCGCCAGGTGTCACTGCAATTGAAACTGCTTGCGCAAAAGATGGCTGCTTTTTCAACGAACTCATTCAATTCACTTTCATTAGTTATCGCGACAGCAAAGCGCCCCTTAACTTTAGCAAACGAATGCTCCAATATCATACGTATCTAATAACTTGAACCGGAAACAGATTTTGTGCTACCAGCTTTATTTTTTATAACATTTCTTATTTCCAAATATTCGTAAGACCGGAAGTGCTCGGAAGCAAAACATGAGGGTTACTCGTGAGACACGTCTTCGTTGAAGTAGTTGCAGCGTCGCAGAGCATTCAGAAATACAACAGCATACATTTGCACGGTGAGCCATATGATTAGGTTCCTTAAATCGTGTGGTACGTCAGGCGTGTGATACGTCAGGTGGCTACAATTTGGCGTCTCTGTTTCTTCACGTGGTAAGCGCGAGTGGGGTTTGTTGGCACAACTATAGGCAAAGTACGCATGGGGGGTCGGGGGCAGGGGACAGCAGCCCCTCCCTCTAGTCACCTAAAATGGGGGAGGCGCAAAGTCAGTAGCATGTATTGATATAATAGGGAGGTGGTGCTGTGACTCGGGGGCAGGGGGGCGTAAGGTAAGCCCCACACACAGACACAATAACGAAGGGGATGCCACGATGAACACCCCCCCCCCCCCTTAGAGGAATCACTGCTCACGCCTATGAGCACAGCTCGCATTTTTGGTCACGATGCTCGTATCGTGACGTGGCGCTGTTTATCCAAAGCACACCGGCGACCTCAGCGAGTTGCACGTCCAGCATTACATATAAGAGTGATAATGGCCCGATACTTATCCGAAGAGATTAAAACGTATGGCGAGTAAGCTTTCGTCCGAAAGTAAAGTGGCAAGAACGTTTTTTCGTGGTGCGAAAGGTGAACATTGAAATTCTTATGATGCCTTTTAGGGGCGAAGCTTCTCAGGCTGTGGGTCATTCCCTCCTCTGTAGTATTAGTATTAGTATGCAGCCACCTCTAGTTTATGAATTGGTCAACAGATGGCGTTGTGTGTACATGTCCTTGGAAATATCACTAGATGGTGTTAGTGATTTTTGTATAGTTCACGGTTCGCATAGTTGACGGTCAGACGGACAGACACAGACGAGCGGACAGACAAACCGATGGGGTGCGCCAATGGACGCCAGTCACGTCGGTGTCGAAGGGAGACGCACGTATCGCGTTTCATTTTAACCGATCACCTCTCAGTAGACACGAACGTTCGCCGAACCCACTGTGAAATTTACAGTGTCCATATATTTTTTGTTAATTCCTGTGCCTTGCACTCGTAGAGGTCCTGCTGACCGCAGTGAACTAGCATGATCGGGCTTGTGAATTATGGCGGTGGTTCTTTGTTGTCGAATGATGGTTGTCGTTCTTGCGTGCGCAGTGCTAAGCGCCGAGTACTGCTACGGCTACACGGACAAGTTCGGCAAGTGGAACAACGGGTTCCCGTGCCCGGCGCAGAGCAGCGGCGAGACCGTCTACTGCTGCGGAACATCCACGGAGCCGTACTGCTGTCGCAAGAAGGAGGACGAGCCACCGGCACCGGCCCACGAGTACGTGCGCCACAGTGCTTCTCTTTTAGGCGTCATGCAACAGCAAATGCCAAAGCGAGTACTAAAGTCACCGCCAAGCATTGGTCGGTGAACTCACTCGTGGGTCAACTTACTCGGACTCCCTCAGACTCAGATCGAGCCTTGAGTCTGAGTGAGTCCGGGTGAGAAATATTTCGGCGAGTTTGAGTCCGAGTGAGTCCGGTAGAAGAAAATTTTCGTGAGTGTGCGCCCGAGTGAGTCCAGCTCAGGGAATAGGACGGAAAGGTGGGCTATTCATGATTGTTCAGCGAACTGGGAGCGCGGGTGTAAACACAGACATAAAGCAAAGAGGAGGCACACAGCATGAGCACTTTACGTCTGTGTTTACCCCCGCGCTCCCAGCTCGCTGAACAATCAGCTCAGGGAAAGTTTGACCAGTCTGAATCCTAGTGAGCTCTAAGCTCAAAACACATTTCGCGAGTCAGTTTTGGGTGAGCTCCGCATTCTTCACCAACCTATGCTGCCAAGTCAAACGTTACTTACAACTGGAAAGGTGTAGGTTATTCTGCTTCTTCGAGAGAGTCTAAGCAGCGGTTTCAAACACTCGGCCCGCACAAAGGTGCGTAATAGAGAGGTCGGGCATGGGGGATGAATCTTTCTGCCTCTTCTAATGAGGAATTCTATGCGACAAGCACGCCCCACGTACGTCAAGCTTAGCTTACCCCCATTGCTCCGATAGAAGAAGCGCACGTAGATTTTTTTTAATAATCGATATATGTCTCACCTGATTGGACATACGATACTCTGGTGTAGTGGCAAACGCGAAAGGAAAATAACTAACAAATGAAGTTGTTGAAAAAGTGGAAGTACCAATAAAGCCGTGCGGCATAGAGTTTCCTAAAATTAACTAGAGGGAACTCTGGCGTTGCGATAGTTCAGCGATCATGGGAAGAATGGGTAGCACACGGATTCGCCTAGTATTTCTACTTGTGGGCGGTGAATCGTACTTGTGGCTTCTTTTATTGCTGTGTTTCGGTTTTGTTTCAAAGGAAAGAATGAACCCTTTTGAACTTGGCGACCCGTTTTTAAATGATAAGCCTAAAAAAATAAAGTGGCGAAGCGCAACCACTGAACGTTTGCGGATTTTTGTTTTGTGAGAAAACAGCTCCAAGCCACACGAACGCACACGGAGCCGGAAGTACGAGGATTAGACAAATCCGTGTACTACCCATCATTACCATGCTCGCTAAAGTGCGGTGCGCTGCAGCTCTCATAGACACTAGTGCCAGGGTTTCCTCTAGTGTATATTTAAGAAACTTAATGTCGTGCAGGCGAGAACTCCAAGAGAAAAGAAGTTGAAACCATGAACAGCGTTTGGTCTGGTTTCTTCGCCGATTCATTGCTTATTTCAAAAAAGTAATGTAGCCTATTGGGCTACATGTGTATGTCGCGTTTTTTTTTTTCAATAAACGTTTAGATGTTACACAGCGCTTGTGTCATGTACTTGTTATTGCTTTTCGTGTTTGTTTTTTGCGCTGTCATGAGACAGTAACAAATGATTTCCCCCCGCCCCCACTCTCCTACGCCCCTTAAAGGGGCTCTCCTCCAACGCTTAAGGAACGGTGCCCCCTCCCCCCTTTCCTTGGATTCTGTATTGCTGCTCTTTCCACAGCGTGCAGTGTTACGGGACCACTACGAACAATAGTGAATGGGCGTGTATATCGAAGACAAGCTGATCGAGATAACGTGCTCATCATACGCAGGCAGTACGACGCTATAGTGGTCTAGATGACGTCAATGCATACCCTTTATAAGATCAATTCTTTCGTAGGTTACCGGTTCGGGGTAGTTGGCGCTGCACGCATATTCTCTGGCGCAATAGCGTGCAAACGGGAGCGCTCTTGCCTTTTGTTTTGCTACAGCGCTATTACGCCCAAGGCATTGCTTTTTATTCTGCACATGCATACTCTCAAACCATCCGTTGGCAATTGATTCGCATTGTCGCCAGAGCTGATGAAGTTTTCTTATACGCTTTATCTATTGAGATTCTTCTGTAACTCTTTACTCAATGCTCTCCTGTGGCGTGCAAGGTAACATGAGTAATTGATTGATATGTGGGGTTTAACGTCCCAAAACCACTATATGATTATGAGAGACGCCGTAGTGGAGGGCTCTGGAAATTTCGACCACCTGGGGTTCTTAAACGTGCACCTAAATCTGAGCACACGGGCCTACAACATTTCCACCTCCATCGGAAATGCAGCCGCCGCAGCCGGGATTTCAACCCGCGACCTGCGGGTCAGCAGCCGAGTACCTTAGCCACTAGACCACCACGACGGGGCAAGGTAACATGAGTAAGTAAACAAATTAGCATATTTGCGCACTTGCGATATTTAACTAATTTTACCATTTTTGTACATGGCAGCGAACTACTGATAATCACATTTGTTTGTTTCTAGACCAATTGGCTCACCCTTGGCATTACTTCTCCCCCTTCTCCTCCGCCTTGATATCAGTGCTTTTAAGTTTCTAAAATCGAGTACGATGTTTGTTTCGCTCGCAGCCAAACACTTCTTATTGGAGTGGCCCTGGGCACGCTGCTGGTGGTGGCCTTACTAGCCCTGGGCGCTTGTCTGCTATGTCGCCGCCGGATTGCACACAAAAATAGGCACCAGACCATCAACGGAGGTACGTTGACGGGCTACCACATAATGAGTTGTGTCACCGACTAGCTTTACGTATCTTGTATTGTTATACAGTATTCTTATTTGTTTAATACATCGTATTGAAATACACTCAGCAAGTTTTACCACAAATTTCAAATAAACTCTGGGAGTTTGGAAACGTCTAGTGGACGTTTTCTTTTTCTTTTTTTTGCTACATAGACTTCTATTTGAAGTATAATATTTTGTGCGTGTATTTGTATTAGATGTGCGCCGTTAGGCTGATGTTGTGTATGAAATGAATTAGTGCATTGTGGAGTTTGTTATCATCTATCCAGTGGTCGTAACTTGTGGTGTAGCTGTAGCGAAGGCTGGCTTGCAGGAGATGACGGGAGCGTTCCGACTGTAACCCTTGGCATGTACATATAAGGCGGAATGCATCTGCTCGCGTCACTGAAGTGGTACAATACGGACACGTACAATCAACGGGTAATAGCGACCAGTTTCATGATGACAGAACAGCCGGTGTAAGGGTCAACCCGGCGCGAAGTTTCCTAAGCACGTCTTCTTCCGCTCTAGTAAGGTGATGGGGGAGACAGCCGACACACAGTGGGATCAGAGCACGCGTATCTTACCGGAAAACATTTTTACGGCCATGGTGTGAGTTTAGGAGTTAAGGCGGAAGGAGAATAGCTAGATTGTCTATACTTGGAGGGCAGTGTGCCTGCTGGTCAGTAGCAATATTGTGCGGGTTCGCAACATGGCCTTGAATCCAATGTACCTTGACGCAAGTAGCTGTTTTGTGGTTCATTTTATGAATCGCCTCACAGATTTGCATCGTCTTGTGAACTTTCTTGAGCTCCTGGATAGCTTTTCAAGGAATCAGGGAATATGTCAATTTGCTTAATTGTAGTCTGTTTAGAGTTGGCATCCTGGACTGCGTCATGGATGGCTTGAAGTTCCATCACAAGAGGATTGGCTTCGGTACATAGATAACGCTGGTGATCACTGACAAAATTATGCGTAGTACTCAGAATGATGTCCTCCCACCGTCTTTTAGGATAGCAGCATGTGTACATAATTGCGGGTATTAGCGCATGACGCTTTGATTATAGAGCGTTCGTGAACTGTAGCTGGTATAATGCTGCGCCGTAACTTTGTTGTCTTGTTAGATATGGTGGTGGTGAATTCCCAGGAAGGTATGGAATCGGTCTGGTTGTCGCTGCGCAATCACCGCGTTTTACCCCCCCCCCCCCCGCCTTTTTTATAGTTTAGGTTATTGTTAGAAAGACCAGGGTAAACTGAAGTGTGGGTTAGAAGTGTGGCAGCTTGGGCTAGTTTGTATGGCATGACGATAGTTATAGCGCGAGAACAAAACGACGACACAGAGTTCGTGTCCTTCTTGTCTCTGTGTCGTCGTTTTGTTCTCGCGCTATAACTATCGTCGTGAAGTGTTGGGTAGCTTTGCGGAAATAAGGTGAGCTTCACTGCCAACTTGAGTGCTCGTCTTTCTGCCTGGATTAGCGTTCGCAAGAT
This sequence comes from Rhipicephalus annulatus, assembly GCA_013436015.1. Classification (NCBI taxonomy): domain Eukaryota; kingdom Metazoa; phylum Arthropoda; class Arachnida; order Ixodida; family Ixodidae; genus Rhipicephalus; species Rhipicephalus annulatus. The sequence goes on along the minus strand of WOVY01013783.1, from coordinate 349,899 downwards.
CCTTCCTCACTTTGTCCTCCATGCCAAAGTCAAGGGATGACATCACAACTACGTCACGAGCATCGCTTTGTTTCTTTTTATTGCGATAGCGAATATATGAACCCTCCTGGCGAGTTCTTACCGATGCCATCGGCGCCATCGTGATGTTCCGCATAAACTCGAAACAAATCATATTAGCCCGCACGTCACCCGTTTATGCGCGAATTAACCACAGAAGTGTTGCCGTCTACCGGTGCCCAAATAGACAAAAAATGCCTCATTCGTCCCTCGTCGAGTGAAGGGAAAATGTGGAATGGAGATACGATTCTAAAGAGGGACTGCCTGGCTCCGCAAGGGAATACGAGCTTCAATTCACAGGGCATGGTCTCCAAAGGACGCGCTAATTCTTATAGTGAATCAGCAAATATATCACAGTTTTGTACGTTTTGTCTTTTCGTCTCAAAGTCTGCATTCAAGTCATAGATAGCACGAAGTACACTTCACTCGCTGTAGTGGTCGCGTATCCTAAATGAGTAAGTCGCAATAATTTATTCGTATGATATTTCGTTTGGTTGCTATCACACTCATTGCTTTGTCTTCGGAGCAAAACATTTCTTTCTTTCTCCCTCCCTCTCTTTCTCTTTCGCTACGTGATGGACTTGTGGCGGTTTCACATGCAGTCCAGAGATCGCGAACTAGGTATCCTGTAGCAGAATTTGAAGTCGCTTATTTTCAATTCCCTTTTCTGTTTTTTTTTTTTCATCGGGAACAACTTGAACGACGGGCTCGACTTACATAGAGTTAAAAAAACGATAATTATGTGCGACAAGTAGCTCATAATTATTGCTTTCTTAAGCCGTGCGCAATTAGCTAGCTGCGCAGCTAGTGTTAATGATCTCCCGAAATGACAGACCGCCATTTATGTATCACGAGCCCTTCATGCAAGTTTTACGTTCGCGACAGTCACTTACGTAACAGCAAAAAATAAAAAAGGAAGAAAAATATTGATACGCTACGATATAAGCTCTAGCCTGCTTCAAATATACAAAGAAACAGAGGTAGGAACACGTATCGCGCATTCTGGTTCATTGCCATTTATAATCTTCATTTCCTCGTTTTTGTCCATTTTCACCGGCGCGGCTCCAAAAGCTCGTATTTTTCGGTGCTTATACGCTCCACCGAATATATTAAAGCCCTACTCACTTTAAAACGGCCTTTCAGGTACTCAAGAAGAGACTCACCGCCATCAACCGCAAATGCACAACATTCATAGCACAAAAAGGCATGCATTCTCGTCAGCCACTCGGTCCTTGCTTACGAAGAGGGGAGCTAGGGGTGAGCCCCACCGATTCCCCGGCTACGCCAGTGCTGTATACATTCAGGGCTAGCGTTGACGCTGCACTTATACATAGATACTCACAAACTTCTTTGTTTGTTTATAATTATAGCCTCAAACGAAAATGGAGAGTGGTTCATTCCGAACGAACAACTCTAGCCGAAGTTTAAAGGGCAGTTTAAGAGCTCAGATCCACATCAAAATGTAATTAAGGTTCTTAAGCCGAGAGGGCCCGTGTGCTCCTTATTTATATACAAAAACATAAAACCTGATTTTAGCGTAAAAATTGAATAAATTACGTTCAATCAAGTTCATCTTTTTTTTCCTTCTAGGACCGTGCTCTTCCATCCTAGCGACCGCACGTTTCTAGCTATCATTACAGCACAATTCAACCCTCATGCTCCTTTTTTTTCATGTCTTCACCGCACACTCACTAACCTTGCCGTGAAGTACCCTTGCCGTGCTCCCGTTAGAATGTCTTCAGGGGTGAAAGTAATGAGCTACGATTGATCTCACAACGAACGTTGATGTTCATAACGAGATCGTCGAGAGCGCTTGAGTTGAAATAGAAGCCAGTGACGCTGTGGTTATGGAGGGTCTGGCATAATCAGTATTGCTATAGTGAATTCATATCGTGTCTGACTATATTGAACGAGTAGGCATACATACACTCTGAGATCCCGCTGCTTTTCTTATGCTTTACGCATATTATTTGATGAACAGTCATGTAAAAAAATCTGTAGTATACAAAAGAAACGCCGTCGTTTAGAAAGAACAAAACAGAAGGCAGGACGTTCGTTTCTTTTTTTTTAGCTAGTGGCTTTGTCATTGAGGCAAAATTTTTCATTTCATTCTACAATTCCGGTTAATTTACACGCTTTTACGACTACGTTTACGCCATTCATTTTCCGCTTAAGAACGCCGAATTTGTCCAGTTAATTGGCTCACCGAAAATCGTCGCTTTTCTTGGGTCTTTTGTCCACGGACACCGTTTGCCATAACTTGGTCATACACAACTCACCTGTGACGTTCGCCGGAAATATTACGCCGCGCACCACTTATTTTACTTTCAGAAGATTCCAGAACATGAGAAGCACTTCGTGTAGAAACTAACAAAATTATTTCTCATGTATTAGTGAATTATGTGTTAGTATTTCGAATGTGTTAGTACAAGGCACAAAAATAAAACCACGCATGGCTACGCCGCGCTCAAGATCCCGCATTAGCTCGCTGTGTTCTTATGGATAGTAACAGCTTCTGCTAAAATGGAGTTTTTTTTTTTGCAGTAAAAATAAACAGCATTCTGCTCTAAAAGAACCATGTAGACGTATAACGTGACGAGTTGACAATGAAATAAATCCGTCACCTTTTACAGCTGTAACTCGTGATCAACGTTCCGAAATTCAAAAAAAAAAGAGAATAAGGTCTTTACTTTCACTGCTTATCGACATGATAGTGTCATAGCTTCTACATAATAATTTGATTGATTTGTGGGGTTTAACGTCCCAACACCACGATACGATTATGAGAGACGCCGCAGTGGAAGACTCCGGAAATTTCGACCACCTGGGGTTTTTTAAAGTGCACCCAAATCTAAGCACACGGGCCTACAACATTTTCGCCTCCATCGGCAATGCAGCCGCCGCAGCCGGGTTTCGATCCCGCGACCTGCGGTTCTAGATAATAATTGATTTGTCAAACTGATACGTTTACAGCGCACCTTACTCCCAACAAACAACTAGTGTAGTGTACGTAACGTTTGCAGCACTCTAAAACGTACCAAAACATCTTCGCACTCTACATTATATTTCCATAGACAGCTGTTTTCTAAGTACAAAAATTTAAAAACAAAGCTCCATTGTCTCCTCTTTGGGGTTTCCGTTTCAGGCCCCATCTACAGGATGCACTGTGGCAGCTCCAGTGCGAACACCTATTCATTTTCGGGTCACGACAGTGGCGCAACAACCCCTGGCACCGTGCCTTCGGGCGGCGTCGCTGGATGTGGTGGGCCCGTTGCCCCGGGCAACTGCCATCAGCACGCACCGTCCGACCGTGGCGCCATCTCGGAGCCGTTCAACGAAATGGAGCCGCCTCCACCACCTCCTCGCGATATCTCGAGCTTCAGCGGACTCCTCACACCGTGTCCCGGTAAGTGCAAAGTATTTAAGCCTTACATGCCTCACGAAACGCAATAATCGACAATCGGCGCAGGCGGCTTCAGCACTAACGGTTCAAAATGTGATCACGTGATCACACATCACATTTAATGACGTCATTTGTTATTCATAATCACATCACTATGGCGTCAAGTAACAAACTGTCACATGATGTCGCCATCACGCGACGAATCATGTAGAACGTGCGTTGCGTTCTGCCAATGTTTGCACATGGCAGAGGGCGAGGAAGTCGAATGGGGGGCAGGCCAAAATATATAGATGTGACGACGCCCCCCCTCCCCCCTGGTCTCAACCTATCTGAATACAAAATCTTCTTTTAGTTTAGTTCAAAGTGAGCAATAGCTTCAACTGAAATTTATTTTCAATTTTCTGACCTTTCGGATACTAACCAGCTTCTAGGTGAGAATTGGACCCTGCATGCATGCTCACCTTGGTCCTTCTCATCTCTGAAAAAAAAAAACAGTCAGCGCAGGTTTCGAAACGTAGAGAATTTTCACATCATAGTTTGAGTAGAGCTTTTGTTGCCTTTAAGCTCAGTTGTTCCCGATCCGATAAATATCCGCCGAACGTTTACCCTCAATTTCTACTTATTTCTTTATTGCTTACCACAGCAGGCGGGCTTCACTACAATGGCCCGATGCCGCACATGGAGCCACCGCCTCCGTACCAAGTGGAGAGTCCACATTCGACGTTGCTCGTGCGGACCATGCCCTCAGACGCATCAAAGTAAGAACGCTACCCTATAATCTTCATAAGCGAAGCTTTTACAACTCACACCCCGCCGCGGTGGTCTAGTGGCTTAGGTACTCGGCTGCTGACCCGCAGGTCGCGGGTTCGAATCCCGGCAGCGGCGGCTGCATTTCCGATGGAGGCGGAAATGTTGTATGCCCATGTGCTCACAATGGGTGCACGTTAAAGAACCCCAGATGGTCGAAATTTCCAGAGCCCTCCACTACGGCGTCTCTCATAATCATATGGTGGTTTTGGGACGTGAAACCCCGCATATCAATCAATCAATCTTTTACAACTCACAGATTTCAGCGAGGTCATACGCGAAAAACCTGGAGCCAGCGAGCGTACATAAATGCGGTGCGCCAAGCTGCGCCGGTCACATGCGTTTTTTTGTGGGCATATGGGCATTCAGGCACTTCTGATATGACAATCTTATGTTTTATCGAAATCACTTTGCCGCATTTCGTGTTGCCGGATTACGTTGTTGCCTGGATATCATTTCATGCCCGTCGTTAATGCGAGCAGTAACTAAAGTAGTGCGTTAAAAATGTGCCGCTAAGCCCGTGAATGAAGGTCTCCGGCGCCTGGCATCAAGATAGAAAACAATCAGAATTGAGCATTGCGCAATGATAGAAGAAATAAAATAAATAAATAAATAAATAATTGCAGTAATTGATTGGTGTAAGGTGTTTAACGTCCCAAACGCACCAAAATATTATGAGAGACGCCGTAGTGAAGGGCTCTGGAAATTGCGACCAGCTGCGGTTTTTTTAACGTGCACACAAATCTGAGAACACGGGCCTACAGCATTTTCGCCTCCATCGGAAATGCAGCCGCCACAGCTGGGATCCTATACCGCCACCTGCGGGTCAGCAGCCGGGTATCTTAGCCACTAAGCCACCGCGGCGGGGCGAAACGAAGTGAAGGGTCACTTCAACGAAGATTTGAGAACCATTCAACACATTCTGATGCGTCATGTGAGAACGCCCTCTATTGAAGGAATGCATGAAAAATGCAACACATGTGCTGCACTTATGTTCACGCGTATTGTCTGTCTTCAGCTTTGCATCAAAAGTAGGAGCTAGAATTTAAAGTCTCACTTTTAAGTGGCAGTTGTGCCACATGAGCAAACATTGTGTGTATCTATATTGGGCTGATTTTGTAGAAACGGTTAAGGATCATATGAGGATCATATTCTAGTCCAGAACCCCAACGATTATTATTATTTTCACTACCAATTTAACAGCTGATCAAATATCCTTTAATCATCGGTTCTTACAGCATTTATGCGAAAATATACCATCTGCCCCCGCCGTCGTAGTAGTAGCAGTACTAGTAGTAGTAGGCGTCACGCAGTTCGCGTTACCAAGAGAAGGCGAAAAAAAAATTACGATGATAATGATTTTTTTTACTAAATGCCGTCGTCATATCATAATCACAGCTTTGCTGCACGGCAGTTTTCATGGCGTGAGAGTGGCTTAATGTATTTACACATTTTTTTTTTCATTTTTGCAGCTGCAGCCAACAGAGTTTCGGCACGTTGCGCCTGTCGCAGCAAAGGCCAGCACGCCGATTCGAGCCGTTGCCGCGGACGCAGCAGATGCAGCAACCGCAGGGCGCAGACTACCACGATCCCGCATACTGGTGCACCAAGTTCTGACTCTAACGTGGACTAGAACTTGGTGCGGACCAAAGAAAATCCGGGAATCGCGGACATCACGTCACGCTAGCACGGCAGCAGCTTAAAACCTGCCGCCAGAGTATGAAGCCGAAGGCGACTGCAAACCTTGAGAGTGCAGACGAATGTGACGCCATCTGCCGTGAAATTCCAGAACCTCGTCGTAGTAGCCCCAAATGAGGCTACAAGCTTCTCGGGGTAGCCACTTTGTGGTGCTATTCTGTACACTGCTAAATTTCGTAATGACGGCATTTTAGGCCAATCGAAAAGCCCACAACAGCTCTCTGGGCCAAACATACTTAACCAAAAGAAATAAACTGACATGATGAAATTTGGCAACAACCAGAATAGCACCCCTGGGTTTACCTGAGTAGTGCTGACAGAAAGTGACGGGGACACAACGTACGTGCCACTTGGGTGTACTTCGTTCATTTTTCCAGCTGGCTGTGACCAACAACGGAACAATTTGTGCGTCATCTGGTTACGTGGACAAACGAAGGAACGTGTTGCGCGACGAGAGTAGAAAGACCCAGTTTCGACAATGATGACGTCATCTCAAGAAACGGGATGAACTGTGCGCCACTGCCACTCATTTCTGGAGACGAAAGCCACCCACAGATATAACTGTTACAGAAGTGTTTGTAAAGTTTGTTCTAAATGACAGCTTCATCATGCGTTATACCGAGTTGCCAGAAAAATTATTTAAATTTTAAATATTTCACGTTATTCTTGTGACATGCCATTGTGCACAATTTATGAAGCGAGCTTTACGGTCAGACCGAAAGAGCTAATGCTATACGAATGCTCGCCATAGTTATTATCGTTTTATACAGTGAACTCACATATGCAGCATATCAGAAAGAAATCATAGGCCATATATCACATCAAAGAGTGTCTGTGTCAACGGACGTTGTTACCATTTGGAAAGCTTGCTTCCTAAGTATTACAGCATCACTGAATATAACTGTAAAATAAAAAAAAATGAAATGCGAGTGTCCGCAAAAAATTGCTACGGGTGCACACTTACACGAAAAAAGATGCAATACCAGAACATCTGCATGAACCATCTTCTTCTGAAGGTAACCATCTTCTGAAAGTAACGGGCAGTGATACAGCTGTCAAAACTGCAAAAATGAGTATCCCCGATATTCAATTTGTCTTTATATTAGCGACAAGGCTGCACATCTATGGCCATGGCACAGTGCAACAATGGGAACTTACAAGGTACAATTATTAATTGATTAGTTGGTAAACACATGATTAAACATACCATTACATTCAGAAATGTGTTTAAATAACAGTAATTTTTCTTTAATATGGCCACATTACAGGACTTCCGGAAACATAAATGCGTTAGATTTTGATTAAGTGTACATGCTGCAGAACCAGTCAATATTAGGAGACCACCAAACATCAAGTCAAGTTTTAAGTATGCAAGCTTTACTTTTTGCTTTTTTGAAAGCTGCAGCTAAGATATTGTGTAAAGCGAACAGGTACTTATGAAACAAGGCTTTGAAGGGCTACTCGCCACCTCGCGTTTAAGGACGAGGGGGTGACTTTATCTTCTCCTTCAAACACACGATGCATCCTCCTCGCCCCTTAGTTACTTAATGCACGTGAACAATGTCAGCAATAGGCGCTCGAGCCTACTAGGATTTCGCGCTTCTCGGCGGCACGCTGTTATCGCCGCTTGCGCAGTTGTAAACAAAAAAATGAAGCCTGATCAGTTGATTGTACACAATATTGATGCGAAACAAAGAAGAACGGATGGGCGGCTGCATGGCAAAGCAGTGCAGGAGCCAAATCACGTGTGATATTTCGCGTATATCAGCGAATCGAGAGCATGTACGCTGTAGACGTCACGGTAACTACTGCAGTGTCTGCGTCACAGTAGTGCGCCGAGAAGGACGAGAAATATCAGGAGAGAATATTGCACTCTTTTTTGTATTTTGGAAGCCTGGTGAGTGGCCCTTCAAGTGATAATTAAGCAATCAACTCATATTATTCCCATTGACGTATTGCTATGATTCTTTTGCGCTCATTGTAAGCTAAAGATACCGAGGCTATTGTATTTGATATTATCACAACCATAGTTCATTACGGCCAATCAGTCTTTCGCCAAAATCATGATCTGTTAGTTCTCCAAGCAATCTGAGTACGTAAGGGACGAGTACTCAGATTGAAGGTTAGCCCTAAGAACAATGCTCCCTAACCCCACACGCTTAAAACAGTGTGAATTCTGTTCTGATAACTGCAGCAAGGAAGAATTCACAAATACACGTGCAGCATGTCTAATCACAAAATATGGAAACACTTGTAACCATATGAAACTAATGTGGTCTTAACATTTGTTTAAATACGCCTATTCACCTAAATCCTGCATGATTAAAAGACTTCTGTGACAACTAAAATTTTATGTGTTGTTGCATCTCTCTGCACCACTGCTTACAATCATTTTCTCTAAACACATCAAGTAATGGTATGCATCGTAAAACTTAATTCGTGTCGGCCTGCCTTACGCCCTTCTTTATTGGGATTCTGTCGCGTTCTACATAAATAAAGTGACAGAATCTCAATAAAGAAAGGGAGGCATGCACTCTCTAACCAATGCTATTTACCGCGTGTTTACAGGATGTTTTCAGGACCCTACATTGGGAAGAGTTATGGGTAAAATTTGAGAGTATGCTATAGTAACCTGTAATTTGCTGATGACATTGCCTTGATGAGTAACTCAGTGGATGAATTACAGCTCATGATTACAGAACTGCACACGGAAAGCAGAAAAGTAGGTCCGAAAATTAAGATGCACAAAACTACCGTAATGTGCAACAGTGTAGGCAGAAAAGAGCGCTTTGCGATAGGTGTTGAGACGCTGGAAATTGTAAAGGAATATGTATACTTAGGACAGGTAGTAATCGCGGAGAAAAACTTGAGAGAAATTACCAGATGAATAAGGATGGGGTGGACCACGTTCGGCAAGCATTCTCAAATCATGACTGGTAATCTGTTACTAACCCTCAAGAGGAAGGTATATAACAGATGCATCTTGCCGGTACTTACCTACGGAGCAGAAACCTGGAGGCTTACAAGGAGGGTTGAGCTTAAACTGGGGACGGCGACGCGAGCAATGGAAAGAAAAATGGTAGGTGCAATTTTAAGAGACAAGAAGAGAGCAGGGTGGATTAGGGAACAAACGGCGGTTAAGGATATCATCAAGAAGAGGAAATGGACATGGGCCGGGCATGTAGCGCGTAGACAGAATAACCGCTGGTCATTGAGGGTAACTGACTAGATTCCCAGAGAAGGCAAACGCACGAATGGAAAACAAAGTTAGGTGGGCCGATGAGATTAGAAAGTTCGCAGGTATAACGTGGCAGCAGAAATCACAAGACCAGTTTGATTTGAGGATCATGGGAGAGGCCTTTGCCCAGCAGTGGGTGTAGTCAGGCTGCAGATGCAACACGACAAAGACAGACCTGGCCACTTGCGGGTCTTGCGTTATAGACACTAGGTACTCGTCACGTTTATTAATTTTTATTACTCCTACACTGTATGCTTTTTAGCTGATTACACTTTGTAATGCGTTGACCTGACTTCACAACCAAGCTCACGACTTCAAAAGTTCAAACCTTCTAGAACAAAGAATGCTCTAGTATGAATGTTGGTGAAAGCTGTCAAGCACGGTCAGCAGATGTGATGGTATGTATGCTGGGCTGTGACTTCTGAATGAATCTATTTTCTTCATTGAATAAAGGAAGAACAATTTGCCAAAGTACAGTAGTCTAAAATTACCAAAGGCATGAAGATGCTACAAATAAGTGAGCGGGCAGCATTCTCCACAGCAAAGGTAAAATGTAACGCTCCAAATTAAACAGCGCTCTCTCTAACTATCGGGCATTCTTAGTGAATACTCTAGGTGTTGCATGCCAGAGCTATATTAAGCTCATGAGGCATGTCAAAAAGACAAAATCATGATTATTTTGACCCCTGGGGGCTCTTTAACAAGCTCCCAAGTCTAAGTACTGTCGTAAGCAATATGAAAGAAAACACTGAAGTTACCGTCAGGAGGCCTCAGCCTTTCTAAGCACTGAAAGGTTCGCAACCTGACAAGTGGAATGATCGAGAGAAGACTGCCTTTACCACACTAGACGGCCTTTTCAAGTTCAAGGTCATGCCATTCGGTCTTTGCTCGGTACCTGCAACGTTCCAGCATCTTATGAACACCGTTCTCGCAGGATTGAAGTGGCAGACTTACCTCGTGCACTTGAACGACGTCGTCGTGTTTTCCTCGAGCTTCGACGAGCATCTCAGGCGCCTTGAAGCACTACTTCAAGCTATCAAGACCTCCGGACTCACCCTGAAGCCCGAAAAGAGTTGGTTAACGCACAATGAGCTCTCGTTCCTGGGACTCGTGATTAGCAAGTCTGAAGTCCATCCCGACCGGAGGAAAACAGCCGCCATCGTCGATTTCCCGCCGCCCATCGACAAGAAGGGAGTACGCCAATCCCTTTGATTGTGCGCCTATTACAGGCGTTTCGCGCAGAAATTTTCAGCTAACTCACCTCAACAAAACCGGCGTCAAATTCAGGAAGGGGCATCTCAGAAACTTAAACGACGCCTGCAGACATCGCCACTACTTGCGCATTTTGACGAATACGCCGAAACAAGTATACACACCGACGCAAGCAGCGTGGGACTCGACGCCGTCCTTGTGCAAAAGACCGACGACCTAAAGGATCATCAGTTATGCTAGCCGGTCGCTATCCAAGGCCGAGGCCAACTATTCCACAACAGAAAAGGTGTCCTATCCAGGTTGCCCAGAACTTCCGGATAGCCTGCTTGCTTACGTCTAACAACTTTTGCGTTCTGTAATGCAAAAGTCTCGGCAGGATAGGTTGCAAATAAGCCTTAACGAACAAGTTGTTAGACTTACGCAAGCGGGTTATCCGGAACACGTCAATGCCCAAATGTGCGAGAGGATGCGAACATGTCTTGAAACAAATGGAACACGGGCTGGCAGCAATCAGCAGAATGACAAAAAAGTACACGGTCATACCGTACACTCACCGAGTAGCACACGGTTTGAAAAACGTGGCCAAACGATATGGCGTTGACGTCGTTTTTTTCGTCTCCTGAAAAGCGTGTGTCCATGTGCGCAAAAGTGCAAAAAAGCGTTGCTAAGCATATCAATGAAAGTCCTCCTGACAACTGTGGAATGAACTAAACTTGCCATTGTATATCAATTTCCCTTATCATGCGGTAAAACTTCCATTCATCAAAGTGGAATGCATCAACGCTCGCCTTCGGGAACACGAACGCTCATTATTTTATTTATTTGTAGATACTGCAATCCCACATGAGGGATTATAGCAGGGTGGGAAGTACAATCATAAATATTCCTAGGTGAACAAGAACAAAAATACGGAAGCAAAGTACAGTTCTCGGAATTACAAAAAAGGGAAAAACTGATATACAAAATTCACGAATACATGATCAACCATGGCGACAAAATACAATTCAAAATGTAAAGGATAATAAATATTTCAGAAACAGAGTCACATACGCAAGGATTGGAAAAAACACGGGTGTTAATTCTACACAATTTCAAATATATAAAGAGTCAAAACCATAATTCCTCGCAGCACACCGTCACGAAAGCGGCTGCGTGCCCTTCTTCAACGACACAATGATACTGTCGCATCATAAAAATCAGTTAGCAAGTAAAGTGATTGAAGTCTTCCACATGCGAAGGAGAAACGATAAGAGTGTCAGCGTGCGTTGAGCGATGCAGAATTTATCTATATTTATCTTTTTTTTTTCATCTTGCTCGCGGCGTGTTTGGATGTGTTGCTGTCTTTTTTTTCTGTTAAGTTGCACTTCATCGATATATAAGCTGTTCTTTTCAAAATAAATTTTAGTTGCGAGTCAGCGCCTCTCTGTGTTCTTGTCTTCGTCGTCGTCTTGTGTGCGCTGCTGACCAAGAGCAGAGGAGGCGTTAACCTGAAGTTAGTGTATACTTGCCGGTAGGTGCGCCGAGAGATAATTGACTTTAATATAAAAATAAAATATGTTATCAACATTTTGTGAACGTCACACTTGCTCGGAGCCGTCTCTGTATACAGATTTGAAGGCAGAATAAACTCGCCTTCGAAAAAGAAAGACGTCAGTACCATGACAGCGGGCGTGGCTTCAGAGCCGCGCAATTATATCTCAGAAGCAAGGGCCTCTTGCTAGGAACTGCTAGATTAATGCCCTTCAATAGATGGCGCTTCCCTACAATTGCTGTTAGCCCGACGTGGCAGCTGTATAATAGGAGCATGTGTATATATATATATATATATATATATATATATATATATATAAGGGAAAGAAGTGTATACCTAAGGGCTCGTTTTTTCGTGTTTTAACACAATATTAATGGGATCTAACAGACAGTGATGCCAAGGAATGTACAGGGGCAGTTATTAAAACCAATGGATTGTAAATAAGAAGAAAGAAAAGTGGATGAAAAAATAACGAGCCGTGGGCAGGAATATATATATATATATATATATATATATATATATATATATATATATATATATATATATATAATGTATTATAATATATCGTATATATATATATATATATATATATATATATACTGCTAATACTTTTGGATAGCTAACACCACAACTGATGTTTCGTGAACATTACGGTCTACTTGTAAAGCAGTTGAGAGACCTGGCATGACTCTGTGGTCCCTGCCACGCAGAATGCCGAGGTTTCATTCCTCCTGGGACCATGATACTTATACTATGCGTTTGATGGGTCAACGCTGTCGAAGCCAGCGAGGCGAAGCTCTGTAGGGACAGCCTATAGGTGGTGTCCATCACGCCCCACAAAACCCAAACAGGAACTGGCAACATGCAAAACAAAAGCGTATGTGTAAACAACCGGCTTTATTATACGACAGCACAATACGCGAGGACTGGCATCATCCGTCTGTCCATCCGTCCGTCCATGCAGCGTCTATCCTCCATCTGTCCGTCCGTCAATCTGCCCGCCCTTCTCGGTGACTTCAGACTTCAACGTGGATATTATGGACAATGGTTTAAGATACAATTATTACACCGTGTCATGGCATTAGGACACATAGCCTTGCCCACTCAAGGTCATTCACTTCGTGGAAATGCACCTATTTTTCTTAATGCTCTCGAATTAAAATTACCAATGTCTGTTGGTGCCGCTCCTTGGTTGATATAAACTGTCGATCACATTCAGTGCCTTAAGCTTTACAGTTGATATTAACCCGACGCGACGGCTCGATCGTTGTACATATGTAATGTTTATAAATTTGGATAGCCATCACTGCATTTGAAATTGACGCTTCAGGAACGTAGCAGTGCCATTTTTGGGGCGTGTTTGTAAACGGAACTTGACGACATATTGAGCGTTAAGAGACAGGGACATCAGAGAGAGGACAACACAGTGCGCTAACTTCAACAATTTTTATTTTCAGGAAACGCCAACGTATATATCCGTGCTGAGAGGCGCCACCAGTCTATCGACTAGCCAAGCAGAAAAGCCATTTCTTGATCTAAAAGGTCTACTGACGGTGCACTTACACATGTGTCAGCCTTGCGAAAGATAGCATTGGTTTCGATCATCTCTCCGACGCCTTTAATTTTATGCTTTGCCAGTACACTGCAGGATCCGTACACAGGAGTACAGCCGCATTCCACGCAACGTACTGACAAATAAATGGCCATACTAGTTTTGTTTTTAACATTAAGCTTGTGTTCGCGAAGATGATCGTTAAAGCATCTGCCCGCCTGACCTATATATGTATTACCACATGTCAGCTTGAAGGCCATAAACCACACCTTGTATACAATCCACAAACTGTTCGCGATGGTTCTTGGAGCACCCAACAGCTGGCCAGCGGTGCGGGACCGTCAAGCGACTTATCCTTCCAAGCTTTGTGGTGCTGACAACACTACTTTGATGCCCACTCGACTAGCTATTTTCTTCAGATTATGAGAAGTTTTGTGCAGATAAGGCACTACCGCCACTCTGTTCTTACTTCCGGCCTCTAGGATGGCAGCTTCCCGAGAGCGACTGTCCAAGTGGCATCTTTTAAACACACCCTGAACAACCGACACGTCTACCGACTCTGGGAAACCTCCTGCACATAACCTCAAAGACTGACTCACAAGACTTTTTTCTATATATATATATATATATATATATATATATATATATATATATATATCCCGGCAGACGAGTGAGGTAGGTAGGTTTGCCCCCCCCCCCCCCCTGCGAAAGCGTTGGTACGCCACTGCTCATGTCTGGCGCTGCAGTTCTGGGTATAGAACTTGCACAGCAAAGGTGTCACTTATCCGTGCACCGGCATGCTGACAGATTAGCAGTTTAGAAGCTTGCCATCTTCCAGAAAGGTACAGCTACAGATTTATTCTATTGTGGGGCCAAAAAAAAGATAGTACATGGAAGTACCCCGACTTGTATCACAAGTATAATGGGATAAAGCTATAGAGGAAATTTCGGCCGTCTAAGAAAAAAAACATTTTAGCTCAAACGTAAATGAAGAGAATCTGAACAAGTGCTGCAAAAGTTTTTTACGCCCATGTATTACAAACACCAGCAGCTAAATTACTACATGATTTAATTGTAGAGCTCTAAAGTATCTGAACTGTTGCTAGGTAAGTGCATTCATTTGAATGTTTAGAAATGTTTACTTGGGCTCAATAGAAAATGCACCTGGAACCAGAATATGCCTCCTCATATAGAAATAGCTTGTTCGCTGCGTATATGCGCTGCAAAAGAAATATGTGCAAAAACACGTTTCCTTTTTTTTTTCCTCGTAGCTTTTGTCCCTCTGCTCCCTGAAACGATAGTGTTGCGGCATGGCGTTTCCCATTGTTTGCCAGCGGGCAGACGTCGTTTCCTCTTATGTCAACCGATTCAGAACTGTACAGAATATTTCACCACGCAGCATAGATATATGCCATGTATACAATGTTCTAATTATATGATACGCGTATGTTTGGAGCACTTACGCCAGTGCGAACAGGAGCAGCCTCATACCACACAAAGTCTCGAGTGATCGGTTCACTAGTAATGAAAGAATGAACTCCATCCAGTCTTGTTCAGAGAATAGTGCACCATAATCGATTTCTCTTAATGCATGAACTCCGACGAGAACTGCCAGCGCATGCAACAAGAGTTTACTTACACTGTGTACTTTGCACCATCCATGCCTGTCGGTTTTCCGTTTCCGGCATTCTGATGAGAGTCGCTGAAATTTTACTGCTGACATCAATTCCTTCGTGTTCATTCATGTTTTTGGTATGGGATCACAACGAAATACAAACTACCAGCCTTCCATAGGGGTGCCATCACAAACGCAAGACGTTTCACGTGCAGAGTAAGATAATGGTTGAGCGTGACCTTACCGGCGCCTGAAGGGAAGCGGGGGAAATTTATACCGGAATCTTTTCGCCAGGGGAGAAACAAGCACTTGTGTTTAAAGCAGAACTTCACCAGCCGACATGTATTGTCACTGAAGTTCTCATTTCTTGCATTCAGTGTGACTGCCCGAACTTCGATTAGCGCATTGCTTCGTACAATGAGATGTCACCCACTTGAAATACGCTGTCTACATGTATTGCTGGGCGGTTCGTGTTCTGTGTCAATCAGTGCCCTGCTATGAGACTCAATGGCCGCATAAACCCCATAAACCCCATAAAGTAACACTTGATGATTATTTCTCAAAAGGCGATGCTGCTCCCAGTGCACAACGACAACTGGCGAAAGAGCTACAGAAGCCGCCAAATGGTTCCTAGCCGTAGTTCTGCAGTGCCTGAATACGACTCATGTGCCGAAAGAATTCCTGAAAAACCGATTGGAGCATGATGGATGCACGGAAGCCGCGATTCCTGACGACGACAATGGTCTTGACGTGTTTAACGGGCCAAGACACCAGGAGTTAAAGTCAACGAGACTAGACGACGTATACTAATGACGACAAGAAAACGAGGCGCTAACTACAGCTTTTCCTCAGCTAGTAAGCGCAAACTGAAGTTCCAACCGCGCTGGCAAGAAATGTTTTCCATTTTAAGTATATTCTAGGCACTTTAGTTCTGGTCTGCCTGCTTTGACTGATGGCAGCCGACGTTGCCTGCATTTCTCACCAAAATTCGCGCATCTGAAAAAATTTCTGGGGCTGGCTGGGAATTTTGGCACAGAGTGGGACAATTTCAGCAAATTTCACAGGTTTTGGTGCAGAAATCGGGAATTGTATTGAATTGGCGCAATTGATGCAGCTGTTGCACCTCTGGTTTTGTTACTGCCCCGTTACACTGTCAGTAATTCCTCAGCACAAACCGCGTCTGCAATGTTTGAGAAGCTTCGGGACTGTAGTAGATCGTTTATTTAAGATTACCCTCACTTCACGAACATTACAGATTATCCTGGAACCTCTGTGGCCACTAGCCATAATGCTAGAATATTCTACGGCACATGTATAAATGCCGACACACTTCACAGCTTGTCATTTGATCGACGTCCGAGAGCTCTGATCGCCCTTATCAAGCCAGTGGGTATCGCTG
Source organism: Rhipicephalus annulatus (assembly GCA_013436015.1). Lineage (NCBI taxonomy): Eukaryota > Metazoa > Arthropoda > Arachnida > Ixodida > Ixodidae > Rhipicephalus > Rhipicephalus annulatus. The sequence goes on along the minus strand of WOVY01013783.1, from coordinate 333,387 downwards.
TTATCTGACGTTCAGTTTACAGGCCACAAGCTCAGCCAAATAAACACTTTCATCTTGTACCTACAGTCTTCTCTCTTCACCGACGTCATGACCCCATGAGTCGTGACAATATTCACAGGCTGACAGACAATAACGACACAACATAAGTTAGTCTATGCCTTTTATTTACAGAATGTTGGCATTCCCAAGCTATCGTATCGTATGCCGCAAACCTACTACTAAACACATTCTACAAAGGCACACATAAATGTTGATAAGGAGAGGTAAGCATATAAAGCTCACACACAAAAAAGATAGATGGCACACTTAACTTGAGTCAATTTATCAGAAGCGAAATTAACAGGCACAGGTCTTGTGCTTGACATGACATAGCTACTAATTTTCTATTATTAACTACTACTGACACACAGGCCCTATGTGCCCTGGTTAACATGATTACACACAGATATACAAATCCCACAATTAAGTGAGAAACTAAGCTAACTATAAAGATTATATGGTTGTCTTTGGCATAAAAAGAAAACTTAAGACGTGAAGGAATTGGATGTATCACTTCAAATTATAAAAAGTGTGACATACAATGTTTTAGGGATCAGAACAAGGCATTTTTTTTATGAAAGAACACTATTATATATTATGTCACTTCATGTTAAACAGACCGCGAGGCTTTAGGCTAAGGATTCACACTAGCAATCAGTGTAAAACTGTGATGTCGAAGGTATACCTGCTTGTAAAGATGCATATGTACAAGGACACAAATGTTTCACGTAACAAGAAAACTTTACACGTGATTCAAGGTCAATAAATACCGAACTTGTACAATAACTAGGAGGTGATAAACAATGAGAGCCCCAAGAACACTGAACACAAGGAGGCCACCTAATCTAAACGAAGAGTGATGTAGCAATAGACATGCAATGTAACAAGCACTACACGAAGGGTCATGTAGAGAAAAACAATGCGACATCATGAAAGTTCGTTCTTTACAGGATGGCAGTAAAAGGACATTCTTCGACATCGACAACGCAGCGACTACACTTTGCTCAGGGTTAATGGGACAGTCCTACGATAAAAGCAGTAGAACCATATCAGGTAAGAGTAAGGCAGTGGTACCCATTTCTGTTAAAAGCGCTACCGTCTACACGCTTTCACAGCAGAACATCAAAAGTTTGTACTAGGCTGCAATGCACGCTTGCACCCATGAAAAAACAAGTCAGAACGAAAAGCATGCTGCTACAACGAATGCAAACCTACAACAACACTGCTACGAAGATGAAGGCTGATGAGCATCCCGGAACCGATCATTGATTCACTTTTACCAAGTGGCTTTCCATCTCCCGTTGCTTGATAAGCAGTCCCTGAGAATGACAGTAAAGGTGAAGTAGTAGCTGTTATCTCATACTCACAGTAAACAAGACAAATTAATTTAGTAATATTAATTCCCTTGAATGCAAAATGTAATTTCAGTTTGTCCAAAGTCGAATTTACTGATATCCAGCAACACTGGGTATCAGTATATTTCACACAGTCAAATATCCAGCAACACTGTAAGAGAGAGGAGAAGAAACCTAGACGTCTTTGAAAAGCCACATTCAATACTCTTCTTCGTAGCACTTAACATTTAGACTCTGAAAATTGTGGTGGCACCACCTAGTCCATCTGTCCTATATAGATTGTAAATAACGATGTTTTTAGTAATACAACCTGCCACTACATTGCCTGAATGCCAATTGCATTATGATCAAACTAATGTTGATAGTCACCACAAGACGACTTGATGTGCGAACCCTAAACATAAGAAACTAGAGTAAAAACAGCAGTAAAGCGAGACAAAACATTTTGTTTGTTGTTCTACCAAAAAACTTTTAGTAATGTACCGAGTGTTTCAGAAGGACCTGAGAGACCGCAGGACCGATACGTCTTCGGTTTATTGTTGACAGAACAGGAAAATAAAAAAAAATATGCAGAGCGTGACCCTGGCTACTTCTTCTTCCTCGCCTCCGAGCTCCATCTTCCATCTGTTTTCTACATCTTCCCGCCGGCCAGATTCAACCGAAGCAACCTTCGAGCGAATACAACAGTTGAATCGACCTCTTGACTAATTTTCCTTCAGGTGTACGAAGCAAGCATGTTCTCACTAGTCCATCCTTGCCTGGGAAAATCTTTTCCACCTTGCAGAGTTTCCACCGAGTTTTTTTTCGCGCTTCTCCAAGCAGAAGTACATCTCCTTCTTGTACATTTGTGTGACGCTCTGTTTTTCTGCTGGCACACTTAAGCTCCCTCAGGTACTCATTTTTCCATCTGGTCCACCATGTTATCATTGCCCGTTTTCTTGCACTCCAGTAGTCCAGCAAACTGTACTCTCCGAGTCTGTTCTCTTCCTGCTTGTTCATTGCTTGCCTGCCTCCTATAACGTCCGCCGATGTGATGGGTTGTGGCTCGTTAGGATCGTCATACACATAAGTAAGAGGCCGGTTGTTAAGTACTCCTTCTGCTTCAACAACCACAGTCCGTAGTTCTTCTTCATCCAAAAGTCGAGCACCTATAGTTTTTGCCATGGATGTCTTAAAGCTCCTGATCAGTCTTTCATAAAATCCTCCCCACCATGGAGCTAACTCTACAATAAACTTCCATTTTATTTTCAGGTTACTGGTATACTGTTGAACCCTTTCACATTCCATCTTTAATATCTTGTTCATCTCTTTCTCAGATTTCTTGAGTGCTCTTGCATTATCACTGTAAATAGTTGTACACAATCCTCTTCTAGCTACGAATCTTCGGAATGCTTGTATAAACGCTTCTGATGACATCCTCTTGACCAACTCCAGTTGTATGGCTCTTGTTACTGCACACGTAAATATCACAATGTAAAACTTTGTAACTTTTTCGCCTTTCTCCTCTCGAGCATTTAGCGATCCAGCAAAGTCTATACCAACTGTGTCGAATGGCCTCGTCTGTGTTATCCTGTCAGCTGGTAGTGGTGGAATTTCTCATGCCATTGGTCTAGAATGGAATCTCCTACATGTGATGCATTTCTTTATCACATATTTCACCATCTGTCGGGCACGCAGAATCCAAAAATTCATTCTTAGATGGGTCAATGTTGCCGCAACGCCACTGTGCATTGTTACTTGATGCGCGTTCAGAACTAGGAGTTCTGAAAAGTGACTTTCACTTGGTAAAATAATAGGATGCTTCTCATCAAAGCTCAAATCACTCCACTGAAGCCTCCCTTTTACTCTCAGGACACCTTGATCATCTTCGAAGATGTTCGTGCCGTACAGATTCATGTTGTCATATATTCGTGTCACTGCATTTTGTAGCGTTTTCTGCTCCTGCTTTATCAGCCTTTATCAGCACAAACTCTGCCTTGTCCAATTCTTCTCCTGTCAGCGAACCTGTTTTCCTTTCTTTTCGTCGGTTTCCTACATAATGCATCACCCACGCGGTAACTCGTGACGCTTTCTTGTATGATCCAAACCTGCTCACATCAATTATTTTTTCTTCACTCGTGGTGGTAGTTAAGCTTGCCACGGTCTTTTCTTCGTCTTTGTTGTCATCACTGTCCGATTCTTGCGTTATGTCATAATCAGGTCTTTGTTTTTCATTCTTGATCCACGTGGGGCCTTTCCACCATAATTCACTGTCCAGTAAACGTTTCATCTTCATCCCCCTTGTCATCAAATCCGAAGGATTTTCATCACTTTTAACATAACCCCATTGACTCTCATTGGACTTGCTCTTAATTTCTGCTGCGTGGTCGCGAACAAACAGATCTTTCATCTTGTTTGACTTTATCCAGCATAACACAATTTGAGAGTCAGTCCAGAATTTCACACTCCTCAGTTTCCTGATGAAATTCTCGGTTATATGACTGGCCAATTTGACTGATATTGTGGCCGCCAACAACTCCAATCTTGCTAGTGTGATCTTTTTGATTGGAGCGACTCTACCCTTTGCAATGATTAAATTGGCTTCATTGCTTCCATTGGAGTATTCTGTTACAATGTATGCTGCTGCTCCATATGCCATTGGACTCGCATCGGAGAACACGTGTAGAGTCGATGCTTTCACTTCAGCTTGTCTGTTGTCATAGCATCTGTTAACGGTGAAGTCATCTAAGTGCTGAAGCTCCTCCGACCAGTCCTTCCAAGCTGATCTATGCTGGCTTGGTAACGGGTCATCCCATTTCAGTTTATCCATCCAAATTTTTTGCTGCAATATTTTTGTTCTGACTGAAAATGGTGTCAAAAAACCTAAAGGGTCATATAGCTTTGCCGTGTCCTGCAAAACCTGTCTTTTTGAGAGTTGTCTCATGTCCTTGTCATTTCGCCATGTAGTGTCGGGAAAGCTCAACACGTCGTCTACGAAATTCCATTTCAGTCCCAAAATCTTGATTTGTCTCTCTTTTCTTATCCCTCGATCCAGATCCTCTCCTTCTTCATCAAAGAGTTTTCTTAGCTCGGCGTCATTTGAAATCCATTTTCTTAAATTCATTCCCGCATAGCGAGAAATATCTCGTGCTTCTTCGTATATCTATGTCGATGTCGAGTATTCGTCGGCTCCTAGTAAAACGTCATCGACGTAGATTCCTTTCCGGAGTTGCGCCACAACTGCAGGATATTTTTCTTCGAATTTATCCAAATGTCAATGAACCGTGGCCGCTAGAAGGAAGCTACTTGGTGTAGTTCTGAAAGTAATCCTTGTCATCCTCCATGTTTTTATCTTCGGGGTTGGCATATCTTCGCTGGGTATTCTTTCCCACCACGTGAATCGCAGTGCGTCTCGGTCATTTTCGTGTATCTTGATCTGCAAGAATGCTTTTTCCACGTCGGCTGACATAGCGATCTTGTGATGTCGAAAGTTCATCAGCAAGCTTGTGATGTCGGGGTTTAGGTTTGGCCCCTTTTCCAAGTTGTCATTCAAGGATTCACCTGGATTCTGGCTTGACGATGCGTCAAAGACGATCCGTATTTTTGTCGTTGTTCGGTCCTTCTTAATTACTGCTTGATGCGGCATATAGTATACAAATTTGTTCTGTATATCGGATCCAGCATCTTCTTCGCCTTTTTCTGCTATTTCTTGCTCAAAGTACTCTCGAATAGCTTTGTCATAGGCTAGGAGTTCATCTTTATCCTTGCATAATTTTTTGGTCACCTGGATAAGCCTCTTCTCTGCAATGGTGTTGTTGTCGTCCAATGTCACGTTTTCCTTCCATGGTAGCCGCACTTGCTATCTTCCTGCCTTGAACTCTATTGTTTGTCGGACGTAGTCTAGCACATGTTCATCGTTCATCTTTGTTGCTGGTTTCTCCTTGATGCCCATATTTTCCAAGTCCCAGAATCTCTGCAGTTCATCCACAGTCGTGTCCGACTTGGCACTGACCTTGAGTACCACAACCGTCGATGATTTCATCGGCACACAATGAAGTCCTACAGGACCTTGGACCGTCCATCCCAATATTGTTTCTATTGCCATTACTTTTGGATGAATCTCGCAAATGCGACCAGTGACTACAGTCCAGTAATAATCTGCTCCAATTAATATAGGAGTTTCCATATTTTTTCTTTTTTTGTCCGTCTTCTCGTTGTCATCAGCCAAACAAATTCCCATCGATCTTGCTCTTTCGTGTATTGTCAACGGTGGCGATGGTAGCACGTCACAGGATATAACTTCTATCTCCAGTGCCTCAATCGTGACTGGCTCCGAGATGGGATCCTTCCTCATGCTGACCTCGACGACTTTCATGTCTAGTTCCATCTCTCCTCCTCCAAATGATCCTACAGTAATCCTTTCGGATCTTTTTACCTTGCACGCTAGTTTTCTCGACAATCTTTTGAGGATGAATGTCCTCTGGCTTCCATTGTCCAGCAGAACCCGTGCGTAGCACCCGCTGTCTTCTCCCTCCATCCACGAAAAGGCTGTCTGCAGTATTATGCACTTGTATTCACCAGACTGCTGTGCGTGCATGTTGCAGGACTTGCTGGTGTCTAACCGGTCAGGTTGCGCGCTTTTACGCACTTGCTCAACATCACCGCTTTGCTACTGTGCTGACTTTCCTGCAGGCATACGTGGTCGACACATGGATGTCGCGTGTCTTCCCTTGCATGTTTTGCAGCGTACGTTAGCACGGCATATCTTCGCCGTGTGGTGAGGTCTGGTGCATCTGAAGCACCTTCGTTCCCATTGTAAGGCTTCTTTCTTCTGTTGCATACTAATGCTTCTTCTGCAATCTTCCGTGTAGTGTCCAGTCTTCTCACAGAAGATGCATTTCTTAATCGATATGCTTTGAAGCCTAGATGTTCTAGTCCGCCTCATACTGTGCGGTGACTGGGTCACGTCGTATTTTTCCTCTCGAGTTTCTTCTCTGCTGCGTATATATATGTTTAAAAACTCCATAATTTCTTTCAAATTGCTCGTGCTGTCTCCTGACGCTGAGTCCGATTCCGTAGTTGCTGGTCTGTTGTCACCTTTCTTTAACTCCTTCATCTTCATCTCAATCCTCATATCCACCGGTAGCGCAGATTTTACAACAGGAGCTATCACTGTGGCGTAACTACCCATTTCCACTCCTAATGATTGCAATGCTCGTGTGTTCACTTGCAACTTTTGGAAGAGTTTCTTCAACCCATCTACATCTTTAGGACTCTTCACTGCTTCCAAGTTTGCAAGCTCTTTCATGTAGGTTTCTTTCAAATTATCTTCTCATCCAAAGGTTTCTTTCAGTTGCGCTCGATCGGCGTCTTCTTCTATCTTCTTATCGATTTCGCTCGTAAACGTCTTCACATTTGCTCGAAGCGTCTTCCGCTTCTTCGATAAGACCTCTTTATTCATGCCTAAAACGTGTTGAAAGAGCTCTTGCCTTTTTATGTGCGTCTCTAACAGTCGTCAGTCGTGGTCCTCCTCTCGATGGTTCGTCCTTGAGCCAGACGCCGCTGCTTCGTTCTTCAACCCGTTGTTGTGAATGGGGTTGAAGTCTGTGCATCTGTCTTCAGATCATCCTGGTCACGGCACCATGTTTCAGAAGGACCTGAGAGACCGCAGGACCGATACGTCTTCGGTTTATTGTTGACAGAACAGGAAAATAAAAAAATATATACAGAGCGTGACCCTGGCTACTTCTTCTTCTTCGCCTCCGAGCTCCATCTTCCATCTGTTTTCTACACCGAGTACAAGATACTTTATATTCTCCTTGATCCTGGTTCAGGTCCCTCAACACAAGAATTGGATAAGAAAACAATATTAGAATGCAAGGTGTCTACGTTTAGCGCAGCCGATGCGAGATCATTACAAGGCTTACCTGTCTGAGTGTAAATAGCTGCTGCAGGATCTTGTCCTGTCGCCGTGTTGGGCAGCTGGTCACCAATTCAGGATGAACTAATGGATCCTGTAACGTTAAGTATTGCAAAGATATGGATTTAAGTTATTATGCATCTCCTACAAGTAAGAAACAAAATCAAAGAAACAGTAGAATACACGTGGCACTGAACCTCATCCATATCTATGATGATGTGTTCTTTTATAAAACAGCCAAATCCAGGAACCGAAACTAAACTAAGTTTCATAGAAACATGAGGCACTCTTAGAGGGATACTCAAGTCAAATAAAATTTTACATCAGTGAAATCTCAATGTATGACAACATCTAAAACGACAACATTATCAACAACAGTGCCCTACTTACCGAGAAATTAAGGTAAATGCACAAGAACACATGCACCGCAGTAGGACATTCTGAAAATTATTTTGATGACATCAGACGGACCGCCTACAATTAATCACTAGTAATCAATCTAGCTGCACTGAATAAAGAACCTTCCTTGCATCAAGAGACGCAATAAAATGCTGCTTGTTTGTTTCTGATTGATTCACAGAAAAAAGAACCGCCAGATGTTACTATGGTGAATGAAATGAGTGCTTAATAAGTTCAATTTTTACGTGGTTATGCCAGACAAGTGGTGCCATCTAGTGGAGCGCAGTTGAACCAAAAAAATGTCTGCAATCTCGGAGCCAATGGCGGGAAATTGATCAATGGCTGTTGCTGCTGTGGCTTTCACTGCTTTCGATCTGCTGCTAATACAGCGGTAAAGGCAGGCAGCGTTGTGCACGGCAACAGTGACACAAGTCAGTCTGCTTCTTAGGCGAGTAATTTGAAGTGCACTAACCCAATGCGGACCACTAAAACAATTTTATTTCAAAACAGGCCCTTCCTTGGCACAAAAGTAACATTACGTGGTGTCTGGACCGTTACTTCAACAATCAACGTCGACCTAATAGTTGCCTTTAGTGTCCCTTTAACTACCATTCTCATTTAAAATATTTGTAATAAAGATAGGGCAATTTCCGATTATAACATAGACTTGAAAAAGGCATTTTCTAATAAAAAATGAGCCAAATCTTGCAAGAGTTTGAATAAACTAAGCTAAATCCACAAAACCAACACTGCATTAACAAACCTGACCAAAACAACAACGAACAATGCCCCCTCCATTCTCTTTCATTTATGACCTAGTTGCTTCGTAATTGGGCTTTCACTCCACAACTCTTGGTTGACTTGACACTTAACAAAGGATGTAATATTGCAGAGAAAAAGTAGAATTGAAAGAGTCAGATTCCAATTTTCCTACTACCGCCAGTCTGTCAGTGTTTCTTTCTGAGTTTTGTGATACAGTACCATATCCTTCTTTCGCTCTAAGATGGTATACTTGAAATGAAAAACAACGGGACCATCCAGACTTTCGATCTAATGCCACCTTTTGAAAATGTTCCCCAGAAATTTCAAGTGTCAACATAGCAAAGAATACTTGTCGAAGCTCATGGTAACTAGCAGTGATATCCCAATGCTTTTACTTTCACAAGTAGCATCAGCAATTCGAAAAAAGAAAAAGCAGTTCTAAAACTTTATGCAAATTTAATTTTTCTACACCCTGCACCGTCACTATAGAAAATAACCGTCGAATAAAAAAACATCAAACATTCAAATTTGGTGAATCACTTGTCTCCTGTCATAAACAACAGCAAAAAATTGCGAAAAACATATAAGAAAGTGTCAACATGGCTAAAAATGAGGATTATAACCCTGGTGACCATCTCAATATCCAAGCCTGATGTTCTTTGGTGTGCTTTGTAAACTATGAATAAATAATAAGCCCGATAAAACTATTAAACTAGTGCCCGACTCGTGCCCCCCAGCGACATCTCTCTCGAGATGATGGCAACCAATGTTGAAAACAAGGCTTTACCTGCACTACAAACAGCTCAAACGCCTGGTCGACAGTGTGGAAACTATTTTTAGACGTCGCTTATTACAATTAAACTGACAACTGAAGCTTCAGCAACATTTTGACAATCCAAAATCAACCCGAATATTTTGTCATTTACCCAATGTCAACTACACCTCTCAACTTTTTTTCCCTGTAAAGAATGCACCGCCACACACGACCTTGTACTGCGGTGACGCCAGTTTTGCACGTTGCAGTATCAAGCTACTTGAATTACTGCCCGAAACTCAACCCCGCATTAGGCGGCAATGTCAACAAGATAATGAAAATCCAGGGCACTCTCAAAACAGTTGCACTGGGGGTAAAACAGTGTAGAGAAAGCTTTGTGTTCCAACCAAAGGGAAACGACATGCAATCCTTCAGTGCAGGGGTACTCTTGGACCAAGGTTAAGGTTTATCAGGCAATACGTCAAACACTTCCACGATTCGGCACAAACTTAGGAAAAACGTCCATTTCCTACTCATAGAGGACGAATATGAGATGAATATGAGCTTGCACAAATGGACACGCACTGTAGACTGATATCATGAGTGGGAGAGTGGGATGCTGTGAAAACGGAGTCTGTTGTCAAAAATCATAAGCAGGACTATTTAGTGGCAGAAGCAATCAGTTGTCATAATTCGACTATATGGTCATGGCCAGGGCTTCTCCTGCCTTCTTAATAATATCTGACTAATAGTTATATCTAAATCTGCCTGACCATTTTTATTAGCCACTCAGCCTCTGCTGCAGAGAGATGGTCATCGCAGGAAATGAAGCACATGTCCAGATAGCCATAACTTGCCCATAAATTTCATTCAAACCTAAACATAACAGTCATGAATATTTTATTGGTTATATTTAAGCAAATATTAGTTTGCCTCACTGGTCTTACAGTATAAAAAATGTCACATTTATCACAAAAATTAGAAGTAGTGAAGCTGTTTTTATGTCCAATGTGACTTCTTGTTATATATTGAGAATTAGCCAAGAAGGTTTTTTAAAAAAAATTTGGAGTAGAAGCTGTCAGCACCTTAGCAGCACTTTATCTGAAAAGCATGCTCTTTATAGATTCGCTGTTCCTGAGAAAATTAACATAGTGACATAAGTATTGATAACTTAATCTCCAATAAAATTTGCCATGACTTTGAGGTTTACAGTAGAAACCAGTAACACATTGACAAGCATTGAGCAGTACCTTCGCGGAAATATTTGCCACATAAAACTCGATGGCCACGGGAGAAAAAACCTTTCCTTTCTTTTGCCGAGTGCCCACATTTCATTCTGCCCCTACATTCTGCAGCCAACACCTTGATTTGGGTACGGCCTCACTCATAAGACATAATTCTTTTAAAACCTCCTTGGATTTAGCCATACGCTACGCACAGATCTCACGAAGAGCCTCACCTGAGAAGAAGAGCGCTGAGCTCGGCGGTCTGGTGACGGCGACTGGTTGCGTCTTGCACCGCTGATGCTTACAGATCTCTGTCGCTCCACAATTCCTTGGAGTTGAAAGTCCCGGGTGGGAGTGTTCCTCAGTCTGCTGCGGTTCGGCGTAGAGCTCAGTTTCGGTGACCGTGTTGCCCCAAACGGCTGCTGCGGCACGTACACCTCCTGTCTCCGCCAGCGCTTGCGCGAGGCCGGAGGTGTTTCCGGAACTTTTCCCTGGGTGGCTAAAGCTTTACTGGGAGTGACCGCCGGAACTTCTGAGGAAACGTTCGACGAGTTTGAGACATTGGTTTTCTCAGAGCGGTGTGGTGATGGCAGCAGAATCTTATCACGGAGTGCTGGGACTGGAGGACTTTGGGCTGGACGTGAGACGCTGTCGTGAATTGTGCTGTCTTCCTCTTCGCTCTGAGCACTGTCCTGTAAGCCTTCTTCTTCAAAATGCAGAGGCGCCTGACCAGCAACTCTGACTGGATCTCTGTCTCTGGTGAAGAAAGCCAACAAAGACACAAACACATCGTTAACTGCAGCAAAGTATGAAATAGTATGTAGCACTGCTACCAGCGACAGTAGCAAATACATCTCCAAACGCAACCACTGGCTTGTCTGTACCAGTACGACCCCCCCCCCCCCCCCAAGAAAAAGTTATTTTAATTATCATATCAAAGGATAAAAGAGCAGATTATTGTCTGTTCATGGAATGCGTGTAGTACTTTGTATATATCTTCAGGTATCTTTGTTTGAACTAAAGAAAATAAAAACAGTTCAGTGCTCTCTTTATTTTTCTTTCCAAACTTCATTCAAACAAAGAAGGTTCCATGAAATAAAACTTAACAGAGAATAAAAAGCACTTGAAACTCAGCTGTGTACCTATGTACTACAATACATTTGAGTGGAGAAATTAAGGTTATAGGCCAACCTAATGGCCAGTGAACTTTTTTTCTATTTCTCCATTTTGGCGTTTTTAATAATTTACTTGAACAGAAAATGTTTATCTGCAATTGGCACTACAAAGATAGGCATACTTACACAATAATGTTTTTTTTTGCATATTTTCTGTCAGAGCTTTGTAGCCAGATCATCTTACAAATTTAGGTTTAAATGAACTTCCTCTACATTCGTGCACAGTAGTAGTCAATACTACTGCATGCTGTTTTTCCATCGCTGAACTGCTTTTTAGTGCAATTACATTTGTTTGTTGTATTACATGTAACAGCAGTTATGATGGGCAGTCTCTGCAAGAAGAATTTCGAACTGTCATACAGCTTTAAACAAATGAATATAGATTGATCAGCAAGCTACCAGATGGAAAGTAAGTAGACAGCATGAGGCCACACTTAAACACTGTTTCACATTTAGGACACACAAACTGGCTTTCATGCAAACCAGGTGCTTTGAATGCTGGACAACAGCAAAGCAGCAATAAAAGTCCTGCACAGACACTTTGAAATGGAGGTGATGATTTCTCATGCCATCATAAGAAGACAGTAACAGGAAACAGAGGCTAGTTAATTCCCTCATACCATAACCTTTATTCTCTGCTATACAAGTTATATAAGGGGCAGCACTTTGGGCAAGCTTGTAATACATTATTTGAGTATGATTTCACAACAACAACAACAACAACAACAACAAAAGGAGATGGAAGAAAAGAGATGGAAGACCCACCGTGGCTGCGGTGTCAAACAACTCATAACTGTAGATATATATATTTCTTTTTTTTTTATTGCGACGAAGACTTGCCTTTAAGGCATAATATTTTTGTTAAATGAGTGCTGTTAGGCCGGTGTTGTGTATGAAGTGAAGTAGTGTCTAGTAGAATCTGTTTTCATGTATCCAGCGGTTGCAACTGGCTGTGGTGACTGGAGCGTTCTGGCTGCAACCCCTTACATGTCCATAAAAGGTGGTATGTATCTGCTTGCATCGCAGGAGTGGGACGATACGGACACGTATCAGCAACTCGTAAATGTGACCAGTTCCATGACGATATAACGGCCGGTTTAAGGGCCACCCCTGCCCGAAGCCTTCTAAACACAACTTCCTCCACCCTAGTAAGATGAGGGGGGAGAGAGCAGACACACGGAATGAGAGCACGGGCATCCTGCCGGAGAACATTTTTACGGGTATGTAGTAAGTTTAGGGGCTGAGGTATTCTGTCATTCCAAAAACACAGAGGAATTTCTGTCATTCCAAACACACAGTCAGTCCAAAAACACAGAGAAATTTCTGTCATTCCAAACACACAGTACAAGAGCTGAAGCTTAACGTCCCATGTACACCTTTCAGGAGCACTACACTGTTCACTTATTCACTTACCTGTTCCTCTCAGTGATGCCACCCTTACCGACGACCTGCGACGAAAATTGGGACACCGCGCGCAGGTGTCGCACTCCGGACTGCTGCTCGAAGTGCTGCCTTTGCAGCTCCTGCAGCTTCTGGGCACTGCTTCGGGCAATAGCAGCGGGAAGCACACTCGATACCCTGCTTTTGTTCACAGTCACGGGAGCTCTCTGCGTGGTAGCTGGCTCACGAAGGTTCTCCGATGGCATACAGGCGGCAGGCTTTCTATGAACTCCTTTCATTGGCAGGGTGTGCTGGAGTCTCCGAACGCCGGTCGTGTAAGGCGGAAACTCCCTAAGACAGCTCCTAGACAGGAAAGTGTAGAAGAAAGAAAGCTTGGCATGACGACGCTTGAATTAGCAGTGAGCTGGTGAGTAATGAGCTGGTGAAGTCATCCCTCATCCTTTATTGTGCCCATTAAGCACGACCCTCTATTCCTGCAGTGTTTGGTACAACATGCAAGTTTGGTACAAAATTAAAAAAGGATTGGTTTCATTACATAAGTTTGTTATTACATGAAATTGTACAGTGTGTACACAAACTCCAGTGCCACAACACTGTAAACTGATCAGTAATCAAATATAAATAAGGTTATTCAAACAGCATAATTTGTGAAGATGTTAGGCATAAGTTGAGCATGCACGTCACTAACTGGTCTAAAAAATTTTTAGGATTGCTTTCAGTGGCAATCATAACAGGCGAGCAATGCAATCATTCCCTTATTAAGTGGGGATGACAAGGCACACACAGCTTTAAGTATAACTTTAAATATCTTAATGTAACTTCCAGTATACGCTAGAGACCACTGCCAGAATAGCTTAGCTTTCACTTCAACCCCAGTTTGTGAATGTAACCAACAGCGCCACAACTCGGCAAGGATCAGGCATGAACAGGCAACAAATATGACCAATATAAAGTATGACATATACAAGTGTTCACTGTCATAAGAAAATTCTTATTGAAGGAGGGTGCATGTTTCAATATACAACTTCCAAAGAAGAGTTATACAGCTGATTTAGAATCAACGATATCACTTTACCTCCATGTACAGTAATTTAGCATATTGCTTTAAGTGCTGTGTGACCAACATATTTCATTTTACCACAACAATACATGTACCCTAATATTAATATAGCCATAACAGATGAGCTGAAGCAGTTAGCGAGATATTTTGGGTGAGTTTACAAATTAGTAGTGCTCACAATGGTTGACATAATCATAAGAGCTATATTACCATGTTTCTTGAGTAGCCAGAAAGAGAGACCTCAAGGGGACATTATGATAGCTGGGGCATTGCTTTATCCAGCAGTACCACACATAGAGTTTCCTAAAATTAACTACAGGGGGCACTGGCACTGCGATCATTCAGCAACCATGTGAATTATCGGCATGACGCAGATTTGCCTACACTTTGTGCTTAGTGGCGGCGAAATTCACTTTTAGCTTCGTTTATTGCTCTGTTTTGGTTTTATTTTGAAGGAAAGAACAATCTGTTTTTCACTTCATGACAATATTTGAAGTGGTAAGCCTAGAAGATTAAGGTGGTGAAGTGTAACTACCAAACATTTGCCGTCTGTTCCGTCACAAAGCAGCTTCAAACCACGCGACGCCAGAACGAACGTAAAGCACAAAGACTAGGCAAATTCATGTCACACCCACAATTCCCATCCTCACTGAAGCGCTATGCGTTGCAGCTTCCATAGACACTAGCGCCAGAGTACCCTCTAGTGCATATTTAGAAAACTCTATGGTATCACACACCTAAAAACGAGTGAACCAACAAAACTTTAAGTATGCCCACTAGGCTTGTGTAAATGTTCAAACAATAATATATTCAAATTCGCTTCTATTCAAATTTATACTATTAGAAATTTCAAGGTATTCAAAGTGAATGAATAAGTTCATACAAGTTTGCATACAAAGTCCCTGTAAATGTGTTTTCACTGCAACAAAAAACACTATACGATGAATACACCTTTAAAGAAAAATCAAACACCGCCCATTACCTGCACATCGAGTCTTACTTCTTTTATTAAGTTTATAAGCTTATAATGTTATACTGGCTTATATGCTCTAATTATATTAAACTTTAAAATACTGCTTATTTTACATATTATCACTCTCACTCTACTGAAAGTAAAATTCTGCTACTATTCAAGTTGCTTCTACTTCCCTTGAACCAAAAAGAATGACATTTGCTCATGCCTTGTTTCAATTAAAGAAAGAATGTATATATATATATATATATATATATATATATATATATACATATATAGTGCAGGTTAGTTGAGTCATGACAAATATGCTAATTGTTTTTATAATATGTAATATACACTATTTAAATTTGGTTCAAAATTATTTGAACCACATCACTCATTGCTCTGAACCTAAATTTTTCTATTCACACATGCCTAAAGCTTACATGTTTCAAAATACGTTCCTCTCTTCACCGCTATATTTGGCACCAAGAGCACTAACACACAAGAAGTATAATTGGGCAAGACTGCAAATATAAATTCTAGCTGCCACGAGAATCAAACCAGTCATCCTTGAGCGCAATAAAACACTGAGTGCCGCAACAGGTCAATTCTTGAGTGAAACAGTGAATTAGTAACTTCGTCTGGGCTTGTGCGAATATTCTAATGTTTACAATATTCGAACGAATAGTAGAGTATTCGAATTCACTTTGATTCGAATTTAAATTATCGAATATTTCGAAGTATTCGATAGGAATGAATAGATCTATATTAATCCTCACGTAGCTGCCTGTGAGAGCGGTTTTTCTGCAGTATAGCAGTGCTACGCCGTGAAGTATCTATGAAAAAAATTTTGCTCTGCCGCAAAGCCTCACTTAAAATATAAAGGGGCCCTGCAACACTTTTTGAGCATGGTCAGCAAACGCTGCCGATCGGTGGTCAAGGCTACCGAAAATACATGAGCTAAATATTATAGTGCAGCATGCCCCCGACCTAGGATTCACATTAAATTCTCAAAATCAGATAAAAACTGCTCTCTTCTCTCGAGAATGATGCCACAATGTCAAAAATCGCTCGTCCCAGCCATTGTACCAGCCATTGGCTGATTTGAGAATGGGGCGCTCGGTCATTACTGGGGCACCGCGAGTGGATGCGACTTGTCCATGCGCACATGCACAATCACACTGAAAAACCGCATATTAAAAGAAAAAAAAAAAGAATGCTCGAAGTCACATCGCGCACGTCACATATTTTTTTTCCCCATGCCATCTCTCCCGGCTTTGCTTCAAGTGCTTTCGTAGGCACAAGAAGAGAGAATGCAATCGCACCAAGTGGAAATTCGCAAAACTCCACTCATGCTGGACAGATTCTAAAATTTTTGGCGGCGGTTAATTCATGAGGCGACAAGCTTTGGTGAATCCATTTCATGGCTACGTGAAAAGCTGTTGAGAAACCCTTTGAATGAGCATATGATCCTGAAATCTATTGATCATTTTGCTAAGCTTAGAAGCTTGTTTTGCTGACTTATATACTCTAACTGTGATGAATAATGTTATGTACTCTACAGGTCATCACTTGCGTCCTACTGAAAGCCAAATCCAGCTACTTATCAACGTTGTTTCGACTCCCTTTGAAAGGAAAAAAAAAGAAAGCACTTGCATAGAGGCCTTATTTCAATTTTTAAAAAATATTGTGCAGGTTAGTTAGGTCATGATAAATATAGCTATTTTTTTTTGTACATCATATGTTCTATTAGAATTCGATTTGAAATTATTCGGCAAAAATTACCATTCGCTTTGAATTCGCTTCGAACCTGAAATTTACTATTTGCACTAGCCTATAAAAGTCAACTGCATAGATATGCTAATATCTTTTTTCAAAAAGGTTTTGAGACGAAAAACCCCAATAATTATGATTATTTTTTTCAAATGACACCTTCCTCCTCCTCAATCTTTTTTCCCCACTGCCAGTGCTACCCATCCTGTTCCTTCCAACTTATATGCACAAAGAGGCCAAGTACACTACGAGCACACTTGAAAGTGTATTTGGCAAGTACACTTCTGGGCCTTATGTTTGGCGATGGTGATCAAAAAACAAAAATAAAAGACCGATCAACAGTTGAAAGAGAGCCGCAAAAGTGCAGCTCTAGCAGCATTCCACTGTTGAGGCCGAGGGCTAATTTGTACGATAGGGGCAGTTATTGAAGCGTGACGTTCCAGTACCGATTTTACGGAGTCATTCTTGCGTATCAGGGGAGCTACTCTGTAAGTGTTCTGTAATAGAACTGAATGAAACATCACGAGAGGGAGCCGCATGGGATGGCTCAAGTCCCACCCGACAGACAGTCAGACGTGGGAATAGCAACTGGAAATAAATGTTGCCAATTATTTTGGCAAAGAACAGGCCCAAATCAGACGGAAGCACTGTTCTGTCCGATAGAATGGAGTTACAGTCGAGCCCACATATAACGGCCCCGTGACCGATAGCCCCGTGGCCGTGAAAATATACATTATTTCAATGGCACAAAATCGCAGTTACAACGAACGTCTCTGAGCGCTGCCGATCGGTTACAGGGGGTGAAGCTGGGGCTCTAATGACTTTCCAGGAAAACACTTTTAACCCCCAATAAGCCATCTGTAAGGTGCCCATAAATTGTTATAGTTAAATTCCAACCCTGCGACTGCACCCCTCTAGTTGTCGCTCTTCCCGACCGTGTTTTTTTGTTTTTGTTACGCACCCTTCCGCCCTTTGTACCCCAGCTACTCAGCAGGCCCATGTTTTCCCACTACCACCAATTTTTGGAAGACCGGTGGGCCAACTAGTCTCCCCTCAGTTTTTGATCACTGGTTTAGTCATTGGCGTCCCTGGGCTGGTGTGACCAGACTATTTGCCAACATAGTCGGCCACCTACTGTACCCAATCTTCCGCGTATTGTTTGGATTGGTGTCGTATAGTTCTAGCAAATGCCTGTACGCTACCCCGCCAACTATAATAATTCATGGTACGTTCTGTGTTTAGGATCTATTCTCGCTCACTTCCCGCTCAGCTCAGAGTGCCCTCTGCAAGCGTGTGGAAGCATAAAAACAGTTGTTTCGTGGAACGAATCGCAAATAATCGAAGTCAGCGAGGCTGCGCAAACTCGCCGGCACCACAATACTATTCTCTTTAACCTCTGCCCACGCAGGCTACTCTCTTAAGTTTTTCTACGCGTGAGGTGCGCTTTTCGTGGACCTTTCAAGCATGCTATCCGGCCTGCCTTTTTTCCACGTGTTTTGATTTTCAAGGTCGTCTCCCCGCCGTATCCTTTCCTCTTTTTCACTCTGTCGCAGCTTCTTGCCCTTCTCTCGCAAGTCTGCTCTCCTCAGTGTATCACAACTCCTTCACCCGTCCACACCGCTCCGCTACGCCAGTCACGTTGGCTCGAATTCAGAAGTTCCATTTTTTCACTAGAAACGGGCCCAGAGCAGTTCCACGCATTCTGGCTAGAGTGTCATGTGTGTGCGTCTTGCTTGCTGTTGGTGCGCGTGTGCGGTCAGAATGGCGGACGGGAGTCCTTTTATGCTTTTTCCTGCCGCTCAACAAAACGTCGAAAGTGTGACCGCTTGGCTTGGGCGTAATCCACTGCCGGGTTGTGGAGCGCTTGCTCATAGCTGTTGACCACCTGGCAGTCAACTTTCCGCTTCGGGCGTCCCGGTATTCAGCTGTGGAGATGGTGAAGGCTTCTTGGGCGGCGGTAACGGCTGCATGCGTGTGAAACTGTTTTCGGGAGGCTAACTTCGTCGATGTCGGGCCCGATGCAGAGCCTGAAGCTTCCCAACAGAACCACTCCGGCAGCGATTTGTGGCAGCGCGTTGTCGACGCCGACATGGCAGAGCGGGCAGGAGATCTGGTGCGATGATTTCATTGTAACCGACAATGATGCCAACGCTGTGGAACCGTGCACGGATGAGGGCACTGTGAATCAAGTGCACGGCAAGAGCAATTCAGAGGAATCGTATGACGATTACGACGACGGAACTTTGGAGCCAGTGCCCAAAAGTGTGCTTGTAGCGAATGGCTACATTATTAGCCTCGGGCAGCTTGTATATGCTACGGGCCTCGGCAATAAACGCGCTGCTGCTTTAAATAAACTCGGGGCCACCCTTATCGCTTCTGCTCTTCAGAACACGTGCATCGCGGGCTTTTCTGGGTACAAAAATTGCTTTTTCGCTGGCAACTTGTTTTTATAGGTGTGTTTCATTTACTACGAACTTCAGGATACAGCAAACGAATGCAGTGTCACGCTCAGGTTTGTTACAAGCGGGTTCGACTGTATAACAATCTTGGGACTACTTGGATTGGATTAAAATGCAAGTGTTATGACAGGAGAATTGAATTAGCCTGCTTTGTGTATGGCTTACATCCATCTCGTCCATAGTTTGCAAAAATCGCAACCAGCCACACAGCCTCCCCCACCAAACTTATTGTGAAATTGCAATGACACCTAGTGCCCAATCAGGACAGTAACACTAATAGGTAATTGTGCTTTTCGATTTCAAGCTTTGAAAATAAAGAACAATGCCTGCCAATACTGATGTCCAGCTGTATAATTCTGTATTGCATTCAAACCATTTCTGAATTCCTTCGGCTCGCCTATTGTCTGTTAACTCCCTCTTGTCCACTCGAGACTTTTTGTTTCATTCTATCCCAGAAAGTGTACAAAACAGCTGCCCTGCATCTCTAACATGTTGGTAGGACTGTGCATTTCCCTATCATCCAAGTTGAACAATGTTAGAAAGAACGCGGTGAACTGAAAGAACTCCAAGCTGTAAATCCAGTGCTAACAGATAGAATGTGTCACCAACACTTTGAATGTTCATGTTAGTTGCTATGAAAAAAAAAAACAAATGCAAAGAAATTACAGTAAAGATGCGCCCACCTGGTCTCAAACTCCTCAGCCAGCTGTGTTGTGTTGTCAGAAAGGATGCTGTGGTTCCATCCACAGGGCAGTGATATGTCCGTCTGGATGCCGAACTCGCGACAGCGCTGCTGCTGGAATCGCAGGGCGCGCTGGGCGATGCGCACTTTCGTCGGCGTCAGGACTCTGTTTTTGATGTAGGGGCTCAGTTCCACCGTTCCCGCAGACGAGAGCAGGGAACAGCGGCTGGAGCAAATGGAGGAGAGGCTGCCGTCCGTCTGGCTGGACATTTCTCGTTGAACTTTGTTACCCGTTGTAATGCTATGATCGCCTCGCAGAGGACGCACCGCGGCTGAGGGAGCCATCGTTGCTGGCACGGAAGTTTGCAGCGGAGGCACTGAGAGCAAAGCCTGGGAGGACATCTGAGCAGCTGTGAGAGAGGTCAACGTAAAACCTCCATAACTGCACATACCAAAGCCAGGGTGTTGTTTAATGGACCCCTTACAGCAAAAGCTTTCTTTGGGACTTTTTTGCAGTACTCTGTAATAGCTTTGCGTCTGGTAATGCCGAAATAGAATCGTCAATGCTCTAACACACAGTGCATTTAATGCTAGCATTGTGAATTCAGAACAATTTCGCAAAGAAGATGAAGACGACAATGAAGAAGAGGAGGACCAAGAGAGCATGTGACAGTTTACGATGATGCTTTTCTGGTGCCACCGCATGAACTATGGCAAACTACAACAGCCTCAGTGTTAGAAATGAGTACCTCAACGATTCCCTTTCTTTCAAGATGGTTTTATTTGTCATATGATTTTCCTCACTGCACTCAAACAAACAAAAAAAAAACAAAGACAACACACATGAAAGCATCAAAATCATTAGAGCTGTGCAATCTATAGGCCCCCATTGATTCTCCCCTTCTTTCAGCAAGACAATAAATATCAGTCCTAGGCACAGAGCAACGATTATTCAGAAGGCAAAACTGCGCACGCTAGGGCGTTCTCGAGAAGTCAAGAAATCGGGCACAGCGCTGACACGCCCTCTTTCGTGACACTTAGCAAGTGGAGAAGGAAAAACATGCGCGCCGTTCTCGCCGCACTCTCGTTCAAGGCCACTCTGCACTGATTCACCATTTGTGCTTCACGTCCTAGTGGTCTGTTTCTGTGTGTCCTCGCCAGCTCCAAATTTCAATGCGAAAGCGTTAAAGAGCTCGTTTTGCAGAAATGCTGGCATTGGCGTTGTTAATTGTGAGCGAGAAATCAACGCTGTTTGTGACCGCAAAATCAAGATGGAAATAAAAGGAGCAGCATATCTATCTTGAGCCACCAAAGTACAGATAAATCTCGATAGTTCGAACTCGAGGGGGCCCGAAAATTTGTTTGAATTAATAGAAGTTTGAATTAATGAAAGTTAAGTAAACGGAGGGCTCTCCATGCAGTGGTGCATGTGCATTGAGTTAACTCACGAGGGGGAAGTTTCAAAAGACTTACATTTATTCACAAATTACAGGACAACCATTATTATTTGAAGTAATCGGTGATGCGCGTCTGCACACGTTTGCCTTGCAGCGAGTCAATCAATTTCGCACGCAGCTTGCCAAGCATTTTTACTTCGGCTTGAGCATTCTCCAGGCAAGAGAATTTGCGCGCGGAAATGTCTAGCGCCGACACTTTCTAAAGACGACGACAACAACGACTGCGTAGCGCAGCGGAGCCTCTTCGCTACGCAGCCGCAGCATGGCCAGCATGTGACGAGAAAGGAGAGCGTCTCCACGCGGAGAAGCAGATCAGCATTTGAGAGAACACTAACACCCCACGGCAACTTTTTTTTTTTCCTCTCTTTGCACGCATCGTTGAAAGGAGAAGGGTTACGTGGCAGGGACGGGAAAAGGGGAAGCATGGCGTGAGAGACCCCCCCCCCTCAAGGCGCAGGTCTTCACTGACCGATCCGTCATGCCAGGCGGTACAGCGGCGGCTGCCTGCGTCATCCCATCCCGGGCCATTAGCAGGCAGTGCCGACTACCCTTCCCAGCGAGCTAGACGGCTGCGGAGCTGGCAGGGCTACACCTGGTGGCGGACCTGCTGGCCGAGGACGTTTCGGCTGAATCGCTCGCAGTCCTGTGTGACAGCAAGGCAGCCCTGCAGACGCTGGCCAACTATCAGCGTGCCGGGCTCACGGGGAGTCTCCTGGCAACCAAGTACCGGGCCGTTGCGGCAGCCGGGATGTCCGTCTCCTTCCACTGGCTGCCCTCTCACGTGGGCATAGCTGGCAACGAGGAGGTAGACAAGGTGGCCGAGGCAGCACACCAGCCGGGAACCCCCATCACCTAAGCGGTGGCGGTGAGAGACTACGCGCAGGCTTGTATCAAGAAGCTCCTCGCCTCGGTCCACCCAGACCAGAGGGTGGCCAATGGGCGGGGGCCCAGGCGCCTTCCCGAGGCAGGCCTTACCAGGAGAGAACGAGCAGACCTGCTGCGGCTGCGGACCGGATGCGTGTGGACTGCGGCCCGCCGCTACCTCAAGGGACGCTGCGCCTCCTCAGCCTGCAGACGCTGCGGCGACCCCGAGACCCTCGAGCACCTACTCTGTGCCTGCCCTGCCTTGGCCCAGGAACGCTCGAGGGTCACCACAGCCAACCGGAGACATGGCCTTCCTGCCACCACCCTAGAGCACCTGCTGTTCCCATCTCGTCCCTATGTACCAGCGCTCCGGAGCCTGGTAGAGTTCCTGGACGAGACGGGAATCGTCACCTACCGCTGAGGACGGGCCCCTTGCCACCCCTACCCTTGCTTCCGGACTGCTGTTCGTGCTGATGACGACCGTGCCACTGCTCACTTAATCTTTTTCTCTTCTTTTCACTTTTCTCCCTTTTCCCTTCCCCGAAGGCACTGCGCCGTGCTCCCGACCGGGCTGCAGAAATTAGGTGCGTTTTCTCATCTTCTAACCACTACCACCACCACCACCACCACCCTCAAGGCACACAGCCATGCTCCCGCAAAGGGCAAGGGATGCAGAAGATAGTGCCTCTTTCCTTTCCTTCAACCCAGCGACAGCTTTTTTTTTTCTCTCTCTCTCTATTCGCGGGTGGCGTTGGAAGGAGAAGGGTCTTTACTTGGCAGGGAATGGAAAAGGGAGAAGCGTGACACGGGTCAATTGCAGATCGGCATTTGAGATAGAGCAAACGTTCTACTGCAGCAACTGCAGCCTTTTCTTATCTTTTCATTTGCGCGCAGCGTTGAGGTGTCGCAGGTGCCGCCGCGGGATCGGGCAGGGTGCTGAACGCATTTTCGAAGCGTGGTATGTTCGAATTAACCGTGGCAAGTGCTTGTGCGTTCGAATTACTGAGCGTTTTCGCCCATTTGAATACACATAGCTTTGACGAGACCTCATCGTGAGTTCGAATTAAGCGGAAGTTCGAATTAGACGTGTTTGAATTAACGAGATTCGACTGTATCTGTTCTTGCATGCTTTCTGCATTTCACATGAGGTCCACTTCATTTTTCGCGTGCGTGTGTGTGTGTGAGAGAGAGAGAACAAATGACAAGTAGTTAAGACAGTGCGGAAAGATTGAAGGCACGACGTCTAGTAACAACACTGGCAGTTTCTTTTTTTCCAAGAAAACTTCGCCGCCAAGCTCACCCAATAGCGCCGCTTGTCTATTACCTGTCTGACGAGTGCTTCTTGCAAACAGACTCACAATGCATCAGCTCTCAGTCTTTCCTTAATATGGCGCGAGTCAACTCCTCCAACCTCACTAAAAACATTGAAGAACATTACCTTATCCTTACAGGATGCCTACCCGCTGTTGCAGTTCAGCACAACGCACTTCCGCCGCATCCTCAAGAACTACTCGTCGAAAGGTTCAAAGTACTCATCTTCGTTTCGGTGCGAAAAGCCCGTGTTGGCATCGAGGAGTTGGCCAAGTCGGCGCTGCCGGCGCAACGCGAGGAAGCCAAGATTGCGAAGGGATTCGCGGCTGCTTGTTGGGAATTTTTTCCTTCCAACGCCACCGACACAAGCACATGCACATCATGCAAGTGAGGAGTGAGGGGCAGGTGTGGTGACGTCTGCTCTGGGACCATTTAGCAGTTTATTTCAAGCTCTGTTTGGCCTATAGTTCTGGCAGTACCAATTAGTAACTGCAGCCAAAATATTTGTAACATTTACCGATTGATGTCCCAGACAAAATCTCAAAAATTTTACAACCTACGAGGCGCTATCGCGATTTTTATGCGTCCCCTCCATAGAAGCACAAGTAAAAGATGGCAACATACCGAAAGCGTCATTTGTCAAGCGTCGGCTTAAACTGCAACCCTTCCCAACGCTATTGCATCGCCCTCGCGTGCTGCCGCGGCCAAGGAGTTTCTCCTCCTCGAATATTCTTGCTCCGTGATTTTAAGTCATCGTTCTCGAGGCTAGCATCATCTGTAGAGTGTCGGCGTAAACAACATCTCTCCCCGATGCTATCATGTCGCCCTCGCGTGCTGCTGCGGCCAGGGAGTTTCTCCTCCTCGAATATTCTTGCTAGGTGATCCCAAGTCATCTTTTTCGAGGTTACCCTCCCCTCCTCTCCTTCAGGAATGTCCCACACTTCCACTTTTCTGCCAATACAATTTACTTGTGTACACATTGTGTACTAAACGTGAAAGTACACATGCACAAATTTAAATGTCAACATCAGGTTGGCGAGTCAAATTACACGAGAAATTCTGCTGTGTTGACAGATCGGTCTGTTCTTCACTGGCGATGTTTGATATTCCAGCCATGGATGATGATATCCTCTCCAGGGACGTGGAAAAGTCCGCATCTACTGAGCCACCGGAGTCGAAGTTGCCAAGTTGCTGCGCCCCTTGATCTGGCTGCGACAAGTGGTGAAACCTTTGGCTTCGCCTGGCTTTTCGTAGAGCTTCTGCCTCCTCCGCAGCCTGCTGCATTTTGGTTATCAGCAGAAGACGTGCCTTCTCTTCACGTTCCTGTGAAGGTGAAAGAAAGAAATAATGTAACGATATCATCCAAAAGTGCAACAACCAAAGGCTGCATTCTCACATGTGAAAGTATCTGAATTATGAGGTAAATCTGAAGGCCCACATTTTCATAAGTACTGAATACCAGATATATAGCAAAGCTTCATGGTACTGCATTTTGTAAAGCACCACGAAAAGTAAAGCATGATCTGTAAAAATTTACGATCTGGTACACATGCCCAAACTTAAACGTCCACTTTAACTTTTCTTGTTGAATTATTGCTGTGTCAGTTGAAGGTATCGAGGCCCACCTTTTTCTCTCTCAGTTTACGTTGCTCCACTTGGTACTCAAGCTCCAGCTTTCGTCGTTCTTCCTCCAGGCGGCGTTCTTGCTCCCGCTCCTCCCGAATCCTGGCCTCTCGCTCAGCACGCAACCGCTCCTGCTTCTCTTGCATTTGGGCCTGCCAGTAAGAAGCAACAAAGGCACATGTCAACGAAACCTGCTCAAATACAGGATGTCGCAATAACAGCCAGTGACTACTCAAAAGTATCGTCTACTCATCTAGTAGCTCATGCAGTGAAGAAGCCCGAAACTGATGTGCATGTCGCGTCATTGTTGCTACATTAGATCCCAAAGATATCAAACTTGGATTAATCGATATAGTGACTATATCAACAGTTGAGAAATCCCCTAGAAATTCCCAAGCAAAATTACGGGCTGGTGCCCACACGCATTGAACTGCTGCACTGCAAAGCATCAGATACTAGCTATATCGAACATTGCAGTGTGCAGAAGCCGGGAAAGTGCATTTTTCCTAACCAATACTAACAAATATTTAGACTGGTGCGAATATTAGAATGCTTCGAACTAATATTACTGTATTTAAATTTGCTTCGATTCTAATTGAAATGATTGAAAATTTCAAAGCATTCGAAATAAACAAATAATGGTATATTCGTGCGTAACCCCCTGTAAAAGATGATTTCACTTCTGGTTAAATTTGTACTGCTCCAAAGCCCCACTTCAAGGTGGAAAGAACAGTTTTATAAAAGTTTCAAAGCTTGTTGTATCAGCTCATTTGCTCTAAGTATCCTAAATTTTAAAACTTAACGTATGTATTTTAGAAGTTATCACTTGCATACTACCGAAAGTCAAATCCTGCTACTATTAAAGTGGTTTCCACTTCCTTTGAGCCGAAAAAAACCAAAAAGAATGATATTTGCACAGGCCTTGTTTCACTTTTTAAGAAATGTTGTGCAGGTTAGCTTGGCATAAAAACTATTCCCTTTTTTTTATATGTGATACACTCAAACCTCATTATAACAAAGTTGCATCTTACATGAAATAACTTGGTTATATCCGAAAACTCGTTATAGAGGTTTATTTTTAACACTATATCTTGCAAAGATAATTTTAGTTTACTTTGTTATAATCGATATTTCGTTATATCCAGTTTCGTTATATCGAGGATTGAGTGCAGTAAAATTCAATTCAAAATTATTCAACAAACATTACTATTTGTTTCAAACCTGAAATTCGCACAAGCCTACTAATATTGATCATTTTTTTTGGCCAGGATTCAGCAGCTGCCCACCCCTCTTTGCATACAGGTGACGAAAAGATGGTTTGCATTACATTTTGCATTGCTCTGGCTGGTTGTGCAGCGCTTGCGAGCGTACCGGCCTGTTTGTTGTACACACCGCCAAAATGTTCTTCAAACAGTTCAAGGCCACCAAATATGAGGTAAATACAAAACAAGTCAGTGGCCCAGTCTCACTGTTTTCATTACCTTCCTTGTTCATCACAAAGGCTAACAGTAACAGGTGATACAGTTAATAATAAACATTAATTAATACAGTTGCACCTCCCAATAACAAAGACCCTCATGAACAAAATTCTCGCAGCAGATTTTTAAAAAAGCCTTCCCACAATGATGAAAGTATCAGTTAGCGATCCAAAACATTTTTTTAAACTTGCAGGCGAATTGCAGCACCGTTCATTTAACAAGTCGAGCACACACATTTCCATCAACAAGGGTCAGCGCAACCATTGCTGTTCACATTCTGTTGGATGATGGTGATAGCAACAAGACTGCTGTTTTTTCAATGAGAACAGCTCTTGCTAATGGCTGCAAGGTCGTTCACGCCTTGTGGTGCACATGTGTTTCTCGGATAGGCTACATTTAGTGTTCACAGCCATTGAGCAGTAGGTGGCATTGTGCTAGAGAGCGTTTATCACCACCACCACTACCATCATCGTGGTTAGCACGGTAGCACCAGCAATGACGCCTGGCGGCGAGGTTAGGTGGGCGAACAGAAAGGATTGGCGAGTCTCTTTGGCATGTGGCAGCTGGCGCTGATGGTTGTTTCCTGACGGAGCCTCACGGGGTGCGGCGACCGTAGGCCGTACCACGTGGCTCTCTAGCGGTAAGTCGAACATTGGTGCTGCCGCCTTCGCATTACTTTGTGTTTGTTTTTATATAGATAGTGTGTATTGTAATATTGTGTAATGTTGTTTTAGCGTGTTGACAACTCTCGATATATTTCGATTCGGTTGACGATATCATCATTGTGGTTAGTTAAAGTTGTTAAATCAATGTGTGTGTTTGACTGTGTCAACCGTGTCAGTTTCATCCGAGAGCATGGGCTCTCATTTGGAGAAGGCGTACATCTTCCTATTAGTAATTACATCGGCACATGACGATTTCTGCCCTGATTCTTCGTGAAGAGTTCATTGATGATGCTATCCTAGAAAGTGTGCACAAAGGATAGGCATGTGACAATTAAAGTGAGGAAAACAACAAAATGCAACAAAGGCAAGTTAGCTCACGCGAAGTTATCAATGCTTTCAACATTATTTTACTTTCTTCAGCTCATATGATGATGACGAAGCTATGCAAAGCTAATTGAGCTGCGAGGTTCGAGCCATCATGCCCCTTGAAAGCAATGTGAAACAAACCAAGGTCAGTGACTTCCTTAAATAAATTTTGATTGCATTGCACACAGTATCTGGTGCGTGTATTTTTTTATTTTTTTGACAATGAAATTATCTCAAGAACGAACGAAAACCGCTACTTCCGGAATTTCATTACTGAGGGTTTTGTCAATAAGTTATCAAAACAGGCGAAAGAATATTGTTCACTACTTCTGAGCAAAAATACAGAATCATTGAGTGACCTGAATAGCTCGCTGGTATTCCAGTGCCCTGATCCTTTTTTCATCACTCGTTGACATCTTGGCATCTGTACCTGGCCTGAAACCTTGGCCTCGTGTAATAGACCACACACTGTAGAAAAAAAGAAACCATAAAAATTTGTTGAAACAAAAGATGAAATAAAACAAGTGTGCAAATTAATGGTGACACTCAGAGCATTGCTCATCACAAAAAAAAAATTTTTGGTGAATGCCACTTTCTGGTTTTCCAGAAACTGGTGGATAAAAAAAGGTTGTACCTCAACATTAACTTCAATTGCTGTTTTTTGGCTGCCATTTTTTTAAGTGTTGAAGGATTATTTAGCACACCAGCGCTGATTGCAACTCGAACTATATGTAATTCACAACTTATCTCTTATTAAATGATAACTCTCCAACACATTACTATAGACCTTGAAAGGGTCCTGGATTGGGCAAGGTAGTAGGAAGTACTTTAAAAATACAAACACTAAGAAACAAAAAACTAAGAAATACAAGAAAAAATTCAATATTTCACTGAATTTCTTTACCTCGTCTTTTCATGGTTATAGCCCGAATAACTTTTTATTATAGATTGCTATGCTAGCCATCCATTTTCTTAAAGATGCAAATACTGTCTATAGTATAGAAAAGTGAATACAAAAACACATTTTCGTTAATATTACGCCATACCGTAAAACCAGTAGTCACCAAAGAACACCAAGAGTCTATCCTCACCTCTCTGAGCAATCCTCTCCCGGCCTGACCAACTTTTCGGACCCCAGAGACTCGCTGTCGGGCCAGCAGGAGCCATTGCTCAGGGATGCGTGCCGGTTCTCCACGCCTCGTCGATGGTTCTCTGCCCGCTGGTGTTCTGATGCGACCAGACAAACAATATCATTGAAACTTCAATAAACACTAGAAAGGAGAAAATAGATCACATTAAGATTTGCATTTAGTATATTTGTGTTCACAAAGTTCCATACACACACAAACAATAGAGTATTAGCTATAGTGCTCACGCATGGAAGTCAGAGTGACTGGTCCTCGATTTCAGTTTCTCGAGATACGCACAGTAAGTTGATGGAGTTGAAACAGAATTTTAACTTGAGTGAAACACTTTCCTCTGATATCATTGGTTTCGAATTCGAATTTCGAACCTCCGTTCAGCTCACAGTAAGTGGACCTCGAACATACTTTCCTGGTTCTTACGAGTTCTGTTTAACGAGAGTCTACTACATTTGAATGTGTTGATGTGTGTGTGCGTGTACACGAGAGAAAAAGAGAGAAAAAGAAGTAACTCACACAATGGAGAACTGTAACTAGCACTTTCAGAATGAATGACCCACATGTGTTACCAATACATAGTGTGGCAAGTGCCATGTTGCCTACCGCAGCATGTTGTAGCTACAACCACTCTGATCCCCCTTAGTTTCTAGCATCAAGAGAAAAATACATCATCTCAATGGAAGCAAGGCCAAGCATTAAAGAAGGGCAAGCGTTAAATATAAGCGAAAGGAGAAATTCAGGAATAGGAAAGTGCAGAGGTGAAATTTCCAGAAACGTGGCTGGTGTGAGCAACGAATTCTGCAACTACCGTACACACAAAGGTTGGCACTACTTAGTGAAAGCGAGTGTGGTGTGTAAGTGGAGGCACTGTAGTTACGGTGAGCCACAAAAGACGATCTGTCTTGCAGAAGCCTACACCCAAGGCGCTAAAAGCACTACCTAGTGCTCAGATGTCAATCAAATAATAAAACAATCAACTTAAGTGCCACAATGAATTTCATCACTAACCAAGCTCTTGGATCCATTGCTTCTTCACTTCGTCCTTTTCATCCTCCTGCACATTGTAAGTGGGCTGGAAAAAACATATAAAGAATTGAGCTATTATACATAAATGTCTTACTACATACAATTATCACGTATCACATTATCTCTCATTATATGTTCCCTACCAAAAAGGGGCACTGCATACATGTGAACACCGCACAAGCTACCAAAGCAGCAGCTTTCAATCTCATTTTCTCCTTTTGACAAAGTGTGGACTAATCTAGGTTTTAACACACTTTGAAGACTCCATGCGCTTGTTGCTTCAGTGGACATTTTAAACTACTGCAAAAAAACTGGTTTGCCATAGCAGATCCCTTTTGAATCAGAATCTATAGCCATTTGTATCTCTAACTCTGTCAATGTGTAGCCAGCATTGCCATAAAGGCATAACAAGGCTGCCCGGCTGATGCAGTCTCGAGATATTTGCACTACCTGCATTTATTGTACACAAATATTTGCTCCACTACCATAGTACTTATAGTATGAGAATACAGGAAGTCCAGCCAGCTGTCCAAAGCATTCATACATTCATGTGTGTTAATTATTCCCGTATTTTTTAATACTGCACTCTCGTAACGGAGATCAAAATGAACATTTTCATGGTCTGTCAATGTTTGCTAACTTGTTCTTAAAAGTGACAGCTGTTAAGAATGTGTGGTCCACGCAAACCTACCCCGAATGGCAGTTGACTCCCAAGGTAAGGGGGCACCCTGCGAACAAACGTAGGGCTCACCCCTCCTCCATTTGGCGGCAAGTGCGACAGAGTTGGTGGAGATGGTGCTCGCGAAGGATAGGGCCCCGTGGAAGACGCGGCAGTGGTTGCTTGCACTCTCAGAACCTGCAAAAAATCAGGCGTCAAAGCAGGAGCTGTCTTCCCTTCTTTTAGATGCGAAGCAGCTCTTTGACCAGCCTGTGTAACACTGTGCCTCCGTCTGCATCACGCTCCCCTGACCACAGCTGTTGGGGCAGGGCCAAGTAGGTCACGACTTCCCTCGCAGTGTGTGTACGTTGACGTCACTGTCTCCCTAGCGTGTCGCAGCTAGCAGCATGTGAAACCCGCAAAACTGTCCCTCCCCTTCCCCCTCTCTCTCCTTGCAAGGCCACCTGCTAGGAAATGAATCGGCTGCTTGCTCTGCACAATCGTCCACTGGTCACCCTTTATATATAGGCACTGGATCGCGCATTCGGAATTCAGTCAAGGGCGTCTTTACTTAGTGCTTTCGCTTAATGAGCGCCAGCGTCAACGTCGCTGCCAGTGTAAGCGTTAGCGCCCGCTGCTTCGCATCTACACATGGTTCCCTTTAGCGGGAAATGGTGCAATTTTTTTCTGCATGGCTAACAGTGATCTATAACAGACTCGTCAGATAAACATACTTTTCAGACTACCTTGCTCATGATATGTACTTGAATTTATGTATCGAAATTTAGGTAATAAAGCTCATCGTGACAATTGGATCTGACCAACATGGGCTGAATCTAAAACTGACTTCAGTCAGCAGGCAAAACTGTTCACATCGACATGTGGTGCCCTGAAAATGTACGTTACATTCCCGTAAGCTTTCTACTAGACTCACTCAGACATTTCATGGGTTTCACTGAAAAGTCAGTTTTCTGTCTGAAACCAACAAGTGAAATCCGGGAGTATTTGAGTGCTCAGCAACACAGCCTAATGGCACACAGTGATGGTCTGTTCCATCATCTGCACTACGTTATGACAGAAATTCATGACAGTGCTGCACTTCCTATAACTACTATAGAGTAGCTCCTGCCATATCACTTTTTCAAGTGGTTAGTAAGGCACAAATGTCATTCTATTTGTTATACACTGAACAAAAAGAAAATCAACTACCTGAAATGCTTCTTTGTATGCAGCAATTAAAGGATTTGAGTCAACATGCGAGATTTAAAATTCATTGAGCTAGGAATTAAAAGAAGCAATATTCCAAAGCTGCATTCCCTTTCAATCACTCACCTGGGCGTCAGTGCGTGGTGGAACAGCTGCTACAGGTTGGCAGCGTGGTGCGCCCCCACCTGGACGCCCCCAAGGATGCCACTCCTGCATTTCAGCTAAGCAAGATTGCAAATAGTACTTCTGGTTAATTACTTGAGTATGTTGTCATCTTTAGTGCATTTGAAAATATTACTGCTAAGTGTACAGTATTGTAAAATACTCAGCTACAGCAACAGATTGTTCAAAATTAACACGACGAGAGACTTGGCTACAAAGAAAAGGTCAAATCAAAAGACAAGCGGCAACATTGGCAACATGTTCCCACATCAGTGTGCTGCAACATCAAATTTTCAAAGCATAAACTCAGGAACAGTCAAATATTGATTATAAATGAAGCATTGTATAGACAAGAGAAGGGAAAAAGAAAAAACTTCCCCAGATAAGTCATGACAATCTTTCTCATGCCGAAGGACCCCGAAAAGTCAGGAGCATCACCAAAAATTTTTACAGCGAAAGCTGTCGTGAGATCACAACATGGTTCAGGTGCGGCACCGCAGTTGTTTGCTGCCGCCGCCAGTGTCTGTAACCACTATTGCACAAAATAAAAAATTCAGCAAATAAAAAACACCAAGGACACGAGGGATTCGAATCCGGGCCCCCTGCATGCCAGCCCAGTATTCTACCACTGAGCCACACCGGTGCTTGTAACTCGTTTCCAAACTGGCATTAGGCAGGCTTGATGTCGGGAGAGGAATTGCAATAATATGACTAATGAAGCGCTTTAAACATCAAAGAATTAACCAGGCATCACACCTTACGAATTGCATAACGAGTGGGTCGTCCAATGCAGCAATGATGATGGTGGTGGTGGTGGTGGTGGTGGTGGTAGATTTTAGTGGCGCAAGGGCAACTCAGGCCAAAGAGCGCCAAACACACGGTTTTTGGTCGATTTGATTATAAAATTCTATTCAGGGTGGCAAGAATAAAAGAGTAGTGTATAAGACTTAAACTTAGATGTAGTGACTATGTGTGATGGATTTAAAACTGGCTATGCTATGGGTTTTACAAAGTCTTGCCGCGTCGTCAACAGTCCTTGTCAAGACAAGGAGTGTGTGCTGCATGACATTTGATAAAAAAAAAAAAAAACTCTCAGCCGTCCCCTCAGGATTGAGAGGAGGCTAAGATTAGTGAGAATATGTTATGGAATGTAGGAAGCCTACACTAGCTAAAAACTTTAAGACTACTTTTGGGGGAAACAAGGGATCGTCTCCAAGAAAAAATTGTGGATGAGGCGGAATGTGACATTTGTACAGCTTTGGAAAGTGACACAGTCTTTCTGGTTCGAGGTATGGACAGGTAATTAGAACGTGAACGACAGACAGCTCATCACCACATTTTTCACAATGTGGTGCTGGAGAAGTCTTTAAAAGGTGCGAGTGTGTTGCATGTGTATGACCGATCCTGAGTCTGCACAGTGCAACCTCTTGGTGCCTGTTACGTTTTCCAGTCACATATCTTCCTATTGGCTTTACTAAGTGCAGTTTGTTTGCATTTGCTGCGTTCCATTCATCTTGCCATTGCTTACGCATTCGGTTTCTGATTAGCGGCCTCAAGTCTTCATATGGGATGACGGCTACGTCTACTGTTGGGCGGAGTGCAGCGGACTTCGCAAGTTGGTCCGCTGCCTCATTGCCAGCTATGTTGCAGTGTCCCGGAATCCAGCATAGCGTGATTTTCAGGTTGGATCTGTAAGCTGACATGAGACAGTTTAGAAGGGTATTAGTCACTGGATTTTTATGTGTCTTTGCAGAAGACAACGCAGTCACTGCACTGAGGGAATCTGTGTATATGATGGAGGCTGGTTCTTTCTTCTTTAAGATGTGCCTTACAGCTAGCAGTATGCCATAGCACTCAGCAGTAAATATGCTGGTATGTTCATTCATTGTTGCAGATTCAGAGTACGCTGGGCCGTATGCAGCACACGCGACAGCCGAGGACTTGGAAGCATCAGTGTAGTACTCAGCACACCTGTATTTTGCCTGCAAGTACATGAAATGCTGATCGATTGCGATTGGGAGGCCATGCTTTCCTACCTCTAGAAATGACAAGTCGCAATTGATAGCTCGCATTTCCCATGGTGCCACAGTGTCCTTGTGGGAACTTAGTTGAAGATTGGAGACAGGTATATTAAGATTTTCAAAGTGTGAGGCCACTCTAATGGGATACGTTGGCGTGGCTAATGGTCGCCTCAAGAACAGGTGGGCGTTTGATGTATCCTGCAATAGCTCGCGAGATAGGTGGTCGACATGAGAGAGCACCTTGGTTGCATACTTGATGCTTGTGAACTGCCGTCGTCGTTCTAATGACCACCGATCTGTCTCAACATACAGGCTGGCTATTGGGCTGGTTCGGAAGGCGCCACTAGCCAGACGAAGCCCATGGTGATGCACTGGGTCGAGCATCTTAAGTGTGGATCTTGATGCTGATTCGTACACAACCGAGCCATAATCAATACGTGAGAGCACTACACTACTGAGAAGGTTTAATAGACAGTCCCGATCTGTACCCCATGACTGATGTGAGAGAATCTTGAGCAAGTGCAAGGCTTTCAAGTATTTCAGTCGCAGCTGCTTGATGTGTGGGACAAAGCTGAGCTTTTCATCCATCACAACACCTAAAAATTCATGATCCTTCTTAGTAGCGATGGTGTGTCCATTCATTGAAATGTTGGGGGGCAGCCTTATACCACGTAGTTTTGAAAAGAGTAGGCAGACAGTTTTGTCACAGTTAAACTTAAAGCCATTTTTGTCTGCCCAGCTTGAGCTTATTTACTGCCAACTGAATCTGACGTTCACAGATGGCTAGGTTGCATGATTTGAAGCTGATCTGAATGTCATCAACATATACAGAGTAGGAAATTGTTTTAGACAGTATAGTGTTTATGGAGTTCATTTTTACGATGAATAGTGTGAAACTAAGTACGCCACCCTGGGGGACACCATTTTCCTGAGTAAACCGCCTTGAAAGAACATTTCCAACACAAACCACGAACGTACGTTCAGAGAGGTAGCTTTGAATTGTATTCAGCATGTTCCCTGACACTCCAAGGAATTGCAAGTCACGGAGAATGCCATAACGCCATGTCGTGTCATAAGCCTTCTCCAAGTCAAAAAATACAGAAAGGCAGTGTTGTTTGTGAATGAAGGCATCCCTGACGTAGGATTCGAATGCTACGAGTTGGTCAGCTGTCGACCGGCCTGATCTGAATCCACCTTGACGGCGGTCAAGGAGGCCATTATATTCAAGATAATACATGAGGCGGCGGTTTACCATTTTTTCAAAAACCTTGCACAAGCAGCTAGTCAGGGCGATAGGCCTATAACTAGCGACAAGTGTGGCTTCCTTTCCTTGTTTGAGGATGGGTATTATAACTGCCTCTTTCCAGGCCTTGGGTAGACGCCCGGAGGACCATACACCGTTGAACAGTAAGAGAATGACATCAAGCGTGTGTTCGTGTAAGTGTTTCAGCATGCCATATGTAATCTTGTCTTGGCCTGCAGCTGAGTTGCCACATGTTGCCAGCACTGCCTTCAATTCGTCGATGGTAAACAGAGTATTGTAGCCTCCAGCAGATGGCCTTCTATCACAGATGGGCTTACGTTCCTCAGCAAGCTTGTGTCGTTTAAAGGACTCTGTATAATGTGCTGAGCTGAAGATATACTCAAAGTGTTGGCCTATGGCATCTGCCTGGTGTTCCAGCGTATCACCAGCAGTACTGACGAGAGGGACCGGATGAGTGTTGTGCCCTTGAAGTGCTCTTACTCTGTTGTACACCCTATGCGTATCAGTATAGGAGTTAACTGACGAGAGGAAGGACTGCCAGCTCTGCCTCTTTGATTCTCGTCGGATACGCCTACCATTTGCTTTTGCACGCTTGAAATTCATCAGGTTGTCAGCTGTCGGGTACCTGCGAAATTTCGACCAAGCTTTGTTTTGGTTCTCGCGAGCTTTTTTGCACTCCGCATTCCACCAGGGCTGTCGTTTGTTTCGCGTCTTGTCAGATGTCTGTGGGATCGATCGCTCTGCGGCCTGTATGATATGAAGTACGACCAATGCTTCACAGTCATCAATGTCTAGGTTTTCAATAGAAGAACGCGACAGTTCTGTAAGTTCTCGGAATTTGGTCCAGTCAGCATCCTGCTCTCTAAACCTGAATACGTTTGTAGGCGTCTTACTTGTACTTCCTGTGTGTTTTAGGCAGACAGGAAAATGATCACTTCCATAGAGGTTATGAATAACAGACCAATCTATGGTTGCCATGAGTGAAGGAGAGCCGATAGCAAGATCTATGGCTGTGTACGAGTTGCACGCTGCGTTAAAGTACGTTGGTTCTTTTTTGTTAAGTATACAGGAGCCGGAGTACAAGAGGAAGTTTTCAATTAAGGAGCCTCGAGAATCTGTTCTTCTGCATCCCCATAGGGGGTTGTGCGCATTAAAATCTCCAACCAAGAGGAATGGATGCGGGAGCTGGTCGACTAGAGTTTCAAACTCTTTAGTAGACAGGCGGTAGTCTGGAGGGATACATAATGAGCACACAGTTGTCATTCGTCCAAAGATAAGGGTTCGTATTGCCACTGCCTCTAAGTCGGTGACCAGAGTGAGGTTTTGGGACGGTAGTGCTTTCTGCACCACGATAGCGACACCACCGGATGAATGGGCAGTGCCATGCCTGTCCTTTCGGTATACCGCATATCTTCTTAGAAAGTTAGTGTGTGTTGAGTTTAAGTGTGTCTCCTGCAGGCAAAGTATGTTAGGTTGGTGTTGCGCAAGTATTTCATAAATGTCATCCAGGTTCTTCAGTAGACCTTGGCAGTTCCAGTAGATGATACTCTCAGCAGCCATTTTTGAGAAAGAAGAAAGGTAGGAGGGTTATTCAGACTTTGCCGCGTTTGTCAGGCGCCTGGACTGGAGGGTGTTTCTTCCCTCTGAGGCGTTCTGTTGGGCTCTGCTTCAATAGGGTGGATTCCGTGAGCATCGGAGACGCTGAGGACGCCGGTGTCACATCCATTGCCCCCTGTGAACACTCAGAGGCTGACGGAGGTTTCTCAAGAGGGACAGGTGCCCTCTCAGTTGTCTGCGTCGTCCCCGAGGTCTCACGGAGGTTGACCTGTGGGGTTTGGATTGTCTCTTTTGTCTCCGAGGTCTGATGGAGGTGGACCTGCGAGACTTCGAACGTTGGTGCAGCCTGCGGCTGCTTGGTGGGGGGCTGAGATGTGCACGCATCAGCAAAGCTGTACTGCGTGCCCACGGTTACTAGACGCCGCCCGGCGCGCTGCGTCAGCGTGCGTTCTTCCGGAGAAGAGCGACACCTTCTTTCGGGCTTCAGAGAATGTGATGTTTTCTGTTACTTTTATCTGGATGATTTCCTTTTCCTTTTTGAAAATTTCACATGTCCGCGAGTATGCTGCGTGCGGCCCGTGACAGTTAGGGCACTCTGTTTGCGTGGAAGTACAGCTCTCGGTAGGGTGCTCATGATCACCACATTTTGCACATGTTTGTTTTCGCGACAGGTGTTCGACCCATGTCCATATTTCTGGCATTTGTAGCACCTTCTAGGATTGGGTATGTAGGGGCGGACTTTGCAGTGAAGGAATGCAGCTTTCACGAATTCTGGCAGGATGGTGCGGTTAAATGTTAGTACTATATGTGGCGTCACCACTTCTTCATTGTTTCGCCTGATGGTTATCCGCCGGATGGCGACTACGCCTTGCTCTCGAAAGCCTTCAAGGAGGTCAGCTTCAGTTTCTCGCATCAGATCACGTTGTGAAATGACGCCTTGAACAGTGTTAAGACTGCGGGGGGGGTGATAGACACGTCCAGGTGGGCGAACTGCTTCAGTTTAAGGAGAGTGTTTGCATGCTGTTTCTGGCTTACTTCAACAAGAAGATCACCGGATGACAGTTTCTTTGCGTCATACTTTTTGCCTATTAGGTTAGCAAGGGTTTTAGCTATCAGGAAAACCGACAGTCCTGCAACAGAGACGTTATCTGCCAGAGAGTGTATGACTAGAAATCGTGGGAAGTGGTCACAATCACTTCCGGTTCGTTTGGAGATTTCATCGGTGCGGTTCCTTTTCAGGGACCGATCATTGGGAGGGGGGAAAGATTTTGCCATGTGGTGCATTTCATGTTCGGCGGCGATGGTGACCACCCACCACCGAGCCCAACAAGGGGACGCTACAAGGTAGAACACTTGAAGGCGCCAGTCATATATCGCCGCTATAACCAGATATAACTACCCAAGGTTGGGTAACTACACAAGGTTAACCCTAGCCGCCAGGAAGTTTGGAAGTAAACGGAAGAGACTAGAAGACAGGATAGATAAAAAGTGAGAGATAAAGACGAAGATGTAGGGAGAGAGAGATAGGAAAAGGCGACTGCCGATTTCCCCTGGGTGGGTCAGCCCAGGGGTGCCGTCTACGTGAAGCCGGGGCCAAAGGGGTGTGTTGCCTCTGCCGGGGGGCCTTAAAGGTCCAATCACCCAGCGTCAGCTCAACCCCCAGGATCCCCTTTTCACCGGGCACGGCAAAGCCACGCACGGCTAGGCGTGGGAGGGAGTAGAAACTCCCCCGTTAGCTCGGGTCCGTGGTGTCGCTACACACCAAACGCCTACTTGCGCAGCAGGCGCCCCTGCGGCGGCCCAATGCAGCAACCCATTACAAAAACTTGTTCTTGATCACTTACTAACTGTGGTGCATACCCATCACTTCAGGCATAATAATAAGATTTTAGCGAATACCACTCTTCTCCAAAGAATGACGAAGGATAGCATAGTGAATGCCAGCCAACTACACAAAAAATTATGATTATATATGGCGTAGTGAGTACCCAGCAAGTGTACTTGTAGCAGCTACCCAAAGAGTGATTAGAAAAGGCTCTGAAAGGCCGCTCTTCCAGCTTTCGTTGCGACTGTGCTGCGCGTTATGTGCAGACTTGGCATTTTTTTCTCAGGGGGGTGGTTCTGACCTCTCCCTTTATGTATGCATGTATGTGTGCTTGCATGTGTTGTGTTATATATAAACATACAAAATGTAAGAAATTCTAGGGAAGGGTGTGGTTTGAACCTTCCAAACCAGCCCACTGGCTTTGCCATTGCAACCAGAGTAAAATGCTCAGTAATTCATGATGCCCCACTGACTCATGAGGCAAAAGTTTCAGCTGAAATGTCATGACAATCTTTTTTGCTTTATTTTTTCTTTATTTTTTGTAGTTGTATTTGCGTCTTTACTATGAAATCAATAAGTTCTGAGAAAGCGTTTTCTCCAGTTGAAGTTCATTTATAATTGTTAGTCTACATAAATTTACGAAGCACCTTGCAACAAGAGCGTCATGGGCAGTTAAAGTTTCCGCTTCTCTAAGACATGCTCATGTTCTTCAATTTTTTCACCAAGCGATTGTGGCTAAACTTTGCCTTTTGAAATATTCCACCAGCGTGTCACCAGGTGGCACCACAAACAGGGCCTCTACAAATAGTACAAACGTTAAAGAGTGAATCTGATTAGCCACATGAGAGACGTTCAAAAACAGTGCTGCCTCCCAAGACTGGCATGGCTGGGAAACAGTGTGTGCTGCAAATCATAGCACAATCTGGGGCAGTGTAGTGATTGATGAGCATCACACTCTTTACACAGTTTTCTTCAATCTGTCTGCTAATAATGCAAAGGACTCGCACAATGGACTTGATGGGTTTGTAAAAAATCATCAAAACCATTTGAAGGTGCCCTACAAAAGCTTTTTTGAATTCCACATGAATAAACACAAATGTTTCACCAACCTCTCTCCTTCTCCCACTGTCGCTGCTTCTGAGCCAGCTTGGAGAAAGGACGGCTTGACGCTGTTCCGAGCTCAGGATGTGAGTTTGAAAGTCGCTGAGAAAAGCCAGCGAGAGACGACTCATTGGACTGCTGAGTGCCATGGGGATCTCTACTGTTACGCTTCACCCAGTTTGGCAAGCTGCAAGAAATAACTGATGATAACTCAGAATCATGGCATGGTTCCTTTTTCAAAACAGAAAAATGCCCAAGCATGTTAGAAACCCTGAGTCACTGGAAAAACATAAACAAAACCTCAAATAATTATATTACAAGTAGTTATCTTTTTCTTTAAAGAGGCCCTGCAACACTTTGCTGAGTAGCCATGGAATGAATTTACTGAAGGAGCTTATTACCTCACGAGTTCACCACCACAAAAAAAAAAATCAAAAATTGTTCAGTACGAGGGGAATGTTGTAGGCCCGTGTGCTCAGATTTGGGTGCACGTTAAAGAACCCCAGGTGGTCTAAATTTCCGGAGCCCTCCACTACGGCGTCTCTCATAATCATGTAGTGGTTTTGGGACGTTAAACCCCACATATCAATCAATGTTCAGTACGAGCAGAGTTACAAAGATTTGTTGCAGGCTGTAATTGCGTTCTTTGTTCTCTCGTCCAGGCGAAAGTGCCAGAAGCTAAGCAGGAAGAGATGACACAGGGTAAGAAAATGCGTCATGCGCGCCTTGTGACCTTGAGAACTTTTTCTCTATCTTTTTTTTATTCATATGCATGGATTTTCAGTGCAATATCACGCACATATGGGCAAGTCACAACCTCCTGTGACGACCCCAGTAACAACCGAGCGTGCCATGCTCAAGTCAGCTAACGGTCGATACTAGGCCTGGGACTTGGCGATTTCGAGCTTGCAGCATCATTTGTTGAGAGAAGAGAAAGCGATATTTAGCTTACTGAGAATTTATTGTAAATTCCAGCCCGCAGGCTGCGTTATAATAATAGACATGCGTGTTCTTGGCAGCCTCAACTACTGATTGGCAACATTTTCTGATCATGCCCAATAAGTGTTGTAGGGCCCCTTCAAGACAAGGGGTTCACAAGCTGTGCCCCATGATTATTAGCTACGCCATAGTCGGGAGATTACCAATTTTGTGCACGTGGGGTTATTAAAATTCTTAGTACACTAGTGTTCCTGCATTTCAACCACATCAAGGTGTGATCCCACGGACCAAGAGTTAAACCCATATCCTCAAGCTTAGCAGCAAAATACCTTAGATGCCAAACTTCCATGATGGATGACTTCACCAAAACACCATTTGATGAAGGCCATTCCAAGGAAGAATTTGATCTTGTTCATAAGTTTGCTAGTGATCATGCTACAATAAAAAGCACAGTCAAGCAAGAAAGTATTACTTCGCACTGAAGGAAACAGAAATATCACGCCAGCTTTCAAAATTCTGACCGTATCTCTCACTGCACAATCGAATACACATCTTTTATTTCAAAATCGGATAAAATTGCGGAATGTAACGTCCTGAAGAGACGCCAGAGAGGGATGTGCTCCTAATGCTGAAAAATTCGCCTTCTTCATATCATATGTAAATCTAAGTACTTGAACATATTCTAAATTCTGCTTCTATGCCACAGTTGGTAATCCAACCTGAGCCCTCACACAGCCGAACTGGTGTGCATCGATGTATTCAATTATTAGAAGAAGAAGCCCTTGTCCTGATGCATTCGTTTAGAGACCGCCCAACTGCAAAATTGAAACCTCGAGATGTTTGAGTTGTTCAATTTTCCTGCATACATGCGCACTTCTGACCAATTATTATTGGTGAACGTATTAGGTTTAAGATATTTTAATTTTGTTTTAAAGTAACAGCAAGTTCTCTTTTGAGTAGGCCGCATCTCGCAACTTCGCCACTGGTAAGACATAGTTTGAGGCCCCATGTGACGTTTCACAAGAAAAGCAAGTATTGCCAACATAACAGAAGATCTCTGGGGTGTAAACAATACCATAACTTGAACCTGGCAAAGGCTATTGTTCCTCACCCCTCTTGCTCTGTTGTTGGGCTGCACTCAAGGTGGCTTCTGGCTGCTTAGCCCAAGAATGCCTTTTATTTTTCTTGGGGACACGCACACTCAACAGGCTTAACTTCATACTGAAGCACCCACATGGTTTCAATCTTCACCACACGCAAGGCCCTGATTTGAAAACTGCACTTTTGATATCAACAAAGCTTGAGTGTATGTGATCTTAGGCACTTCTCCACTGTAGGGCCCTAGTTTCTCATGGTTTTAGGCAGGTATTTCAAAGCGATGCAAAATTGGTAGCAAATCACAATGCTAGAATTGGTTATATAATATGTTAGAGCATTTCATTTAAGATTTAGTTTCAGGATTTCCGGACACAAAGCCACAACTTACAGTAAAAACTTTGCTGTCAGT
The DNA here is from genome assembly GCA_013436015.1 of Rhipicephalus annulatus. Taxonomy (NCBI): domain Eukaryota; kingdom Metazoa; phylum Arthropoda; class Arachnida; order Ixodida; family Ixodidae; genus Rhipicephalus; species Rhipicephalus annulatus. Next base: position 291,276 of record WOVY01013783.1, on the reverse strand, counting down.
GGTTATTCAAGACCATTTATATTATGCTGTTTATGACGTCTTAAATCGCTTAAAGTTTGGGAAGTATGGCTGAATAAGATCAAGTCATACTATATGCATGTTTGTAACAATGGAAAAACGGAGACCTCACCAGTCATCTCCTGAGATGGGCAGTTTACTAAGGTCGTTCGTGATGGTTGGCACTGAGGCAGTTGCTATCGTATCAGATGGCTCTGAAATGTACAAAACATGTTTATGGCGATCCCACTTTACAACACTTTTTTTGTATAAATGTAAACATTAACAACTGTGTGCGAGCATTATAGACTCTTTTAATAGATTACTGGAATCGAAGCACTGCGAGAAAACAGCGTGCATTCATCTGAATATATCCTCTGAAATGCAGGGGGGTACCTCAAGAAACCAAATGACAAAGAAGGACCCTCCTCTAGTCTATTAATTTTTATTTCTGCGTCTTAAAATTATTTCATGATGGTGCTGACAGTACAAATGGTTGAGCTTGTTCTTGCTCACCTATTGCCTGTGGCGCATATCCAATGTTCACAAATGCAGTTTCGGACGTCGTTTTCGTCAGCACCGCTTTTTCGCCGAAACTACAATTTTGCTCTTTAGAAAAAGTACACGATATCAGTCAAGGAGGCCAGACAAGAATAACACAAACGAAAGAGGCAGGCAATTACACCGGATAGCACACCGAATGAAACTGAAGCTGATGTGCCCTTTGCGCAATTTAGTTTGCGGCGCTAAACTAAACGAAGGGGCCACCACGCTACGCTACAAGAAAAAGTAAGCAATGATGTTACAAAGGTTCCCACCTTGTGCTTCCAGTGCTCTGAGCAGCTTTTGTAACTGTGCTTTGGTGAGCGTGATTGCATCTTCCGAGCCCGCGGCCGCCTTGGAAACACAGTGCGTCGGCTCGGATGACTTGAACTGATCGCGGGCATCATTTCCCGAGATCATGCTCTCCCCGGACGCCAACTCGTGCACTCACGACGAAAAGGCGTCGCTACGGCGTCGAAACCTAGCAATGAAATTGCACGAGAACAACGTAGGGGCGCCAGCCAAGCGAAGGAGGCGAAGCGAAACGATTCGTGATAGCAGCGGAGCAGCGCTAGCTGTCAAAAAAGTTTGAACAGGGTCAACACCATGACAACGGTTCCACTGGCCGACTAAACAATGCCACTCGCGCTGTCCTTTAGCGAGCGCACGGCGAGTGGCGAGGAAATAAGAACACGTATGTATACGCACAGTCAAGAACGAGCCAGAGAGAACGCGGCGTTCCTTTGAGCGCTGTTTCGCTTGTAACGCATAACATCACGCTTACTACGAAGCCAACGACGCAGCAACAACACAAACAACAAATCCATTAAACCTACGTAGTGCTCGCGCGCCTAGGAAACTGAAACGATGCGCGAGACTCCGCAACAGGACGCTAGTTTTGTTTGTGGCTCAAAGACGTATTTATGCAACAATGAGCATGCTCAGCACAAAAAATAATAAAAGCAGCAATATTTAAAATATAAAAAAGCTAAGTGCTTTTTTTCTGTTGTTTCAATACTAAGAAATAAATTAAAACTTAGAGTGTACAAAAGAAACGGAACCGAAACTAAACGTTGTCACACACATATGTTAGTTATGTTGTTACTGACTCTAAATACGTAGCAAAGCTCACTTATATAAGTTTATCAAAATTAGGTGAATACTTTACGTAAAAAATTAGTTTTTATAGTCATCAAATGCAACGCGGTTCGCGTTTTACCAAGACAACGAGAGGTGGCGATACACGGCCATGACCTACTACACTCCTGACCTGTTCAGATAGCGGGGTTCCTATGGGAGCGCGTGTCCCCGCTCTCGTTCAACCGCTCACCATTGGTGGCGCTACCTATAACCTGTTCGTCTGTTTCTTTACGGTTGTTTTGTAGGCGCTGGTATAAGAATGCCTGCATTCTGTAGTGAACTGGCGGCATATATGTGACTATTTCTTCCCATACATTGCTGGTTAAGCAAGGTGTTCAGAGCGCTTGAGTATTTATAGCACACTGGTTGACAAACGTGGGAACCCGTAGATTTACACGATGTAGGGCAGCCTATGCGTGGTAGCGTGCATTTTATTGCAAAAAAATTCTGAATGTCTTTTAGTATTATTATTTCTGAATAATTCTAAATTTTGGATCATAAATACGCACTACGAGTGCTTTGTTGGTCAAAATTTGACCACAAAGAGTGAAGATGACGTCAGCGAGCAGGTGCTGACTAGCGCCACGCCGCTCGTAGGTGACGGCCCTAGCGGCAGAAGGTATGAACTAGAACGTGGGCGCTGGAAGAGGTGCTCTCTGGGCAGGTCAGGAGTGTAGTAGGTCATGTACACGGCAACCAATAAACGTCTGGCTCGGCTGTGACGTCAGTATACTACGTTTTCATCTGTTTTCTTCAGCGGCAACAAGAAACGAGCAAAAAAATACCAGATCTTCCCAAAATGGCGGCACCTAATAGTGTGTCGGCTACTGAAGGACAGTCATGGAATTCTTGGGCCGAAACTATCGGCTTCAGGAGTCCAGAAAGTGAGTAGAACGGCTCTTTCTTGCTTCCGCTTCCATTGGTGACGTGTGTGACAAGTGATAGCTGAATGCCTGTGGCCGCGGACAGCGGCAGAGAGGCTCCCCTGACACAAGCTAAGACTAAACGAATAAGAGCAAGCACCGCTGACACAGTTACATACGTACTTCTTATTTTAGCGTGTCTCATCTTCTCTTTGGAGACCGCTTTCAAACGTGACGCCCTGAGACGAGCACTTACGGGATATCCTGCTTTTCAGCAGACGAAGAAGCCGATACGGAGGCAGAGACGGCGAAAAGAGAGAGCGATGCCATGAAATTAAGAAAAGAGGGTAAGGAAACCTCGTCCACGTATTCTCGTTCCTTTTCAACTTTTTCTCTGTCTTTACTCTGACATGTGTGGTTGATAAGCATGACTGTCGAAGCGTTCGGTGCACTTTCGAACGGTGTGAGCGCGCGCGAACCGAACACTTGCCGAGCGCTCGTGTTTTGGTGCGCCGTTTCGTGTCTCTCGTGGTGGTTCCCGATGAAAACAAGCCCTCCCCCGTAACTCGCTTTCCAGTCGGATCGTACTGCCTGCCGGCTGACGACTCGAACCGATTGCACGTTTCGAGAAAAGCCGTTGTCTGCGCCGCATTGTGCACGAATTCGGGACCTGGCCCCCCCGACAAACTGTGACCTTCAAGTAGCCAACAAGCTGTGTGCTCCGTAGAGACGGCTGCGTGCCGAGAGCCGTGTCTCGCTTCGGCTCCGTTCAGGAAGCGCAAAATTTGGGGAGGGCAGCGGATAACGGATACTTTTTAGCCTCCGTTTCCCACGGAGAAACTCGCGGATTCCTTGCGCCTCTGTCGCGACTCATTCACGCGAAGTCGCGTTACGAAAAAAAAAAAAAAAGTTCATCACCGATGTGCCGCGCTCGTAGTTACGTTCAAAGCCAGCTTCCGTCGCACCCTTAGATTTCGTGGTGCACTCATGTGGCGCTTCCATCTTTTTCTTTTCTCCGTTTAAACGTTTCTGCGTGTGTTCCGAAACCACCGTAACGTTTCGTGCTTGGATGTGCTTGAATTGTTTTCTTTATTTTGCTCTTACCCGTTCGGTGACGTGACGAGCGAAAAAATGGGCGTTTGCGGCGCATTCTGTTTCAGATATGGAACTTTTCGGATTTTGTCCGGCGTGGGATGATTTCTATTTAGTTGTGTGCGAAATATGTAACCAAGTCACAAAACCACAGGCTCTGCGAAATCACTTGGGTATGTGCTCCCCCCCTCTTTTTTTCTTGTCAAAACGAAATTGCTATGCATGGAATATAAGAACACGTGATCGTATTTAGCATTGACTGTTTAAAAGAGTTATATATTTAAGTAAGTTTAAATATTTTTCTGTTAAGAGAGTGCTTATTTGTTAATAGTGTTAGTTATTATTATTTTTGCATGGCATGGAACTGTTTAGATGAGTGCTCGTCATTATCCTTTAATTGATGGCATGCTCAAACCATAATACATTTTAAGAAAGTTAGTCGAAGTTGAGTGTAACAAGCAGAACCTGGTGGTTGCTTTGTGGCGTCTTTGGATAGAGATACACTTGTCTAGAGCAGCGGAGCATGTGACTATCGGCTCTGCTTTTGGCAGCAGCTTCTACCCAACATTAGCCGTGAGCTTCTGTTTATGCTTGAATTACAGCACAAGAGCCTAGCATGCGATATGACTGTGTTTGGTATCGTTACAGCAACGGTCTGCATATTTCTGCTAAAAACTGCGGTGGCTGATTGGGCGCTTCAGCAAAGTGTGATTCTGTCTGTGCGTTTTGTCACCTAATGGGAAATACTGCTCTTGACATTTTTCATGCTAGGAAACGGATGAAACAATCCTCCGCTATTAGTTAATCTAAAATTTTAGTGCTTAGCTCGGAATCATAAGGTTCTCTCCAAGCTGCTAATGGGACATTATGGAACGCACGTGTATTTTTTTTGCTTATTGGTTTAATGTCGCCAGTTATGCAGCCGCTTTCATTGTGTTGCGCAATGCTTGCACACCAGCTGGTTCAGATGTACGCAACATGCGCCGAATCGCCGTGACAGCAAAGATTTGAAAGGCGTGCAAGTAGTTTGGTGTAAGGTATTTTCGTGCTATCTCCTACATCGAATTTCTTAATTGATTTGCTATTTCGTCATGTGCACAGGCACATTGCAGTTAGCATGAAATTATCTATCAGCTAGGATTCATTGTTTCAGTAAGGCTCCATTAATTTTTTATTAACTCGTGCAGGTTTCTTCTAGTGAGCTAATGAATAAAGTGTTTATTCACAGGAAACACCATGTATTTATTAAGTTTTTTTTTGTAATGGTAAGTAGTGGTTATAAGTGTACTGAGGAGAGTGAGAGTATATACATACATATAAACTAAACGCACTCAAAAACAACCTTAGAAAGCTATTTACAGTAACTTTGATGCAGTCTTTTTTTGTTTAGTCTCACTGCATAGACTTTCAAAACTTTTTTCCCCAAGTCCAGAATGCTTTACCCAGACAGATCTTAAGAAGTTGTTGCTTTGACATGAGGTGCACTTATTTTGACAGCATAGGAGTTGCGCTCAATTGGGCTGGAAATTTTATGTGCTTGAAGTTTCATTCCCCTCTTGCATGAGTCGCGCTACTTTGCTTATTTATCAAACATTGGGAGTTCTGCCTGACGCCGCCTTGTGCCTTTGCGCTCCTTCAGAGCAGCGGCATGGGAGCATTGGCAACTTTGCTCGGGGTGACCACACTGCCGACCCCTCCGTACTCCACCCTTCTGGTGGAGGAAAGTCTTCGGGGCACAGCTCCTCTTCTTCGTCATCATCTTCATCCTCGACGTCATCGTCTTCCGCACCACGACACTCGGGCGGGCAAGCTGGGCGCCCGTCATCGACGACAAAGGCTCCGACTGGATCCTCACTGTCAGGTGTGTGGAAATTTAAGCATTTTTCGGTTGCATAAACCAAGTGAAGTTTTTTTAGTAATGCTGGGGAACTTTGCCATTGTTAGTAGCAGCATTTCGTTGAGTTTGAAGCTAGCACTAGCACCGAGACAATGTAGTTGAGACGAATGAAGACCTTGCAATCCATGGAGCAGCTGCAGATATAACTTACATGCTTTCATGTGCAACTGGTGTATAAAAGTTTCGAGGACTATGGTGCACAACATCAATGAATTATCTTCAACATTAATATGTAGTCTCAGTTGGTGATCCGACTACACTTTGTACTTTAAAAAAATGCTTTAAAACTGTTGGACCGGTCTTTCCGTTACTTATAATGTTCAAAACCTACACAGGGAAGCACAGCGGCGCTGCGGAACGACTGAAACGCAACCACCACACGCTGGCCCCTGTAGTTCGAGTGGAGCGTATGCCACTTCCACGGCAGCCTGACGGGACGGCCGCTCGCAACAGCTCGCCCGGTCGAGAAAAGGAGCTGCCCTCTCCCCAGCAGCCACCACCTCTAACCCCCGGAGGGCAAGGGCTGCTATCCGGACCAGGCCCAGGGCAGGCCAATCACGTGATGCCGGGCACGAGCGCCGGCGGCGCTCCGGCACTGGCAGTTGCAACGACCCCCACCACGGCGCCCACCCCTGTCCGGAAGGTGGCCTCCGGTGGAGCCTCCACATCGGGCACCGGTTCTTCTCACGGGAAGAAAATTCAACGGGAGAGGAAGCTGCTGCCGTGTAAAGGTGCGGGACGTAGCCAATCGAGGGTGGTGTCGAGAGATATTGGAAACTCTTGTTAATGTTCTCGCTTAACTGTCTGAGCTTCGTCCCTTCTGAAAAGTGCAGCCTTTGAGTCGCAAAGGAAGTTTTTACAAGTCTGCACTCCATTTCATATATCAAGTGCAACATCTTCCGTGGTGGTGCAGTGGTTACTGTGCTTGTCCGTTGACGCAAAGATTGTGAGTTTTATACTAGCTGCTGCTAGTATATTTCGATGGAGGCGAAATGCTAGAGGCTCGTGTGCTGGTTTGATGGCGCACGTCAAAGAACGCCAGATGGTTGAAATTTCCGGAGCCCTTTGCTAATGCGTGCCTCAATCGTGTTGAGGTTTCGGCACTACTTGAGGGGCAAAGCTTTGGAGGCTAGCAAGCTTTGTTGTGATAGTTGCATTCCCACCAAGAAAGAGTTTTCTTTTACCAACCACAATGCATTTTTTTTTCGTGTTTCGGCTCTGTAATAAATGAAGTTTCTTGGTGCTTTAAAAGATTGAAAAAGCTCAAAAAGCTCAACTTACAGTTCCGAATACGATCTTCTGGATCAAAAAGTTCCTCTTTGTTTTCGATTCTTGGCATTTCATTTGCAGGTCGTCATGACCCTGCTCGCACAGGCTCTTATGATGACAAAAACCCAGCACTAACCACACGGACTTGCGCATTTTGCTGGCTGAACTTCTTACTTAACTTCCGCACTGCTACGCCTTATGTATGAAACAAAGCCTTGAAGCACAGGTTGCAGATTTGCATTTCGTTTTTCACTGGTAGCACAGCATTTGGGCACACAGCATTTGGGCACAACTGGATAACCGGAGGTGACGTTCTCAAAGCCTTCTTGCATTGTAAATAAATTGAAAACATTTTTTTTTTTACCTGACCGTTGATAGGTGCGAATGAGTCCGTGTATCTTGAGCACTGGCCATACTGGGCTCCCGAGTCGAAGCATTCTTTTATATGGACATTCGGCCTATATAGTGGCTAGCGATACTGTAACAGGGTAGGTCTGTACCAGATAGTGTTTTAATGATGTTCTTGTTAACCGCAGAAATTCAACATTTCTTTTACCACAAGAGAAATCTTCATTGAACACTTTCTACAGCATTCACTTCATATTTATGTATTTATTTGTTAATTTATTAGGCTGCTGTGCACAATTGACCAAATTGCATCGAGTTGCTGTGGTAGATATGACTAAAGAAGAAGAAGAAATCTTTGTAGCCTCGACCGTCCTGTAACTTTATAGTTGGAAAACCTTCATGTAGTTGAGCATGCATTGGGCTTATTTCTGCTGATACATAAGAGGTAGTTATCAATTTTTATAAATTCCTGTGTTTGTGTGTCTCTGAAATGTAGTTCACTAAGCATAGGCACGCTAAATGTTTCGGTTTGTGTCAAGCATGAAAGCTGTTGTTACATAGCCTGCCTTTAGTATTTTGTATTTATTAATCTTCAGATCGTGAGTACGACCCAAACAAGCACTGCGGTGTCCTTATTGGAGACAGCGGGAAGCCGTGCACCCGCTCCCTCACTTGCAAAGTAAGTGCTCGTCGAAACCACCTAGAGGTCAGAACTTAGTTGTGGTGTTTTAGTTGGGTACAAGTCTAGAATGAGGGTGTAACCGTGTGAATTTTTTTTAATGATGCCGTAATAGTGGATACATTCGAAGAAAGCCACTGAAACATCAAAATTGGAAAAACTGAGTGGCTAAAGCAAAGACAGTGACATAGGTGTACCTATTAAGAGAGGTAGCTCTGTGTAGTAATGGAGTTACACGGGTTTGATGATCACTAGTTTTGCTCTATCCTTCACTCCGCTTTGTTTGTCAGTTCATCGCTCCTCCTCGTAGAGTACTATCCCCCATCTGCTGCGAACAAAGGTGTTCTAGTCAGTGCTAATGTCACAAGCAATGCATGGCAAACTGAATTGTTGGAGAGGAGCCCAGAATCGGTTTTCTATATTGTGAAGCTCCTGTGGCTCATACACATTTGACATGTTCGGTCATTACAGCATTGTGAACTCGGTGTGCATGTTTACTTCGAAATGTTGAAAAAAAAATACCGGAGGTGTTTAGAGCCGCATCATGGGCGCCTTCTGTTCAATTTGTCACCGAGCCAGATACTTAATGTTCAGCCTGTTTGCGGTTGTCAAACCACGTAGGGCCTTGTCATTGTAGTCTTTTACAACAAGACCACATCTAATTGTTGTTCGCCTGTTTGCTTACAGACCCACTCCTTGACACTGCGCCGAGCGGTTGCTGGGCGCCGAAAGAACTTCGATGAGCTCTTGTCTGAGCACCGAGCCACAAAGGAAGCGGCTCTCAATGCCAGCAAATCGGCACATCCGCCATCGTCGTCAGCCAGTTCGGTGACAGATGGAGTCACTTCATCACCTGCACCATCACCACTGTCATCTCATCACACAGGTGGCCCATCCACTAACGTGGCAGCATCATCTGCTGGAAAACACGGGTGCCCCAGTGAAGGTGAGTTGTTGGATGCTTTTCACAAGTACACCAGCTGGAGTACTGCAAACGACTCCAGTTATCTCACCAACACGTGTTTCTGGCACCAGGATTTTCAAACAGAATTGGCTCGAAGAACACTTGCTCACACAGAGTAAAAAATGCTGCACTACTCAAAGCAGGAGGTAGACTAATTAGTGTGTTCCAACAATCTGTTCATAGTGTTCATGAAGTTTCATCGCACCTCATTTCGATGGAAGCGGCATGAAAATGCCGTGTACTTACACTTATGTACACGTTAAACAACTCCGGGTGGTCGAAATTTCTAGAGCCCTTTAGTACAGTGTCGCTTGTAGTAAAATTATGGTTTTGAAATGTAAAACCCGAAATTAATTTCTTTCAATTGCATTCCCAGTTCAGTTATTGTGCTGTCCTGTCTCTAGAAGATAAAAATAAGGGGCAGTGTGGAGTTTTCTGCCGCATGGTGCGTGTTATTCTGAGCGAAACGTGTGAACATTACACTTTCAAGGTGCACCTGGGAGCTTCAGCCTTTTTGCAAAATGTCTGCATTCTTCTGGCATATCCACGTAAGCATTAATGAAATTGCAGTACTACGGGAATTTAATTATTTATGCACTATTACAGGTAATGTTTGGACAAATTTTTGTTCCCTCATGCAGCCCTTCCTGGCAATAGGACGTCCGGGGGATCGGTGCATTTGGTTGCACGAGCTCCGAGCGGTGGCGGTTCCAAACAGAGTGTGTTGTCCAAGGGATCATCTGGTACAGCCGCCTCCTCAGCTGGAACCTCTGCCAAGCAGGACCAGAACGCAAAAAGGTGTGTTCGGATTTTGAAAAGTGGGGAAAATAAATTCGGGCAGTTTGAACTTGTGGTGCAAACAAAGACTGAGAAAGCAGTAAGGCTGGTGGTGTTCCCTGCTCCTCACCCTCACATCACTCTTCACCTTTGCTTCTCTTCCCCCTCTTCGTATACTCCACTACAGGAAAACCTGGATATAACTGAATTGACATATTATAGAAAAAATTCGTCATGAAGAGGATTTTATTATATGCAGGTTCGTTACAAAAATTCAAAAAATCAATTCACAGATTAAACAAAAGAGGAACTGTAGGCAGAGCTCACCCAAAACACTTATTTTGTGGTAATGAACTGCGTTATTATTACGGTAGCAATTATATGAACACTCGACGGGTTTTTGTCGTCGTCGCCATGTTCTGTAACAAGTCCAAATTGATAACCGGCCTTCGCACATCGTAACTTTTACGAACGGATAAAAGCGCGCGACCGCTGCTGAAGCATATATCAAATGAGCAGGCTGATCTCTATTGCCTGGAGGGTGCATACGATAACATCCGCTTCGCGTGTTAGAACTGCCGTCGAATGCTCACGCAGAAAGGAAACCACCCGTTTTGAGCAAGCATGAAAAAATGGGGGGGGGGGGGGGTGCTCGAGTAGCAACCGTGAAGTTTGATTTTCAGGGCCTGGTCCTGATCGCTGGTGTGCGTGCTATCTCGGCAAGCATCAGTGCGCTTTCAGCATGGATACTGTGTGAAAAGAAAGCTTCTACTCGGAGTGGCCGTATTTACTTTCATGAGTGTTTTGTAGGAGTTCTATGATGTTGGAGCGAAAGAGTTGGCTGCCAGCCTTATTTTGCATAACATTAATTACAGTTGGTTGCTATCGCACTCATATTACATTCATTGCGCCGTCATGTTGCCAGAGCTAATCGGCTAATTGCAAAGGCTACGGTCCTGTGAACTGGCGCTGTGGTGTGATGAGTCGACCTCCGAAGATCAGTCGTTCTCACCATGGTCTCTGAAAGTTTCCATCAGCTCCTCAACTGACATCTCCTCGGTAATGACGACATGGTTATCTGCAATTAAAAAAAAAAAAAAACCTGTATGTCGTCGGGGGGCCACTCTATGCGCGGGCAGCGAAACCGTGCACGCCGTCGAAAACTAAGAGTGAATGACACCGCGATAAACTATCAGGTAAAGCGCTCTCCAAATGCAGCCTGGCGCCACATAAGTGACGCTAACTAAAAGCGTGGCACAGCCAACGCAAAAGTAGTTTTTGTTTCCAAGGGAAGGGGAGGACACATCTGTGCATGCATCTGCGGCGGCAAGAACAGTGGAAACACCAGTTCGAAAGGCGCAGGCCCGCCTTGCGCACACCTGCTCGCCATGCACTTCGTCGGCAGCAGGGCAACCACAGAAGATGCATGCTCATGCCGAAAGAGCAAAATCCAGGGCAAAATTCTCAGATCGTCTATCGCGAAAATTCGTTATCAACGTTGTCTCCTGCTGTTACTTTGTTACATAGAAGTCGCAGATACATGTGTTTTTATGGAGTATCTGCGGGGAATAGAAAAATTTCGTAATATTGATGAGTTGGTTATAGGCAGCTTTTAAATAATGCATGTTCAAATTAACATGCATTATGCATGTTCAAACACATTCAAATTATCCTATTTTTCCGAATTAATAAGGGTCAAATTAATGAGCTTTTACTGTGCATTGTCTCATGCTTCAAACTGTTGGTCATTTCTCTCTCACGCTGCGATCTGTTAGCTGTCGATTTTCATCCGTTTCGGCACACGTGATGACTTCTCTTTTAAAAGTGGCAGTTTTTAAAGTCTGCCCTTTCATGCCGTCGATGCTAATGCACTGAAAGATGACGAACTCCTCAGCACACGTACGAAGTGCCGCTCATGGGAAACACATAGGCAGAAATGGCCGACGCACGTAGGGGGCGGCCATTTTGGAAATGCCGATGGCAATAGAATGACCGTATTCATTTTTTTTTTCGTACACGATTCTAACGTGCATAACGCACTTTATAACTCACCTAATCGGAAAAAAGGTGCGCGTTAAATTCGAGTAGTTACGGTAGTACATGGATGGAATGGTGTCAAATTGAGTTTGTGGCTATTTCTCGTGGGTTTCAGTTTTTCGGGAGACAAGTATTTGTTAATGTGTAGTGTGGGGTATTGAAAGGACACTAAAGCAGAATAAAAATTTATGTCGGAGTGGAAGCTCAATCTACTTAAGCGTCTAAAATGAAATGACAATATTACCAACAGTAGTATACTACTTACCGAGAAATTAGTGTAAATGCACAAGAACACATGCGCCGCGAGTGGGACATTCATTAAATGATCCCGATCACGTCAGACTTATTGCCTACAATTAATCACTTGTAATCAAACTAGCTGTACTAAGTAAAGAAGCTTCCGTGCATCAAGAGACATAATGAAATGCTGCTTGTTCGTTTCTTTTCGATTCATGAAAAAAAAACACTGGACGTTACAGTGAGGAATGGCGTGAGTGGTTTAAAAGTTCAATTTTCGTCTGGTTAAACTTGATAGGTCATGCCATCTCAGTTGAACTAAGTACGCTTGTCATCTCGGAGGCCATAGCTGGAAATGTTCAATGACCGTTGTTGCTGCTGTGGCTCCCGCTGCTTTCTTTCTGCTGCTACTAGTGTCGGCGACCACGCAGTAAAGCCAGCCAAGGTTGTGTACGGCAATAGTGACGTGAAGGGTTCCACTTGAGGCGGGTAATTTTAAGTGTGGTAACGTGATGCGGACTACTAAGACGTGAATTTATTTCAAAATAAGCACCATCTTGGCACAAAAGTTGCACTACGAGGTTTCTGGACCGCTATTTCAGTAATCAACATCGGCTGAATACTTGATATTAGTGTCCCTTTAAGAAGAATATGCAGCAACTTTCGGCGTTTGAGATAGCGTCGCTCGGACAGAGTTTATAGACATAACATAGCAAACCGAGAAGGTGAAAAATTTTAGTCATAACATCAGGAAATGAAATGGGGGGCTTTCTTTTGAACAGACTCCAGCGTGCTGACATCAGGTACTTTGTGAGGGTTCAATACAGGGTCGGCATATTCAAGGGGACCGGTGGGCGATTTATACATGAGCAATTTTGTTTCGTGGGGATCATCTTTTAATGTAAGATTTAGATAGCCCAGTTTCTTTAAAACTTTATTGCAGGTTTAGTCAATATCTTTAGACCAACGCATGTTGGCTGTGAAGGTGAGGCCTAGGTACTTATATTCGGACACACGTTTCAGTGGAGCCATTGAAATCGTAATTCAGCAGAGAAACAGAGGTGTGCTTACAAAAGGTAAGAATGACTGTTTTAACTAAGTTTATGTTCACTTGCCGTGTGTAGACCATCTGCAAAATTGTGCAAAAGGATCATTAAGTAAAATGTGGTCATCATTGGTATAATTACACTATACAGTACACAGTCGTCATTGTTGAGGCGGGTTTGGCAGACACATAACTGAGCAAATTATTTATGTCTATTAAGAACAAAAGTGGTCTTAGGACTGAGCCCTGGAGGACTCCTGATGACACATTCATAACAGATGAGTTTGAGGAACTCAAAGAAACATACTGGGAACTGTTGTTGTTTAGAAAACTAGCAGTCTAGTAACCATTAATTGTTAAGAATAGGGTGAAGTTTATGCAGAAGCTTAGAATGTGTAACAGCGTCAAATATCTTTGAAAAGTCAATGAAAATTGCATCGATTTGGTAACCGAAGTCTAGAGCGTGCGAAATGTCATGTGAGAATTCTACAAGTTGAGATATTGTACCATAACATTGACTACAACCATGCTGAGCACCATGTTCAGGTCCAAAGTTCAATTTCAATGGTTAATTAGAACAAAAATCACCGATGTGGTTATTCTTGCACGTCCCATGTCAATTTTTGGGTTTGCATAGGTTCCGCTTGAAAGCTTGCGAGTGCATTTTTTTTTTTTTGTTAAAGTGGACTGATCTGTATTCCCGGACAGATTGTCAAGATAGGTAATTGTGATGTGTATTCTAGGCAGATTTGTCAGCCGCTCCCCAACAACCATCAACTCCTCCGTTTTGCGGTGTTTTTCTTTCTGCCTCAGTGCACCAATGGACACAACGCCTGCTGCACAGGCAACTAGCCAGCCATCGGCTAGTAGCAGCTCTACGAGTTCGGGAAGCACGACGCGTCAAAGGCCAGACCACAGCAATGATCCTTACGTCTCGCACCACCCTAGGCCAGCAGCCGTAAGTTGCGTTCACACAATTACCGTTTAATTGGTGATGTTTGCGTGTAGGTTTGCACAGAGTAAAGCAGTGTTAGGAAAAGGCAGTGTATGTTGCGAAGGTGGCAACCTGTAAGGCTGAGAAATGGCACCACAGTTAGCGCTGTCATCCTTATGGACACGGGCAACAGGGCAGTAAGTGTAAAAGCCATGAGGAATACACTCAAACCTCATTTTAACAGTCGCACCTGCCAGGACAATGCTTCGTTACATATGAAAATTCATTATAAACATTTATTTATTTGTTTGTTTGAGGCATTTGACAAGACTAAACTGCTAACCATGCAGTTTTTTTTAATTACTTCAGTGACATAAGTATTAGTAACTTAATGCCAATTTTACTGTTACAGTGCGCACAATATTCTGTAATACAGTCGAACTCCGCTACAACCAACGTCGCTTCAACGAAATTTCTGCTACAACAAAATATTCACGATTCCCCGTCAGCAGTCCATAGGAGTCAATGCATAAATATTTTCGCCACAACAGACACTTTTTATTTGATCGTCCCACTTCAAAATAAATTTTACGATGCAATTCCTGGCTCACATACTTATTGCTAAGCAGTAAACCCAGTCTTTAACATTTCAATGCATTTTCAGAGCCTGAAAATGCGTCAACGAAGTCTAAAACATGCGTTGGCACCACCGGAAACCGCCGCTGTTAGCAAGCATTGGCGCCGCCATTGCTCAATAGCGATGGCAATGAGACTGCCCTGTTTTTGTTTTGCCACTGTCTTGCTTTTGAGCCGCAGACGATCCGTGGCGGAAGCTCATTCGCTCAGTTCATGGTTTCCTTCTCGCAGCTGCTTAGTGCAACCGCGGCACGATGCCTTTTCCGATTTCGATGCTTATCATTATGTTCGCGTTTGGCCAGTGTGGTAACTGATCATAGCGGCTGTTCGTCCGCATTATCAACAAAATCAGCTAGCCGTGAGCGATGGATAATAAGAATGGCATAAAATAATGCAAAAGTCCCCTCTCCACGATACCCTGCTGCCATTTCGGCATTGTTAGATACTTTTGACGGTGGGCAGCAGCTGGTGTTAACGTGTTAATGCAACTGTTTGGTTTGTTCACGAAAGTGGTTGTAGCTGCTGTTTCAGCGTGCTTTTCACTATGGCTTGGCTATGCATGGGTGAGAATCGCGTTGTGACGCGGACATTTTTTTAGTTTTGAGAATAAACATTTCTTTGGTTTGATAGCTCAAATCAGCTATATTTTTTCGATTTCACTACAACGAAATTTTTTCCGAGCCCTGTCGGTTTCGTTGTAGCGGGATTCGACTGTAGTACGCAGAATTTCATTCGACAGGACTTCATGCTTACGCTATTGCAAAAGCTATTGCACTCTTTGTTGTGCTAGTTAGTTGGTTGACCGCTGTATTTTCAGGTTTCTTCAACCAAAATAGATGGGTGGCTGTGATATGCCAAGCACACTACAAAACCAGTTCCAAACGCTATCATGCAGTAGTTTGGAATGCAGACCAGTTTGCAAAATTGATTGCCTCGGCATCTGTGATTTCCAAGGCTACTGGTTTTGTACTTGACCAGTGTCCATTTCACCCCACAGACATTTTTCCAGGACTGTGTAACCTTGGTTACACTTGGTCGTTTTACATTATCCGACATTTTGAAATTGAAAATTTGCTACCTTTATAGGTGTGTACCTTTGGCCTGAGGCAAATGGGCAGCGGCTTGTTTCTACTGGACCGGCGGTGGGACGTGACCCGTTCAGCTCTGGCCTCGGCACTGGGCACAGATGGAATGCAACCACCACCCCTAAAGTATGGAATGCCACTGTTTTGTACACAGTAGAGTAGAGCGTCGTCGGTACATTTTCGTTTTAATACGATTTTTGGGCACCAATGTTCGATACGTCCCCTAACTACAATTGCACGGTGTGCTTTCCAGCTGCAGGATATCTTGCGAACGAGAGAAGTTGCAAGACGTGTGTTAAAGAGCACTCGCAGCCAACCAATATTTTCCCAGCCACATACTCTGTAGCCAGGAACAGGTCAAGCACAAAGAAGGCTTACTCAGTCATTACGCTTGCAAATGTTTGCTTTTGATTGCTTCACAGCTGTGGTGATAGCTCCAGGAAAGCGTACAAAAAAATCGTTGTATACTACAGCAGGCATGTGCGGATGTTATGTTCGGTCAGTAATTTTGGCTCTGCTCATGCAACAAGCTTGCGCTCACGTGTCCTGCAGCCTCTGTGTGCATTTGATGTAAGTGTTTGTTTGAGATTCTACATGTGTTTTTGGCAAAGTGAGAAAGTGGTAATTTCAATGCATATCTAGGGCTAGGGGCCAGATGAAGTAAATGAAGTTCTATGCATATAAAGTTATAAAAAATTTTGCTTTATTGAGGACGCCATTATCTTGATGGTCGTTTTATCAGAGTATAGCTGCATTTGCAGTGAAATTTTTTTTGTTTCTTATGTTTTAAAGTGCCAGTCTCGTGTATCTACGATGCTGTGGCTTCTTCCTTTCTGTGTACATTTCATGCACATTTCGTTTCTGTACTTGGAGTGATGTGCCTCTTTATAGTCATTGTTTTCAGCTTTTCTGACCCATAAGAGGTGGTGGGTGGCTGTGATTAGCTAAGCACAGTACAAAAACGAGTTCCAAACACCATGACGTAGGAGTTTGGAATCCAGACCAGTGTGCGAAATTGAATGCCTCGGCACCTGCGATTTCCAAGGCTACTGGTTCTTTACTTGACCAGTGTCCATTTCACCCCGCAGACAGTTTCACAGGGCTGTGTAATCTATCGTGCTTATAATTTGCAATCTTATGCAGTTGTACCCCTGTATAAGAAGCATGCACTGGGAAGCACTTCTTGTCTTCTATACAGTCGAGCCCGCTTATATTGAACCTGAGCGTGACGCGGCATCCGTTCGCTGTATCCCGAAGTTCGTAGTGAATGCAACACAGCTTTTAGAAAAAAGTTGCGAGTGAAAACACAAATTTTTTTTGCCCAAAAAGTCCGTGATGCATGTGTTTCGAAGAACAGAAGCGATAAGGGCGGTCTCGAGTTCATTTAAAACAGCAGGGTGCTCGTTCACCCGAGGCCCATGGCATAAGCTGCATGAGGCACGGGCTCCTAAGTTTCGTCGTTCACGCAATCCGATTCCTTCAAATCGCTCTCGCCACGTGCTTCATTCACTATGCCCTACTCCGTGCCCGGTTCCGCAGTGTCGGCATCATCGGCCGTAATTAAACCATCGCAACAGATGTCCCACCCGCTCTCCCAGGTCGGAGTCGACGACGCGCTGCCACGAATCGCCGCCGCAGTGATCCTGTTCGGGCTCAGCATCGTGGCCGACGTCGACAAAGTCGGCCTCGCAAAAACAGTTTCATGCGCATGAAGCCGTCACTGCCGCCCACGAAATATTCACCATCTCCACAGCTGAATACCGGGACGCCCGAAGCGGCAAGTTGGCTGCCAGGTGGTCAACAGCTATGAGCAAGCGCTCCGCAATGCGGCACCTAACGCGCTGATTACACTCAAGCCAAGTGGTCACACTTTCAACGTTTTGTTGAGCGGCACGAAAAAGCGTGCTAGTCCTGCTGTCGGCCATCATGACCACACACGCACACCAAAAGCGAGCAAGACGCATACACGCGACACGCATGCCAGAGCGCGTGGAACAGCTCTGGGCCCGTTTCTAGTCGGAAAACGAAACTAATTTGAGCCAGCGTGGCGGGCGTCGCGGAGCGGTGAGGACGGGTGAAGGGGTTGTGATCAAGAGAGGTGAGCAGACTTGCGAGAGAAGGGCAAGGAGTTGCGATAAAGAGAGGGGAGGATGCGGCGGGAAAGCGACCTTGAAAACCAAAACACACGGGAAGGAGGCAGGTCGGGTAGCTTGCTTGAAAGGTCCGGGAAACTCGCACGTAGAAAAACTTGGAAGGACTGCATGACCGCATGAATCGGTGCGCGCGGTGGTGTTCGAAGAATCGGCGGCTGTAGTCAAAAAATTGTTTCGTTGCGCCGGCGGGTTTGCGTGGCCTCACAAACTTCCACAGTTCGCGATTCGTTCCGCACAAATTAACAGCCATTTTCGCACTTCTGCACGCGCACGGAAGGCATGCTGAGCCGGGTGCGAAGTGAGCGAGAACAACTCCTAAACAATAAACGAATCTCAAATTATCAGAGTCGGTGGGGTAGCTTACGCGCGAGCACTAGACGCAGACTATCGGACACAGTTGGTGGCCGACGATGTTGGCAAATGGTCTGGTCACTTCAGGCCGGTGACGCCAACGACAGTACCAACGATCAAAACAGGGTAGATGGCCGACTAATCTTTGAAAGATCGGTGGCAGTGTGAAAACACGGGCCTCGTCTGTTGATGCGGGGTGCTCAGAGTAGCGGGGGACAAAGGACGGAGGGGTGCGTAACAAAAAGCGGTCGGGGAGAGCGGCAACTAGAGGGGCGCTGAGGCAGGGTCAGCGTTTAACAATAAGAATGTATGGGCACCTCGCCAATACCTGATCGGTGGTCGAAATTAGTTTCCTGGGAAGTCGGCAGACCGCTGACTCCGTTCGCTGTAACCGATTAGCGGCACTTGGAGACGTTCGTTGTAAGTGCGATTTTGTGCCATTGAACCAATTTATATTTTCACGGTCATGCGGATATTGTTCGTTTTAAGCGAAAGTTCGTTTTAAGTTCGGGGCCGTTATATGTGAGCTCGACTGTATAAGGTGTCTCCAATAAGCAGTGTACCATGTGTGCATTTTCTTATCAATCCCTATTTCAGTTTAGGGACACTAATGTGTCTTATGCCATAAGTGTGTGTAATATCGGTGTCTCTTACAAAGCGGTCTGACTGTACCGTCGGGCATCTTGGAATTGAAAGTTTCCAGTGGAAATGCATGAGCTGAGTGAAGACGGTCTGCACAGGGAGCAAACTTTCTTTATTTGCATTCTGTGAACGCTGCATGGTAAAGAAAATCCTGAAGTGCTGCAGTCCATGGGATCTAAAAGAGAGAGAGAATACTGCTTTTCTAGCACAAAGGTGCTATAAAAGCAGTATCCCATGCTCCAGGGGCATAGCCAGGATTTATTTAGGGCAGGGGGTGGGGGGGTACGATGTGCCACCCTCTGGCTACACCCCTGCAGAATACCAAATGCAGAAACAGATCCGTTTACAAGCTAAGCGGCAGTAATCAAGACATGGCTTGTCTGCACTTTGCAGGAGACTGTGCGTGGTTGACTCACGGCTTCCAAATGCTGCTGGTTCCGGCTATGTCTCTTCAAAAGATGAACACCTGCGCTCAGCCAATCAACACAGCGTTGGCAGTGTGGCAGTGGTGGAAGCTCCGGTAGCAGTGGCCACATCACAGACTTCAGTGCCACATACTCTGGCCACTGCTGTTCGAAGCAGTCCACATCCAACTGGCGCGAGTGGGGGCACCTTGAGCACTCAGGCAATGTCGACAGTCATTGCCGCTGCCCACCCAGTGTCAAAAGCCACCCACCCGTCAAAGCAAGCAGCTCCGTCCAGGAGTGCGGGGAGCAATGGTGGTGGCAGTAGTGGTGGCAATGTGCTTCTGTCCAGTGCTCCTCGCAAAAAGAAGCCAGTCTCCTCCACCGTCGCAACTGTGGTGACCTCATCAACACCGTCACTGGCCTCATCGCTGGCCTCGTCGCTGGCCACAGTCTCATCGATTGCAACCAGCACGCCGGTGTCATCAGTGGCTTCCGCTGTGCAAGTGCCGTTGTCGGGCACGTCGGTGACTTTTCCGTTTCGGACCCATTTGGGTGCACTGTCGAGACTTCAAGTGTCGGGGCAGGGTGTGGCTCCCAAGGACGGAGGTACAGCCATGCTGGTGACCACAGCGGATGTGCTCAATGGGCAGGTCAGCAGCGGTGGCTTGCTTCACTCGGTTAAAATTAGCAAACCGGCGGTGGCCACAACATTGCTACAGTGTCGCCCTGTTGACGACAAAGCTGCAAAGCCAGCTGCTGGGCCTACGCTGCTGAAAGCACGTAAATTAAACCCTCCTGCATCTGGACGCACCTCATCGACACCTGTGATGAAGAACCACCACCAGCCTTCCATCTCCCAAGGCTTGGTCTTGCCGGTAAGTGCACACTTACGTGAGCATGTGTATGGAATGAGTGCATATGCGTTATTTTGGAGAGGTCATCAAGTTCTTTTTCAAGTTCTGTAAAATGCCAACCATATGCTCACCCCCTCTACCATTTTGGGGGGGGGGGGGGGATGATCTAAAGTAAGAGACAATGACTGAGGAAGCCCCCTCCTCCCCTGTGGCCACCGTTTTTTCAAGATGAGCATGTAAAAGAATCACAATAATAATAATTTTTGTAAAAAGAACCACAATAATAAGTACACTGAATGTGTATCTAATTTTGTTTCTGAAATTTTTTATAAATAAAGCATTTAATAAGAAACATGAAACATGTATGGGCACTTTTTTTTTAGTGGTTCTTGTGCCACCATATTATTTGTGGTCTGGGACAAAGCAAGCACCCTCCTCTCCCAAATTTGGTTGGATTATCATTCACCGTAAAGAGGGCGGGGGGTTTCGTTGGCATTATACGGTAATGCCATCAGTATCGTTCACTTATGGACCTGCAAATCAATTCCTGCAAAATGCTTCTTGTGTCTGTCGAGAATGAGCGTAGTCAAAAGATTTGTCATACAATGGATGACCTTTTCAATATTGTCACAATGAGTCTGCTGGAAGCTACACAGGAAGAATTGAACTGGAAAAAAGTTACATTAGCGCTCAACATCACCTTGAGGTGCATGATAAAACATCGCCACATGTTCATTGGCACATAGTGACAACCCATGGCAAGAAGCACGTCTGATCCAAGTACTGCCCTTGATTCATGTTGGCATTTGTCCAATAGAATGCTATCTGTTTGATGTCAAATAGTAGGCACTGGCAGTTCCGAAGAAAGTGAGCACAGGCCCTCTGTATGAAAAAAAAAGGGCACCTGAGAAAATAGCAACTTCGCAAATGCTCTTCGCTGCATATGACTGCAAGATTTGGCTGAGCTGTTCTATCAGTGTATGCTTTCAGCAGGATGTGCTTTACAGCGGAGCTGTCATGCTTGGTGTTGCGCCATTAAATATACAGTGTAGACCACTTATGACCTATCCGCTTATAACTCAGAAATGGGTTAGTGAGTGTGCGAGTGAAAGGAGCTGGGGAGCGAGCGACGAGGTCATTACGAAGGAGGGCGGGTCACTGAGTGAAGGAACAAATGGTGGAGGGAAGAAAAAGAGAAGGAAAAAAGACCGCGGCATCCGGTGTGGGCTCGTCGAGTAAGGAGGTGGGCTGTTGCCTCGGGGACAGATTTGCACCGGAGTTCACATGACTACAGTGTACTAGTGTTGCTAGCGTGGCTCCAACCGCGGGCGACTCGACATGGCACTTGTGATCTCGTCCTTATCAACTGCGCTTAAGTTTCCTGTCTGGAAAATCCTCGTTATCGAGCTTGCTACAGATATTGCCTTTGCTACTTCGTTTGTAAATTGAAAACCTTTTACGGCTTTATGACGCAAGCTTTTGCCTTTTCTGCCAAAGCTCTGTTACGTAAGCTTGGTAAGTCTTCGTCATTATTGATCTCCTGGCCTCGATTGCATACTTCGTATCACGCACATTGTTCTCCCTATCGCTATTTCTGGACAAGCTTCCCACGACAACCGAACAGCAAGCTAGGCCTAATCTACGTTGGTTGCATTTCGGTGTTGATCACGTGCTAAGTTGCAGTTTAGTATGGAATCAACGTAGTCTTCGTGGTCACCGCACTCTTCGTGGTCACTGCACTTGTAGTGCTCGAATGGTGAAATCAAACGATTGATGTCTTTCAGTGCGTGCAATTCCAGACGCGATTCAACATAGTTTCTGTGTAATGCTCATAATCGAGGCGGCCTGAGCAGTAGTCGGCAAATTTCTGCGATAGTGTTTTCTTTTGTTAGACCCCTGCCCTCCTTTTCGCATTCGTTTCATTCTCAACGTATGTCTTTGGACGTTAAATTTTTCTTTAACATTTGGAGTTTTAAATAGTTGTAATCACTACGCATCGCATGCTTCAATTCTCGGACGCGCAAGGCTACCTGCTCAACACGTCTTACGCAAATGGGGCCCTTAAGAAGTGTTGTTTTGGTTGTAGTGCGACTATTCGCGACTTGCATTATAAGCGGTTTTTACTGCAGACTGAAAACTATCATCATCATAAACCAACTTACATTCTTCGACCTCTTTTTTTCCAACGTCGTTTTAAGGTTCTGTTTTGATCTCAGAAAATAGACCAATTTGTCTGGCATCTGATGCGATAAACTGATGGATGAGAGAACACCCAGAGAAGAAAACATGTTCTTGGTGAGGCAGGATCCGAATCCGCATACTGAAGGTGTATGTTCAACACATACCTGCCAACTCTTCCGATTTTCCTATAAAATGTACGAATTTTGAGCGCGCTTACGATGTTACGAATCTTGCCAGAAGTTTGACGAAAATATTTCATTTCCAATAAAAAAATAATAAAATTAGTAAAATAGCGTGGCCTCCGCGATTGGTTATGACACATTGCCCTAGGTAGTCGCAGAGGCCTCAAAAATGGCGTTGTGCTATGAGCTTTGGCACCAAAACAGTCTAATGGAGGCCGATCAAGAGCAGCATGCTCAAAGCTTCTGAACTACAGGTGCGACCAGCGCGCGCACCGTCTTCTACAGTGCGTGTGGTTGTCATTGCCACAACTGCTGTGTACGAAATTGAAGTTGTTCAACACGATCATGTGTAGTGATGACATTACCTACGGAACCCCAAAAGCGTGCGCGTGGCCAACGCTCGACCAGTCAAAGCAACTCTGCTTTCCCCAAACTCTGTGGACGAAACCGTGGTAGTCGCGATCATAGATAGCACAAAACGACTTAGTTTTGAATGCATGTGGATTGAAAACAAAACTACTGTTTGCCGCGACCGCCGTGCACAAAACCACGATCGCGGTGATGCAATAGCAATCCACGAGCTCTGAGTGTATGTGGTTGATGCAGTGGTAGATTAAGGGCAATAAAGGCGTAAAAAAAAAGGCGAGAAGCGTTATGGTGTTCATGTCAAAAGAATGTAGTAGCGAGCAAAGCTAAAGCTTTGACCCGCGCTTTCGCAGCAGCCAGCTGTGCCGTCCTGTCCGTTCACATGTGAAGACATATGAAAGTTGTTTTGACGGAAATCAATTTATTTGCTAGCTAGGTGTTTTGATTACACAAAATTTCGGGAGCATTTGCACTCCCCCTTGGAGACTCACCTTGGTGGGAAACCCTACACTTGTGTGTTCGGCCCCTCCAAGCCATTATAGGACCGCAACGCCGGTGTTCGTGCTTGCGCTTTTTCTTTTTCATTGTTTTATTTTTTTTCTCTTGGTGCCAAAAATGAGGACTTGTTGTCAGGGTTGCAGCTTGTTGTCAGCATTGCTGTTTTGCTACTGCTTCCCGAGCTGAAGCCTCTGGCGTAGCTTGCTGTCTGCGTTGAGCCGTAGCTTGCTGTGCTGCCACCTCCGGAATAGCATCTTATTGTTGCCGTTGCCACTTTGCCTTTTGTAGGCAAGAGTAGATTCACAATCATTTGCATCCATGGCAGAAATACTTTGTGATCTGCAACGCTCTCATTCTTCATCATCATTGTCATTGCGTATAGTGGGTACCTTGCATGTGATGTGCCAAAACAACTGACAAGCCTAGACCCTATGGTGCTTTGCCTCTAAAAGAGGTGGCAAGCCTACCAATTAATAGCGCTGGCCGTGCTTTCTTTCTATCGCCTCCAGGCAGTGCCCCAGGTGATTACATGAGCACAAAAAAAAAAGTGGCATGAGGTTGAGCTAACATTTCATCTGCTACGTGCACATGTCAAGTCGTGTTGTCCTCAGCATCGCCGTCGAAAGTGTTGACCAGTGATAAATACAGCATTCTGGAGCTGGGAGTTGCTGCGAATCATTTTCACTTCGAGCCTTTGCGGAACCGTGATTTAGAAATGGACGCTTTTCCAAGCAACGATGAGGTGGCTTGGCACGCACATTCGACTGTGCCCGCTGGTAGTATGTCTCAGTTAGCTAAATTATAGAATGTTAACGTGCATGGCATTCCAGTATATGCAAAAGGTTTTATGCAAATCTTGAATACCACATGCACATCAACAGAGAAGCAGAATGCCTAAGGTTTTTACAATAATTCTGTGCTTGCCAGGTTTTTCCTTGCGCTGCCAGATAGCCCCACCTATCTGGCCTGTCACATTTACAGCCACAGTAATCTGATAATATGCCGACGTAGAGAAGTCTACAGATGAACTTAAAATTGTCTAATATAATGCTACCCACGTGTTGCTTGTTAGCGATATAATATTAATCGGTGCCCTACACCATTTCGATAACTTTTGGTCATCTTTGTGTGCACCGTACGTATAGTGAAGCGACCCACACATTCCACTTTTTCCGCACCTCGAACAACACGACTGTAGCTTGAAATGGTTCACTGACATGCTGAATGACGAACACATGACAGATCATTTGGAGTGGCATGAAGACCAGGCTTGAGGAGTGATGACAGCCACTGGAAGTGAGAACATGTTCAGTTGTCAGTGCCTTTGGCACAATAATACAACACTTTATCATCAGCATCATGACTACTATGTAGTTCATCATCACTCAGGATGGTTTGGGCCATGCCAAACAAGTTATAGTGATGTTTGTGTAGCAGGGTGCTGAATGCCCTGTCGAGCTTCTGTGCGCAGTTTTCCCTTGAAATAAAATAACTTCTAGGTGACGGCCACTAGATTTAGCAAAAAATAATTATGGATGCCGAGCAGTCGATTCACAGACACACCTTGAGCTTAAAATTCTGACAGTGTGCCTTTGAAAACATAACAGTGCGAAAGAAAGGACCACCACACAGTCAAAAATATTACAAAAATGTCACGGAAAACATAGTGTGGGTATACACCAACACTTTTACGATCTATATCGACATGCGTTGGTCCTCTCTTGTGCTTCAGTTACCGCTCTGAACATGTCCTTTGGTGCACGGTCTACTTGTCACATTCGATTGCTTCTCGCTCCATAATGCATTCTGTTCCCTTTTGGCAGGAACTGTTGGCCGCACCACAAGTGCCTGTGCCCACAGCTAGCCAGCTTCCCAATGGCATGCCCACAGTACTTGGGCAGAGCAAGCTGTTCTCTGTGCCCAATCATTCGGTGCAGGGAGTTCTGGATGGCACCACTTTTCACCAGGCTCAATTGGTTGCAAAAGGTATGCTGTTAACCATTTGCATTGGTGAGGGGCCATGAAATTTTTATATCGTCTGTACCACGGTCACTACAAAATACTGCATGAAAGCTACTTAACTGAATGCCCCATACGGTCTGGTCGAACAAACCACAACTTAACATTCAAGCAGCCGTTTAGTAATCCTAAAATACATCAACATTCCCTTTTTCCACATGCGCTATCACTATTGAATAAATTACCTGAAGTAGCAGTTAATGCTAGTACCACAGAGTCGCTTGTTCAGTTTTTAAATAACCCTTTGTTTGGCATGTAAAGTTGTGTTTATACCGAGCAGCAATGTTAGCAGTTGATGGTCGTGTTCACCTTTTTTATGCATAGTGTGCAATTTACCTCATGTGTTGAATTGTTGTGCGTGCATGTTTTATCACTCTTATAATATTGTGTGTTTTGAATCGTGAAGCACATATATTAATTTTTCATTGCTTGATTGTAATTTATGTATATTTTACCACTTATGTTAGCAACAGTTGTAATTACTATAGTAAGTATTGTTTATGCTTAATGATGTTCCCACCTCATGCTTGGGCCCGAAGAGGGCCTGCAGTATTTGTAAATAATAATAAAAAAAAATAGTGGGTACCTTGCAAGTGTTTTAGAGTTTGCTACAAGTTCTAGAAGGATCTCTTTTTCAGCTTTCGCTGGGACTGTGCTGCATGTTCTGCACAGGCCTGGCATTTCCTCCCTCTAACGAGACATTTTGCGTTGAACAGTTCAGCAGAGATAGAGGTGACTAAGGTGTTTCACATGGCCACAGGGGCTCGGAATGGTTCAAGGTCGCACCCTGGTCGCGCGGTGCTGCCCGACACAGCGTCCAGTGTCATGACCGGTTCGACAGCCACATCACTGCCAGCCTCCATGGCGAAACAGCAGCTTTACCAGCAGGTTCTAGCTGGGCAGGTGCAAGCTCAGCTGGTGCCAACCGCCCTGAAGCTTCCCCTGTTGCTCCCGAACGACGAGCGGCGTCACAGGCCACAGCAGCCACATCTAAAGGTGCCTGGTGGATCACTGCCAACGTGAAATATTGCCCAACTGCATCGTTAGTGCATTCAGTTTTCTCGTGTGCCTGTGTGAATAGGTGGACAACACGACTCTGCGCGAGAGTGCGCACGATCGGGAGCGAGCTTGCGGATGGCAACACACTTCCCGCGGTAACAGCTCATGGCGAAGGCCTGAAGCAGAGTGCCGGCCAGCAACAACTCAGTGGTACTGCGCATCTTGTGGACCTCCAGATCTGCGTCGGACACCATGCAGCAATTGACAACCTCCATTCAGTTGGCACTGTACCCCGGCCTTTCATCATGTGGTAATTCCAAGGGTAATGGGGGAAGAAAAAAGTATGTTGCCTCTGCTCTGCAAAAGCGGCATGTTGTGGTGTTCACATCTTCGTTTGCCTTGCTACGACCAAATTGAGGGAAATGTGCTAAATTGTGTGTGAGGAAAATTAAATCGGGTCCTTCGGAGTTTTTTTTTTTTTTTTTTAATGGCGTGGCCCATTGTAGCAGGTAGAAATGCTCCACTTGTTAATGAGTTATGTGCATCTTGCTGTTTTTGTTGCGATCATCTTGTGGGATATCACTTGTTTTCAAATGTACGAGCCTATTCAAAGGCCTCTCCTGACATTTAAATTTCACCAGCTACACCTTTCTGGCTCATTTATTGTGTGTTTGATTGCAACAAAGTAAATCCAGAGAAAAGTTAAATACGAGTACACTGTGGCCATGTTGTGAATTTTCTTCACTTTACAAGCTTTTTGTTCTGTTGAACTTGTAGGCCACACTTAATAAATTGTAAGGCTCCTCCTTATTTAGCTTCAGCAAAGCTAGTTTGCATTGCTAAAATAATTTTTTTTGTTCTTTTTTGTTGAGCCTCCTGGTTATTTCATGTTAAAGTGTGCGTTCTTAAACCATTGTTTCATGCATATAATGCAATTTGTTACTGTTACCATATGTGTGGGTGGAAATTCTGGTCTGCATTTAAGAACAAAATCAAATTGAAGTGATAGAAATGAATAGTAAGGATCAGTCAATCGAAAACTATCCAGGAGCCTAAATATGAAATGATAATTGTGAGGGTCTGAGCACTTGTGCCTTGAATGTAATTCTGGGACATGGTTTTTTAGAATGTGTGGCAATTTCCATGAAAGGCTTTTTTTTTTTTCCTGAGATTGTGCTTTATGGAAGAGACCAGCAGCGTTCATCACCACTATTCTGTCGTACCTGACTTGGAACAAACAAGTACTCTTAGTAAAAGTTATGCGACTGCTGTTAGGAGTTTGCGTGCTTTAACAAACATAGGTTTTTTCATCTGATTTTAGAGCACTGTTGGCTCGCTTTTCGGCTCACTCGTAGTAGATTCATGTGTCTATGAGCAGCTCCTTTGAGTACTTGTACTGGGAAATCCCAGGAAATGGAGCGGCGAGCGTCAATTTGGCTTACTTCATTCAAGTGCACTTGTAAACATTTAACATGACCAGTTTTTTTTGCATAGTGGATAAGTACATTACTGTATTGCGTATAGCAAATAACTGATTCAAGGATGGAGGGTGCAGTGCTAATGTTTGTAAGTGGTCTATACGCTGATGTTTCTGTTTATGCAGATTTTGTCATTCATGTTTAATAACGGGACTTCCTTCATGCCTACTGGTAGTGATGAGCCATGTTTGCACCAATGACAGTTCGTCGACTAATGACTTTGCGTCGTGCTCGCCTAGCCGTGAATACCAATTTGCCACATCCACTGCTAATGATCAAAGCCCGCTGTTTGCAACCAACCCGGCGGCATGCACTTAATTCAGCTTGCATAATGTGTACATTTTCAAAAATGAGGGGAGGGGGAGTAGCAAAGCTAACACAAATACACTTTGAGAGACCACTTGTTGACTGTATATGTACATAGAAACTTAGCTCAATGGCCCAAGACGTATAATTGGCTAGTCCGTTTTTGTGCAGGAAATCAACAGTGCTTCGAAAGTGCTGTCAACAGCTGTTTGCTCATTTTGTTAGTTTTCAGACCTTTTCTGCCACACTCCTAACGTTAAAATTTATTTTCTGCCATGTGCACTGCTTGGAGTACAGATGTTCAAGGTCAATCATTCATGCTTCCGTTGTAGATTGCAGCCCCTCTACGTCTTCGCATTGTGTGGAAGGAATCATTGGCTCCAAGCACATTAACGTATTTCTACCTCTTGTAAAGGTTACCGTACAATTTTTGAGATGTATAGATGTTATTCATGCATTGCATATTGTAAATTCTGCTTTACAGACTAACAAGCAGGGCTAATGCATGTCCCATTAGGCAGATCGCTACATCTTCTTTCCCTAGGATTCTCAAAGGAACATTGCTGCTGGGAGCGGGAGTGTTGACAGTTTTTGAACTTGCGAGGTTGTTGGTAAAAGTTTGTTGTTGTTTGACAGACCACGTCGCCAAAGACCCGTGTACAAGGTTTCTTTGGTAACCTTGCTTGCTTTGCAGGTGCAAATAATGCCAGAAATAGAAAGCTTTGCTTTATTCTGCGTAACTTGTTAAAAAGCTGTAAGACACTTTCAGCATTTTTTTTTTTTTCGGAAAGCATATAGTGTGAATCTGCATAATAGTTCATCATGTGGAGGGATTTATAGCTGTAGTATTTCTAGTAGCTATCTTTCAGTTCGTAATCATCATTGGTACCTGGTTCAGTACACAAATCTGATTGGTGGCCTCGTGAAATATATTTTCAGGGCAGCTGCAGTGTGGTCTTGCACAGTGTTTCACTGTGTCTGAAGACTTTATTTTAGTCTTAGCCGTAATGTTTTAGCATGGTTACAGATGAAAGTGAGCACATGTCCTAAAAGCATTTTCGGCTATGGATAACAGTGGTGTTATTGCAACACATGAAATTGGAAGACCTGCATTGCGTGGGTACTGCGTCGAAGGGGAAACGTGTTTTATATTGATATCTAAAACAAGCAATCGGGCATTGCAATACGCAAGAGGGTCGAGCTAAACATCCCTCTGTTGACATTTCTTCATACTTTCCGATTTGTGGAGTGGAAACTTGAGATCTACCACACTTGCCCCAGGGAAGCCTCTCTAATAACCTTGCGTACTCGTGACAGAGGCAATTACATGTGCCATCCCAGCGTAGCTTATCTGGCCTCGTCTGTAAAGTTATGTTGAGACTACTTGCACTATGTACGGATCCTTGATAAGGATCGCAAATGTAAATGCAAGCAACATAATGAGCTTGTTTAGATGTTGTGTGCAGCGTAAGTTATATAATGTTTGGGACATAAATGATAGCGGGCCTGCGACTTGCAACTACTGATGAGACCGTTATATACAACCGATGGGCAAAGCAGTTTCGGTTTTCACTTTCTGTTTGCAGGGCTTCTGGGTCCCCAGATTTTGCGTGTACATGTGCGTCTTGAAAACCATGCAGTGGTGTATCTGTGAAGTTGGTTTGCCTAATTAGAGAGCAGATGTGACGTGTGTAAATGAGAGCGCACAGCACGTTTCCCCTATAGCCCAACCATGGCCAAAAACGTAAACCTTGCTAGGCTCCAGAAATCGTTGTGAGGACGCAACACACACTCAGAGGGGTGATTGGCGCATTGTAAAAAACGTACACTCAAGCCTCATTATAGTAAAATTGCATCTTACACGAAAATAAATTTGTTGTGTCTAAAAATTCATTATAAAAGTTCATTCCTAACACTATACTTATTGCACAGCTATTTTTCATTTACTTCATTATAACCAATATTTCTTTATATCCGGGTTTGTTATCTAGAGGTTTGAGTGTATTGCACCGAAAAGATCAATGTGAATATACGCGATCGCTAGCGACGCAAACGGACAATACAGCCGTTACGTGCTAAGACACTTGTGACAGATGTGACTGTAGTCTGAACGTGGCAGTACTGCACGGTGCCAAAGCTGTGGATTCGAGAACAAATTGTCTCAAGAAACAGTATTGAGGGCAAATAGAAGAGTTGAAGAAACAAAAGTTGCAATTGTCATATTCTCGTTAGACAAAGATTCAAACCTACCAGTTGACATAAATTTAGACGGACAAATTTGCAAGGAGCTGGCAGAGCTGCACAGTATCTGCATTGGGAAATACACAGACAAAATACCTCT
Organism: Rhipicephalus annulatus; assembly: GCA_013436015.1. Lineage (NCBI taxonomy): Eukaryota > Metazoa > Arthropoda > Arachnida > Ixodida > Ixodidae > Rhipicephalus > Rhipicephalus annulatus. The sequence continues at coordinate 260,956 of WOVY01013783.1, read as the reverse complement.
CCACTCTTCTGCCATTACAAGTACATCACTTCACCCATTATGCATCGTCTTGCCAGTAGAACTTGGCTCACAAATATGTTTTTGTTTGAGATGTTAACATTCCAAAGTTTTTCCTCATTATGTAGAGAAGAGAGAGCAGTTTGTTATGAAGAATGCCAAATGTGCATTACCTTGCTATGATCAACAAGGGCCAGCTACGATTTTTTTTTTCTGTCATTCTGCATGGTAGCTTTCATAGACATTGGGAACATAGAATGGCATGGCTAGGCTTTGGCTGTTATTGAAGTTGTGAGCTACTTGCAAAGGGTTGACAGTGGGTCTGGGAGAAAGCCTTCTTTCTCTGCGTGTGTCTTAAATATGCGACTGTCATCTGCTATGAACATGCCGATGCGCATTTTTTGTGCCCATGCTGTGATTGCGTGTGTATGGAGAAGAGGTCTCGTTTTTTGTTGTTTTTTACTGTGATACATGTGTGCTGAACAAGGGGAGAGAGAGAGAGCTTGCATTGACGGAATGGTGAGCGCACGTCTCTGACGTGCGGGAAAGGCAAAGCTTTCTCGGAATAGTTCTGAACGATGCATAATTTTGTACCACAGAGGAGGAACGGCTCTGCTTTTGATACAAAGCTTGTGAAAAATATATATATATAACTGTATTTATTAGGGCTGCTCGACGTTTTTATGCAAGTTTTCAGAAGGGTCGTGATACACAGACTGCCGTGCGCACGAAGCAGGTGAATAATTGCCTTTTTTTTTCTCTGCCCCTCTCACGCCGTCTTTGATGATGCAGCATTTTTCTAGTCATCATATTAAGAACAGTAGTCTCCAGAAGTCTTTGTCTAAGTTCTAGGAGGGTGTTGCCCTCCCAAGTGAACTAAGATTGTTTTTTGCTGCTTCTCAAAAAGGCAGCATCATAGTAGGTCTGTGAGAGAAAGTTGACAATGTGTATGCATGTGTGTGTGTGTGTGTTGTACATGTGTAAAAAATTGTCCCATTGCATTTAGAGCAAGACAAGCCGCAGCTGTCAGCCTTCCCTGGCTGTGTTTCGGAAAAAAGAAAATCCTCTTCATCAATTATCGCAGTGTAATTTTTGTCATTTATTTCAAACAACGAACATCGATCAAGTTCTCTGTCATGTCTAAAAAAAAAAAAGAGGTTTCTGGGTATTTCTCATTTGCTGTTCCTGCCATGAGCATTGTTTTGAAGTTTGGTGTGTAACATACAACACTTTGGTAACACTGACACACAAGGCCTTTTGTATATGCTGTACATATAAATAAAAAGCTATTTATCTATATGTATGCCCTCCAAGTAACGTCTTCTGTTTTCTTAGAATTCCTCCCTGCCATTTTGTTTGGATTGGCACACTTCACAGAGAAGCATGTCGAGTATGCTTCTCATCTGAATTCTAAATATTTTGCCATGGCTGCAAGTGCAGCTAGAGGTTAATATTCAGACACATTTGAATATTCAAACAAGGGTGATACGCATTCTTGTTAAGTGCGAAGCATTTCTATGTGAATCAAAGGCACTTCTATCTTGTCACCTATATTTGAGTGCTCTCGTAGTTGTCTCCTTAGCTACATATGTACCAAAATTGGCATAGGACGACATGAGTGAGAAGGACATGATTGACAGGTCAGTATAAATAATCTGACATAGCTGGTCGTTATGTCATGAAACCCTTTCTCGCATACAACAGCCCGCGGTGTATGGGTATGTGGCACATGATTCACAGTCTAACCTGGCTACAATGAATTGTAAGTCTAGCACATTGCATAGGTCAAAGAGGAGACGTACCTACCGTTTCTTATGGCTGATTATCTTATGCTCACAGACATGCCACAATGAATACATATTAATACATAAGCAGTTATGTTGCCAGTTGCCTAGCACCAGTTACAGTTCTGGTGCTTGTCTGATGTCAAATCATTGTTACAGTGTTGGCAATTTGCTTTATGCCACTGTAATATAAACACTTTTTATGTGCTCAGGCAACTTGGCCAGCTACATTGTAGTGTTGCTTGTTCCTTCAGGAATACACCGACGACTCTTCGTTCCGATAACAGTGATGTCTAGGCTGTAATGTGAGTGCCAACATTACATTGGACCCCAAGCTACCCCGGTGCCAGTACAGTTGGTTTGCCTGGTAAGCTCACAATATGTACACTACTATTCAGTTTATCAAAAACTTCTCCAAGCCAAAAAAATTCTGCTTAGGCATGCTCCACATAAAGCATTCCCACATTGCTTGAAATCTGTCAGAATTTTCACCTTCAAGAGTTGGAATTTTAAAGCAACTTGCTTGCAAGATTTGCCTGGTTTCTTGCTGCATGCAGAGGAATACTGTCTGTAATCGTGCTCACTGTGACAGTCACCGAAAACTATCCCATCCTGTTTCTGCCCCGTATCCGCCAATACCACTCGGCATTCGGTTGAAACATTCACCAAAAAGCTATCTCGTTTGTTTCTGTTCCACATGAGCCATCACGCCTAGGCAGTTGGTCAAAACATTTGCCAGAAAAGTATTCCGTTCTGTTAGTGTTCCACATGTGTCAATACCACTAGAGGGTAGTTCTAAACATTTGCCAAAAAATTATTCTGTTTCGTATCTGCCTGTACCACTTGGCAATAGGCAAAAATATTCGCCTGAAAACTATCCAATTCTGTTTCTGTTCCATATATTCCATTCTGTTCTTTATGTGCCAGTATGCCTCTTGATAACTGGGCGATACATTCGCTGAAAAGCTGTGCCATTCTATTTCTGTTTTTGTATTTGCCAATTTCACTAGGCAATAGTTTGACGTTTGCCAGGAAACTATCCTTTTTCTGTTTCTGTTCTGTATGCCAATACCACTCGACAATCAGTCAAAAAATACCATTGGGTAGCGTGGAATAAATATAGGGGTGTGTAAATAGTCGAACTTTCGAATATTGACATTAGAGTTTTATGCTGGGGTCCACTAAGACTTCAGTGTCATGCATTTTCGTGACAGAAATGACGTCGAAAAAATGTACATGATCAGATGTCAAAGGAAAAATATGCGTCAACGGGTATTGAACCATCGACCTTTCGGTCGGCAGCAGCAGATGCTGAGTGCGCTATTCACTGCACCGCAACCAGACTCCAGACTGCAATTGCTATACAAACACGTTTTGTATATCTCGTATTTCCTGTCACAGCATTTCGGTCAGCGGTAAAGTAATGAATTATGGCCGTGGCCGCTGCGATTAGCTCCTACAATGCGTCGTTGATACGAGTCTGTGCAATTTGGCAGGTTTCCAAAAGGAAAGCGCAAATTTATGAATGCCTCAGCACAATGCAAGGTGGAAATCTTGCCACAAGCACCTCAAGCATCAGCCCCGTTGATAGCATCTATCCATAACAAAAACTCCTCTGCGAACTGAAATACCATGTTCCACGCTCGTTCCACATTTGCACTTTGCCCGAGAAAATCGCAGCCAGGCTGACACAAAATGCGCGTTGCGTTTTTATTTGGTCCTGCGACAAACTCTTTTAAACAGGCCACCGGATGGTGACATTCTGGAATTCCGCTCCCAACCAGACACACTTTTTACGACGAAAATCGGAACACTTTATTTCGTGCACTAAGCACTTACTACTGCAGCTATCACAATGGTTTGTTTAATCATTTATCGTGAACGCTAGTCATGATGGTGATCGTGAACGCTAGTCATCCACGTTTTACTTTCGTGTTATACTGATTCCTATGATGGAGGAATCAATCATGTTTGTTTTTCAAATAGTGTTAGCTATTTGATTCACACTGGAATTTCACTGTTGGAACTACCGGACAAAAATAACATAAATGTGTTTCGCCCCATCATATTTTCACATTGCGGCGAAGCTGCGTTTTAAACTCAGTTGTGGTTGTGTTGCAACACAGAGAAGCACTGTGCTGTTACAATAACCCCTTCATATTTTTAAAATGCTTCACCTTATCACACGCTGTTATAGCAGCAAAGCTTTAGGGCTTAGCTACGACCGCAAACAGATTAATTCGCACGAAAGCACCGGTTCAAACCCACGCAGCAGAGGTACGACTTTAATTAATGCCGTTATGGACAAGAAGGTCTACAAAAACTAGATGGTAGATCTTCAGAAAGCACCGAAACTTCAGATGTATTTATACATTAGCATCTACAGGATAAATTAGCAACTCTAAACTTGAAAGAGCACGCCTTTTCCGCCAAATCAGCTGGGCCTCCCAAGAAATTGGAGTTGTGGAGGAAGTAGTACCTTTTCCTTTCACGCGAAAAATATTGTGACACCACCTTGGTAGTACCTAATCATGCAAATAATTGTCTCTGCATTGCCTCATTCTTGCTTTAAAAAGAACTAGGGAACACCATCTCTCCAGTATTTCACCAACCTAGCTAAGAGACTTCTATGTTCCTGTCTGGTAAGAATGGTACTTATCTGGTGCTTAGAGATCCTCTGCATCTTTTTTTCGGTAATTTCAATTCAAAGCATTAGATAATAACCAAATATTCAACGGCTATTTGAAATATATGATTTTATATGCACTCAAAATTAATTACTATTCGAATTCACTTCGCATCCAAAAGTTTGCTATTCGCACAGCTCTAAATAAAAGCCATTAACTCCCCACCAAATATAACAATATTGTGCCGAACAGAGCACATTGGTTACGAGGACTTGTGCAAGTAGGGGTGTTCTTTCATTTTCTTTTGTCGGTGACTATTAGTGCAGTATTGTGGTGCTAGGGCGATGGATGGCCAAAGAGTGCCATGTCTTTTACGCGATGTAAGCAATGACAGGGTGTATTACAGCTGTATGAAAGCCTAAAATTATGCGCTATATATAGAAGCGTAAAAGGTGTGTATATACTAAAATTATGACAGTGATCTGCGATGTGATGTATGGTTGAGAAGTGAATTACAAATGACTGTGGTATCTACAAGTGAGCGATCGTAAAATAGCGCGAATGCTTCTTCAATGCCTTTGACACCAAAGGCCAAGAGGCAGGTGTTTTTTAAGAGTAGCTATCACAGCAACCACCTCTGTGGGAAGGTTGTGCTGTGTATTTTCTTTACATATGATGTGAAAGCTATCACTTTCTTATAAAAATGCAAACTATGCATGCTTATGTTCTCACCTGTGAAAAATTGGAGTTGCCAGCTCCTTAATAGGTGAATTTGGGCTTGTTTTTTCCAGTCGCTTGTCAAATTTTTTGGTTGTATTCACAACTTTCCTACAAATATAGTCTAGTACTTGTCACATTGTGTAACAGCACCTTCACGAAAATTATCTAGTTGAGCTTTGAAGTCAAGCATACATTAGAAGTCGAGTCAAGATTATTAATGCACTAGTAAGCATGCATCCAACAGTGTGGACACAACCGTAGAGACTACATTAAAAAGTATGTGCTTTTATTTGTTAGTAGTTACACATATTTAAGCTGTAAATAAGGCTATTCTTTCACCATCCCATGTAGTTACATATTTTCTTAGGGCTTCTTTTGAAATGATCATTTGCCTGTTAGCTCAGCAGTAGCTGGCAGCTGTACTGGAAACCTCCGCTCTGTACACATTCACCAATCAAACCAGCCTTAGATATTCCTACAATATTTACTAGAAGGAACTATGGCACTGTGACTGGCTAGCCAGCTTTGGAATGATGCGTAGTGCACAGATTTCCCTAATCTTCATGCTTACAGCTTCAAATGCACTTTTAGCTTTGTTTATTGCTGTGTTTCGGTGTTCGTTTTGGATAAAAAAATGGATTGCAAACTTCGTGGCTCAATTTCGATTTGAAAGCCTAGAAGGTTAAAGTGCTGAAGTGGAACTGCTGAACATTTGCTGAACTTTGTTTTGAGACAAAGCGGCTGCTGGCGCAGAACCAAATGGAGCCGAAAGGACAAATCGTAGACAAATCTATGTACTATCCATCATTTCCTTTATGGCTAAAGCACTATGCATTGCAGCCACCTAGACATTAGCACCAGAAACTCTTTGGGCCCAGCAAACAGCAGAGTGGGTGGAAGGAACTACGTCGGGAACCTCGTAGACAACACTTTCACGGCTTTACTTCATGGTGCCTTGCGAGAGTTTTTTGTTGAGAGAGAGTGGGTAAAAGGAACTGTGTGGGGAACCTCGCAGACAAGACACTTTCACAGCTTTACTTCATGGTGCCTTGTGAGAGTTTTTTATTGAGAGAGAGTGGGTGGAAGGAACTATGTACACTGGCAACATAGTACGTGCCGGTAGCACCCCCCCGCTGTGCAGACGGCATTCCCTTCAGCACGATAATGGCCGCCGCCTCTCGGCATTAGCTGGATGTCGGCTGTTCATTCAGCAGCTCAGAACGGCAGGAAGGCGCGGCAATGCATTCCTGCTCCGTTGCCTCCATGGCTTGGACGACGAGGAAGAACAGTGATCGTCTGTCTCCCTATGTTCACTCAGCGCTTCCTGTGTGATATGTCAAAGATAGAAAGATAACACGCTCTGTAGTTGAATACAACATCAGAAGGCATTCTAACTCAAATGTGGACAAACACGAGGGTACATTTACGACCACATGCTCTACATTTTTATGTCTTCTGGTAGCTTGCTTCCCCACTGGAGAGTGTGGTTGAGGTTATCTCATTTAGTTGAGAAAGCAATCGACTGCCACACTTTGGTCATTCCTGTGGGGCCTCCCCACCATACCTAAATTCGTATCTGCCGATAGCTTGAAAGTGTCATAGTTATGTATTATGAATTTAAAAAAGCATTTGTAGGGGGGCATATTTGAATTAAACAGAACTGCATGAAGCAGAGATATAATTAACATTTCCAAGGTTATGCATACTATATAAGTACCGTATTTACTCGATTCTACCGCGCCCTCGATTGTAACGTGCACTCGGTTTTCACGAGGAAAAAAAAAAGTAAGACATCGATTGTAACGCGCACCCATTTTTCTCGTTGGCCCGCACGATCACACTACTCTGGAAAACCACTCCTTTCGGGGGCGTCTTCCGTTTAAATATGAGGTACGGAGCTTGTGCCTATCTGACATGCAACGGAGCATTGCCGTCACTCTTGTTTTACCGTGGCCCGATGTCAGCATGCGAACTTGCTTCGCCCCCTTCTTCTCGACGGTTGTGGTGCCAGGCATGTCGAAGTAAAGAGGCGTCTGATCGGCATTCCTGATTTGCCCAAGCAGGTAGCCGTTGTTGTGCCGCAAGTTTAGGACGAACCTCTGAAAACTGAAGCTTTTCTTCGTACTCCTCCGGCAAGTTTTGGCGCATGCCCGCTCCCTTTCGGAGGGAAAAGCCTTTCCTCTTCATAAAGTTAGCCAGCACCTGCTCGCTTTGAACTGGCTCCGCGTTAGCTCTTTTTTAAAGCTAACTGCATAGCCTGCACTTGGAGCAGTTCTGTCGTCACGGGCCGCTGTGCCGCTCGCTGCTCAAGCACATACTCGGCGAGCAGCTCTTCAATTTGCGGAAACTGACCCTGCTGTGGTCCACTGAAGCCTTTGCATGAATCTTTGACAATCTTCTGCTTTTGTTTCCGCCAGTCCCACACGCACGTTTCGGGAACTCCGAACAACCGCGATGCGGCCCGATTTACGTCTGTTTCGGCACATGCGATGACTTTTCTTTTAAAAGCGGCATCGTGGTGCACTCGTCGAGTTTCTGGAATCGGCCCTTCCATGCCGTCGATGCTAATGAACTACAAGATGACAAACTCCTCAGCACACGTACGAAGTGCCGCACATGGGAAACACATAGGCAGAAATGGCCGACGCGCGTAGGGGACGGCCATTTTGGAAACGCCGATGGCAATAGAATGACTATATTCATTTTTTTTTCGCACTCAATTTTAACATGCATGCGATTTATAAACTCGCTTAACCGGAAAAAAGGTGCACGTTAGATTCGAGTAATTACGGTACTCAAAATAGGGGACAGGGGAATGGCCACCCCCTAGCACAATTGGCGGAGCATCACTTGTATATGAAGATTGTGGGTTTGTATATCACTCGTGGCAACTTGTTTCTCCCATACATTCATTTTGCTTTGTCCCATAATTATTCAATTTAAAATCTATAAATAATGGCCCCAATGCATTTCTTGGCTTGATTATCTATTGACTCTTTATGGTTGTACCCAAGCATTATAACTACTAGGTTCCAGGAAGACTAGGTGGAGTTCAAAGCTGAAAACAAAGGATTACTGTTAATAGAAAGGTATTAGAAAAAAAGAATTACTGTTAATAGAAGTATTTCAGGCACACTAATAATATCTTACATTATCTTTTTGCACACTAATAAATTTAAGCTGGGAAACAATGGAGGCGATGTCTCACATCTGCAATGGGTTACAGGGAACTACACTGTCAAGATCTCTAGGTTAACTTTGACCATCCGAGGCGCACTTAATCATGAGCTTCAAGAATATAATATCTACATATATGACAGGCACAGATTATAAACATTAATACTGCCGCAACATTTGGAGCACAACAATCTATGCACCAGTTCTTTCAGTCACCACGTAGGTCTTAATGTGCAACCCAGCAACTTGCATTGTCTGCTAAACGTGTAGGCTTGTGCGAATATGCGAATGCTTCTAGTATTCAAACAAATATTACTGTATTCGAATTCGCTTTGGTTTAAATTTACGTTGTTGCAAATTTCAAAGTATTCGAGATGAACAAATAAATGTATATTAATCTGCATGTAACTCCCTGTAAAGGTGGTTTCACTGCATCTGAGGGTTGCTAAGCCGTGAAAGCACCTATAAAGATTTATGTTAAAATGTTTGTTTAACTGCAGTGCAGGGGTACTAAACTGTGAAAACACCTATCCAAAAAATATCCCCACTGCTGCGAAGCACATATCTACTTACATAGATTCATGATGTTTTAAGAGTAAGGGCTTTTTATACCAGGTTATATGCTCCAAGTTAAGTAAATTTTATGAATATAACATGTTTTACAGGTTATCATACATTCTACCGAAAGCCAAATCCTGCTATACTATTCAACATTATTTTCATTTCTTTTTAACCAAAAAGAAAGGCAATTCTGTGCAAGGCCTTGTTAGTTGGATTATGACAAACAAGTATGCCCGTTTTGTTTTTCTAAATACTAATACTGAATACTAAATAAATAAAAATGTTTTTCCAAATATACTACTCGAATTCAATGACTATTCACTTCGAATCCAAGATTAACTATTCGCACAAGCCTATAAATGTGCTCTCTCCAAGAAGAGTGCACAATTAAGTCTGTCAAAAGACAACTACTATCTCCAGTTAGGCACTTTGGGATTTGAAGAACTTTAATGGGAAGCTGAACCACTCATTAAATTACTTTAAAAATTGTAAGGACAGTTTGATCCCTGGTGAAGCCATAAATCGATGTGAGAGTTTTCAAACGCGAATGCAAATACACTCAAACCTCATTACAACAAAGTTGAATCTTACAAAATGTTTGTTATATCCAAAAATTCGTTATAAACGTTATTCCTAACAGTATTGCAAGACTAATTTTCATTTACTTTGTTATAACCAATATTTTGTTTTATCCGTGTTCATTAGATCAAGATTTGAGTTTTTCAGCAAAAAAAAAAAACGGAGGCTGTGGCCGCAGGGCTTTTCGGGGTTCCGAGCCATGACGTCATCCTCAGTACTATTTGCAACAGCAGCATGGCTGAAGCATGGCCTCATCGACTAGCTCTGGCAACGGCCCACCATGAGTTAGTAGTCGCTGAGACAACAGTTAAGATGCGAGAGGTGCTTGCTCGCTAGTGCTCGACTGTGATTATTCCAGGCATTGTAATGCAGCTGCAGGACTTTCAGCTACGTTATGCTTACATAAACCTTCATTACATCAACGGTGCCTTTGCAGTCCGTATCAGTGAGTGGCAGGAACCATCTGCTAGAGTGCAGCATGGCTCTGCTGAAAAAAAAAAAACACAAAGATGACGTAGATTTCCACGCCCAAACTTACAGCATGCTCGCATGAGCGAAACAAAACAAACTTGTTTTGTAACAAAGAGAAGAGTTGAGAAAAATAAAATGTGTCTTACGTCTCTCAGAAGGGTGTGGTGACCTGCAAACCAATATGTCCAAAGGGCAGCATATGCAACACTTTGCAGTTGGTAGCTAGGCACGTTAAGACATTGTTTACTATAAATGTTCACTGAAGAAAGGCAGTGATCGCATTAATGCTCTGTTCATACACACAGTAAAACCTTTTATTTGAAGACACTGAGGCTGTGAAATGCTTTTAATCAAAAGAGTTTCTTAATTAACAGAACATACAAATAATGAAATACAGGGAACCTCGACTGGTGAAAGTAATCCTAGATGTTGACTTGCAGTGTCTGGCAATTTGCAGCTCCAAGGGTCATGTTCTTCTGCCATACACAATTTCAATTTTGCTGCTGAATGTTACTAAAGCTAATGCTGCCAGAGGTTCATTTATACACTGCCAATTTCGTCAACAGATTTTACTAGTGTAGAGAGGAAGAAGATTATGTGCTGCACTGGGTCACGCCTTTAGCGAAAGGAGCTGAGCGCGTACTGTTGCCCCGAGCGCTGCGATTCCTGGGTCGGTTGCTGCCACCCGCTTTCCACATCAATATACCTGCTGTGCAAGTGCTACTTACGTCAATAAACCCCGTTTCACTAGCAATGTTTTCCCTTTTTTGAGAAATAATGGGCATATGGTCATATCTACACACACTCACACTTTGAGGAGCACGTGACATGCTGCCCTCACGTGACTACTGATTGATTGATTTGTGGGGTTCAACGTCCCAAAACCACCATTTGATTATGAGAGACGCCGTAGTGGAGGGCTCCGGAAATTTCGACCACCTGGGGTTCTTTAACGTGCACCCAAATCTGAGTACACGGGCCTCCAACATTTCCGACTCCATCGGAAATGCAGCCGCCGCAGCCGGGAATCGAACCCGCGACCTGCGAGTCAGCAGCCGAGTACCTTAGCCACTAAACCACCGCGGCGGGGCTCACGTGACTACTGTGTTGCAGTGAAGCACACCTTCATTTAATCAAGGACTCACTTCAGCAGCGTGTGGTGCATACAATAAAACAGTAGATTTCAAAAAAGAAATAATAATGAAATTACAATTTTGGCACTTTTGGCAATGAGGCTGGCGTGCTTCAGCTATTAATCATCAACATATCGCCATATGCTACTGCACTGTGGCTCCGCAGGACCGTTGTGTCCTTGGGTGTGCAGCGAAATCAGACTAGGAAACCGCCACATGGCAGCCAAAAAACTTTAAATTAAGCAGGCTGGCGCTGGCCACTGCTTCAAATCATCCAATGAAGTTTGCATTAAAAAGTGTGAACCGCAGCAATTATTCCAATTAGATGAGACGGACACATACCCGAGCTCAAATTATAAAGGTTTTACTGTGTATAGGCAATCACACAGCATACAAATTTTCGTCACTCACACACGGTTTTGATAAACAATGGCACATAGGCTAGCGCGGTGCTGTTAACACAACTAACACCGACAAGAAGACATTACAAGAACTATGAATTTGTGAGTTTAAACAGCGCAGCATACTTGTTTCCGAAAATTAGGTCTGCGTCAGGAGCTCCTTTGGGATGTTGATACTTGTGTCTTCGGTCGCGATTCAGGTTTAACACCACTGGTCTCTGCTGCGCTGCAAGCATTTCTGGACAAAAGGAAAACACGAAACGAAATGAGACTTCCCTGTGTCAAATGCGCAACACCTTTGCAGGAACCATCTCAACACACAACATAAAAGCTCACTTTTCGCATGAAAAAGAGCAGCTTGGGCTTGCTCGTACGTAATGTTAGCATTTGTTGGTAATTAGCACTTGTGCCATTCCTCTCGTTCAGTCTTTGTCCAAGCGAGTGCTATTCCAGTCACTTCTGACGTCGCTGAGGGCATGTGTTGTTTAAAACTAGGTAACATACGTGAACTCCACGCAGAAAAATAAAGCCTCTCTTTTTCATGCGGGCCAGTGCATCGCGCAACTGTATCTAACGGAATTCTCATTTTCAAAACGGTCGTGCTAAAAAGCTTTCTAGCTGATGCTATGGAGCTGATGCTATGGAGCATACTATGGAGTATTCGCCAAGGCAACATATTTTTAACAGGTACAGCCAACTTTTGTCGTCTCACAGCTTCAGTTTGAATGCAAAAGCCCCTCATTTTATTTGAGCCTGCTGATGTTCCTCGTGTATGCAGCAGTTATATAAAATGCCTATAACGGCCAAATTAATGTTCACTGAAGCCCGTAACCAGCGATGTTTGGTGCGCAGCTTACGCAGTGTGCAGCACCGCTAGCTAGCTGCACACTGGGAAACAGTGGAGGCAATGTCTCACATCTGCAATGGGTTACAAGGAACTAGATCTCCAGGTCAACTTTGACCATCCGAGGTGCACTTAAAGCACAGTACACAAGCAGAATGTGAGCCACCATTGGCAAAAGTTGAACCCATGACCTCACATTCGTCTACTGGCCTTAAGGTTTAAGAACAATTCCAGAAGCAAAAGTTCTTGCAAAACCATTACCGTGCTTTTTTTCTCACACTCACCTTGGTAATCTTCTTCCTCTTGCCTTTCGTTAATGTTTAAGGTGAGCATCTTCACTTGTTCTTTCTCTGCTCTTTCAGCCTAAAATAAAAAGAGCCGAAAAATGTGAAAATGGCTTCCGAGACAATAAGAGATAATGAAATCTTAGAAAAACACTTGAGCTTCACCTTTAAGAGTAGAACAGAATAGCATAATCGACCCCCTCCCCCCCCCCCCGTTTGCCTTCTCATTCATTAGCCTGGCTTTGTTTCTCGATGGGCACCTTAACCGCATCGCAAAGAAAATAATGTCGGAGCGTGTAAAACAGGCCGTTTCAAACCATCCTCGAATGCCTACTGCATGTAAGGTTAGGAAGTGCCCCGAACACCATAATTCTTTTCTTGCAAACTGGCGAAGTACCCCCCTATGCATACTTTCTTGATGCTACTGTTGGTGATGATTAATCATGCCCAAGCGCTGTGCAACAGATGGGCCATTAGAGCGCACACTCGTGCGCAGTTCTCATGTTATCATGCCTGGTGCGATTATACGCCTCAGCCGAGCAATATTACAGTCAAACCCCTTTATAACAGACACTGATGTCGGAGACAATTTGGTGCAAGAGACACCAGTGGGCCAACAATAAAATAAAAGGTTGATAAGAAAAAATACATACATGGTACCCTGCTTATAAAGGACACCTCATATAAAAGACGAACTGCTACCCGGTGCATGTCTCTTAAAGAGGGGTTTAACTTTATGTATATATGCTTTGAGGAGAGTCCTTGCAACACACTACATTCATATGGGCTTGTCTTTTTTTTTTTTTTCCACAATAAGTTCAAAGCAATGGCATGGCTTTGTTATGGTAGAACATTTGCTTGCCAAGCAGAACGCCTGGTTTCAAGTCCCACTTTGAACCCAATTTTTTTATTATTTATTCATTTGTATCTATGTCAAATTTTCACTCAGCTTACAACAAAATCTTTCCAACAAGAAGCGGCTCTCCAACACTATTGCGCTAGAAAACACAGTGCTTTTAAGTCCACAGTTCATGGAGCTTCGAGGGGCTAGCCTGTGGCAAAATGCTTAAATCTTCGCGAAACAACACTTTGAAATCTCAAAACAACCGGTTGCACTAACAAGAGCATTTGCGTAGTACTAGATGCTGTGGCAGAAAATGAAACGTTAAGGTTTACAATTGAAAAGATATCACAGTTTCTTGAACGGAGCGAGATTGCTTGGTAAGATCACTTACCTCCTCCCTGTCCTTCAGATTCTGTGCAAGCTCTGAAGACACAGGAACCTCCAGGCTCTTGAACTGAACAAACCCAGAAAATACCACACCCACGGCTCAATATTGTACATATTAATTTTCACAAGCAATTATCCATGCATGTTAATTACAATGAACATTTAACAGTTTTGTCTGAGACCAGGTGCACATTCTGCTTTTCTCTAATGAGCAGACACCAAGTTAAACATTTAAATATGGTTACAACAACCTTTACTAATAGGCTAGAATCCCTGAAGACGACATGCCTTGAAGTCCTTTACTTTCTTCTGTACGGCCAAATCAATGTTTAAAACAACGGACTTTTGACAGGCAACTTTTGGTAAGTCACACAGGAAACGGGGGTGAGTTCAGGATAAAATTTTTAGGCAAGAACCCTTCATTGTCTCGCTGACAATGGCGAGATAACTGACCAGAGACATTAGCGTAGCACGAGCTAACAGCTTCAGCCTGATGAATGAGAACACAGATATTCCATCTCAAACCTGGGGCTTGTTTCCTTTGCGGGTCATCAGGATAAAGTTCATGGTGTTCTTGTCTTCCTCTCCTTTCTTCTCCAGAAGGTTGCTATCTGCAATGACCAGATTTTTAAAAATTACATAAGAAAAGCTCGACACTGTAAGTACTAAGCAACACTTCAAACATACCATATATCCCATATATAGCATGCATGGCCCTGCTATATATGGCCAGTTTCACATGACCGTGCTATATATGCCTTTGATGCTCACAAAACCAAGTGCATTAATAAATTCCTAATGCAGCCCCCAGTGCTTCTCTATAGCTATTAGTAGAATTTTTTAGTTTGTTAAGCTTACTGTTGCAATGGCAATGCCAAATCGGTAGGGTACATTTTAAAATATCATTTCAAGCAGTTTGTGCAGCTGCTTTCTTTCCATCTCAAAGAGAAGTGGGAACTTCGCCCCTTAGCATTCGTTTTGGCTGTGACGCAAGCACCGAATGTCGCATTTGTAGCATGCCACCAGAGTTCGGGAGTTTACCCACTCAAAATCACTACTGTTCAAATAGTTTCGGCTGTGATGCAAGCACCGAATGTCGCATTTGTAGCATGCCACCAGAGTTCGGGAGTTCACCCACTCAAAATCACTACTGTTCAAATACAGTATCAAGAATATATGAATATGCAGCGTTTATAACAAATTTTTGGATATAACGAGGTATTTTTGTGGCAGATGTCACTATGTTATAATGAGGTTTGAGCATAGGTCGGAATTTTCCTCAAGCAGACTCGCTCAGACTCTCACTCCCTAAAATTTGTCTCAGCCGGACTCACCAAAACATTAATCACTTAGACTCGCAGCTTGATCCAAGCCTGAGTGAGTCAACTCATCAGCGAGTTTGCTGACCTATGGGTCTGAATGTACCTTTGTTATTTTTTGTGATTATTTGGCAAGCATCACATCGGCGTGTGCCGATGTGATGCTTGCTGTATGCCCATGTGATCATACAGCATGTGATGCTACATGCTGTATGCCCTTAGTAAAGCCATTGCCTCTTGACTAGATGCCTGCCACATGAAAAAGAAATCAGCTGCCACACCTTTTCCCTCCTTTGTTTTTTTCGATTAGTATCGGTCACTAGCGCCACCTGTGGTGTACGGTGCAACAACTCGACATTTTGCATAGCCTCCAAAATGGTCGTGTAAAGTTGCAGATCTCGAATAACTCTCGACTGACGCGCCCCTATGGGCCACAAGTAAAAAACACCATGATGATAGTGTCGGTCACGAGCATCGCCACACGACGCTTGCTCAATACTGAAGGCAGGCCGAATGTGCTGGGAGCACAAGCCATTCGTCAGGCATTTTAATAAAGGAGGCAACGGTGAAGCAAACTAGTCTTAGTTCGAGTTGTTTCACAACACCTTAAAACAAGATTGAAATGAGCAAAGGGACTTGCATGTTTTTTTCTGTTGGCCTGTGCCCTTTAGGCTCATGGGGATGACAATATCTGCTTGCGGCTTCACGGAGTCCTGGCTACGATGCTGAAATACAGGTACATTGTGCTCATTACTTTCACAGAAGTTTGTTCATGTACAACGAAAGAAGTTGGATGCAAGCAAAAAAGCAAGTTTAAAGTTAGGATCCATACAGTGAGCAGCTAAAATATCTTACAACACATGAAACACGCAGTACAGCAATGCATTGCCTGTTACACATAGCCTGCACCTCCTATAAAACAAACACTAGCACTCACACAGTGAAGAAGCCCATTTACTGCAAAATGGCTAGAATTAAGTGTCTGACATAAAAAAGTAAAGCTAGAATGCTGTCTCGAGATGCATTGTGATTCTGCAGGTTAGCACGCACACAAACCAGGCATCAATAAGAGTTTGTCGCTTTATGTCCAAGAGAACAAGCTGCAGCCACTGCTTTATCTGAAGTCCTTAAAGCATGGGACAGAGCTCAAGTGCACTTAAGGTTTCAAGACTTGCAAAAAAACAAAACGAAATGAAGAGGTGTCATGAGACTCACAAGTATGCTTTCCGACAGCATTTTGTCAAAGGCCGCCATAAAGTCATCGTCCTCCGGGCACGGGGCGCGCCGTGGCCTTTGGCCGACCAACGTAACGTCCTGCTGAGAGCTCCCAGGGTCCTCCTCTAAGTTGCCGGCTTCATCCTCACTGCTTGACCCAACTTCATCCTTAAACAACAAAAAATACGTCAGCAAACGGCCTTCACAGACTTGTCACTCCAAGTGATAATCTAATATGGCCATTGCGAAGATTAGTAGCCAACAGCGATAAATATAAAACCAAATCATGCTAGGGTGCATGAAAACTTGACATGGTCTACAAGGTACATTACTGAAGACACACAGAAGCACACTTCTTGCTACACAGCAAATGTTATTTCTATAAAGTAGCGAAAAATAGGAATTCTCAATTGACTTCTATCTAGTCTTTTCCATTTCTACAGTGCTGCCAATTGAAAAACAGTGAAAGAAAACATGAATGACAAAAATGGAGAATGCAAGAAATCATAGACATGACATGCCAAGTCAAATAACAATAAAGCAACAAGTTGATGCCTCATTAAAAGTAATCTAAGTACATTGAGACCACAAAAAAAAGGGATTTGAAAAAAAATAAAACTTTCGCAATACCCGCAAACCTCAACGAACGCTTCATGTTAACTAGAGCAATTCTTAAACATTGTATATATTTTCTAAGCACTGTTGCTATTTAAGAGGCTGATATAAAGTTAACAAAAACACAGCTTACTTCAAGTGGCTGGCTCTGGCTTCCACTGTAGACATCTGTGTCACCATCCCCTTCCACATCTCCATCTTGGTCACTGCATTCACCGCTGTGATTCTCATCATCAGGTTCCTCTGGAGAAACAAAAAATTGTGCGCAGTAAGCGTTGCACATTGGCGTACCTCTAAACGGCAGCTCCATGTAGTAGGCATGTGCCCTTGGCCCAACATATAGATATGCAGAAAGATCATAAGATGCACAACCAACCTTCCACTTCTTGAATCGGGCTGAGATTTTCCAAGTCTTTGGCTTTGTTACCATCCCCATCTTCACCACCAGCTGCAGGGGCAGACAGGTATTCAGCTGCAAAGACAAATGAAGAACAAAACAGTTGAGTCACACCAAAACCTTTCACCTTTCGTACACAAACTCGGCACGCCCTCACACACTGCACATTTACCCTGTGGCCTAACGAAGGTCATCCACGGCAGAGTATCCAAATTTCTCTTATGAGTGCAACTTCAGCCAAGTCCTCCATCTAGTCAACTGAACGCTGACCTGAAGCCAAGCAGTGAAGATAACTTTTTCCTCAACTTAATTTTTCATTACGATAAAATATACTGTTTGAAATACATTTTTTACCTGATTGCAGCGTGCCGACACCACAGATGCACAAAAGAAATAGTAATACAAGAAATTTTTGCTTTTCTTCAAGAATAGCTCTGGCTGTAAGACGTCGAGCACACTGAACCCCAGTCCTACAGTGGCTGTGGATGTACCGGACTCGGCAGTCGCAAAAAGCGTACCCATGCCTGACACGAGGCGCATGTTAACATTACTCACAACAACCACTGCTCGCGGTATGCAAGTAATGTAGGGCGCTGGCAGTGTACGAATAAACATGGTGGAAGCAAAACGGAGAGGCAAGCGAGTCGGTACTGATCCATCAACAAAATCCCACATGCGCGGGATTTCGTTGAGCACCAGGTGTATGTGTTATATATTTTCGGTTCAAGCATTAAAGCTTTCAGTTGTGAGTAATCGCTTGTGGTGTACCCTTTCTTGTCCGTGTCTTTTTTGTGCTACATTTACGGTGTAATGAAACATGGTAGACTAATTGCCTCAGTTCACGCAGACAGGTCAATTACAGATACAAGCGAGAAGACGGGCAGCACAAGCTCGACATTCTGGCAAAGGAACACATTTCATTTTCTTTTTTTCCACTCACAAAGCTTGGGTTTTAGCTCGGACATGAGCTCCTCAACAGCAGCCGTAGCCTCCTCGACGCTCTCGCACAGTTTCATCTTCGGTCTAAGTGGAAGCAGTGTGTCCTTGACGAGGTAGTCTACCGTGATGGGAAAGAGGTTTTCCTCCCCGTACGTGTCGGATGACTTCTTCTGCCAGTAATATTGCTGCGAAACAACCAGTCAAAAGACAAAGGATAATCAGACGGACCCTTTGCCTGATGTCTATACGACAACTCTCCGCACACAGTTTATCAGCTCTCTGCTGCTTCAAAGGGCGTCCAATGCTGTATTTCAACCATGCTACACGACTATGGCGAAATCAACTGTTGTACATGTCTCGGGTACAGCCACCAAGCATCGGAAAAACGTGATAAGAACAAGCCTCACTTTGATGTCGCATCTTTCTTATGACATCAAAAAATGGCAGTAAAGTTAATTGAAAACAGAGAAACACTCATCATGTTCACACACATACCTGTCAAATCTGTATTCTGAAATCCCACAGTGCTTTTACCAACCATCAGGTGACATTGATTTAATTTAAAAATTCCAGAGGTCTCGCTGGAAACATTTTCACGCTGGAAAGCAACTACAAACGGATCGCCATACTTCACCAAGACCATACCTCGCTTTCACCGGGCCCAAACTTTGCCACGCTGACAGGTTGGCCACTATGGTCACGTAATGTTTGCAAGACTACAACATGTTTGCTGTTTCTGTGTTTCAGTAGTAACGTATTAAAAGGATGCTCCAGTGTTTACGGTCGCATCACAATCTCGCAAATTCGACAAGTCGTATTGTTGTCACACACCTCATTCGCACACATGACCACATTAACACGCACATTCTTTCGGCAGTGCATGAACTCATAGCAAGGGATGCAACGATAAGTGGATTATCAGCACTAAAATGCAGTAATTTTCTAGCTCCACTTATTCATCACTCAACGCTCAGGTCCCCAGAAACGACCACATTACCTGGAAGAAGACCAGGAAGCAATCAAGTTTCTTCTTGGAAGACCCTGTGTTGAAGTACTGTCCGCAAGTCTCAAGCAAGATGCAGACCAGTCGTATACGGAACAGGCTGTCCGGTGGATCCAAGGCACTTGGAGACCCTGAAGAGGATGTCGCTTTTCAGTGACAGCAAAAGGTAACAAGTTAGACTGTGCAAGAACACACTACAGCCAGTGGATGACTGGCTGTAGTGTAACGGGTAACTACAGACGTGGCACACATATTCGCCATTGATTCCTTGACTTGAGTTTGATTTCACTTTGCCATTTACTAAAATGAATTTTTGTCTTCACGATAGCACAAATCAGGCACTTATAACCTAAACAAAAACAAACAAAGAAATTTAACCCGGCAGAAATTCAGGAGCTTTCCGGCCACCAGTTCTCCCAGACTGCTGAAACTGCAATGAGGGTGTTTTAACCTTACGCAAACCCAAGTTCCAGATAGTGTGAACATTTTATTTTAAAAATGCTCCATTGCAGTTTTTACACTTGAAACGCAAGCAATGAATCCTGAATGGCAAGATGGTCACTTGTGACACCCGAGTTGAAGAAATTCCACCCCAACCACACAAGCTTTGCAAACATGCAGGTACTCACCGTTGAGGTTGACACCAAAAGTGATGAAAGAATAGAGAACTTTGAAGATGACGGACGACTCGACCATGCGGTAGTTGTAAAGCTCGCCCAGGTAGTGCACCACGCTCACTCTCCGCTGATTGTACTTTGGGTGATTGACCTGGTAAGAAACGGAGACAACACATAGGCAAACGATAAAACGGTGCACAAAGACCGCATGATGCCTGCAGTACAGCACAACAGAAAATTTTTTTTTTTATTACACATAGTTATTCGAGGTTGTTCGAGGTGAACCAACAAGCCCGCCGTGCAACCTTAGTCGACACATAGTTAATTTCAAGTTATAAAAGAAGTACAAAATGATTGCACTAGAATCAAGGCAGTTCTGTAAGCAGCCAACAGTTGAAATTAACTAATTCTCGAGCTGCCCACCAGCGACGTACTGTTGTAATGGAAAAGAACAATGGTACAAGTCTGTTTTAAAGATAAAGCTACCACTCATAGAGCTACAGTAGACTCTCATTACACGGAACGTGAAGAAACGAGGAAAATATTTTCCGATTAACAGGAGTTCTGTTTGCTGATAGATGAGCAGGAGTGTATAATACACGTACCAAAACAAATCATATTAGAGGCAGTTTATCTATTAAAGCAGCAGCTTCATTTAACAGATTTCCGTTTACTTAGAGTCTACTGTGCTTTAACCAATGTGAATGAAATGGCAACAAAAACATTTACATCAGCATTTGTATGTAAAAGCTTATTTGCGAAATATAGTGGTTGCGGCTGTTCTATGTTGCATCGGACACATTCGGTCACATACCAGTTCTACTAAATTTTGTTCCCTGCTTTTCCTCACCTCCATTCCAAGCCTGATGTCTTCCAGAATACCATCCACAACCTGAGGGCCAACAATTTCCTGTAAAAATAAGCATTGCACTAGCTGTGCATTTTTAAAAAGGCAGGCGCTATTCGAGTTTTAATTGGCATCGACTCTACAACAATTATGTAAGTACTGGAAATATTATTGCAGATCTTGTGTTTCGACGACTCTGCTGACATCTTATCGCATGCTCTCATAGATACGAAGAATTTACGTTAAGATAATGTTTTTGAATGGTCACTATAAATGCTACAAATAGACTAAGAACTAGAATTACAGCAATTTCATACAGCTAAAGGCTTCTTTAAAGTAAGCATGGCCTATCTGAAATTCCTCTTTGAAGAATTCCCGATAGGCCACAAGATTTTTCATGGACCTGTTCATACAAAAATATTCGTGAGCAAAGGAAAAGAATTACCAGTATATTTTTATTCTGATGTAAGTAAAAAAAAAGAATGAAAAGTCAGGGTAAAGATTGCTATTAAGAGAAAAACATGGAGCTGATCTTTAGAGCAAAGGTAGCACTACTAAGGGATGGGAAACTCAGCAGAGGACAGCAGAGAGTTAGGTGGGGTCATGAAGCTAAGAAATTTGCAGGCATAAAATGGCATCAGCTTGCACATGACAGGGCAAATTGAGATCACAGGGAGAGACTCATTGCTTGTGCTGGATCTATATTTGTCCATGTTTTATTGAAATTACGTGCTGCTGTTCTCGAGATCAAGTACAACCAACTAGCAAGGCTGAGGAGGACGAAAATGATAAACGAATCAAGTCTGATAAGGGAAACGGTAGGAAGGATGAAGAACGTTACGTGATATGCAACCAGGCCCGCCAGGAGGTTGGCCATACACCGGATGTTGTAGTACTTGACGTTCCAAATGGCGACCAGACACTTGGTGGCATAGGCGCACACCTCGGGGTCTTCCCAATCCAGCTTGCGCATCTGACGGAGGATCTGCATTAACACAGCAGAACAACTCTCGCGACAAAACAGAAGAGAACCAAGACTTGCACACGCAAGCCGCTAATGCAAGCCATGGCAGTAAAGCTTAACCACTAACATGTTTTTGGAAGCTTAAACGTCAAAATCTAACGTGCCCATGGAGGACCTTTTATTTGAAATGAGTATCCCAGCAGCTAATACCAGTGTCACAAAGGAACTTTTCATCACAAGGGTCAATAAGGATAAGATGCTCCCAGGATCTAGGTGATCAATATTTGCACCTAAATATATCTGGTTTAGTTAGGCCACGTAACAGCGACTACTATTCATTATGTTCAAGAAATCTGATCCAGATCATCCCCGATTGCGACCGAAGGTGCCCACGTAAAAGTGGTATACCTTTGAATACCAGGCTTTCTTTTGCTTTTATTTTTACAAGCGTAAGGAATCCCACTGATCTCTAAAGTAATGTGACAGCAGGCTTCATATTAAAACGATATTCATAGGTGATTATGTTTCTGAACATTTCGGAAACTTTTTACGCTATATACCGGAACTGCAACCTCGCAAAATTCAATCGCCACTACCAACAGATTGCGATCTGCTTCTTGAACACGGGCCTACTTGGCAAATGACAGTCGCACCTTTTCGGTGTTGCTCTTGGTGAGGTCCTTGTAGAGAAGCTTGCGAATATACTCGTGAAGTGGTGGGCGCACAGCACGGATGGACTGCCAGGAAAAAGAAATAATTAAAGCGAGAACAGGAATTGTAGAATGTTGCTTTTTTATCCATTTAGGATTCATAGGCCTTGAGGAGATCAAAGTCAGTTGCATTGTCATAAATAGCTGCATGTTAACACTGATGTCAGCAGCCCTAGATATCTTCTCTTATAGTCTGTTGCAGTGCCGCAAAAAGGAAACTGAGCTAGCCAAAACAGCGCGAGCCATTTTGCCATATCATTCTCGCACTATCAGACAACCAAGTTACGTAAGACTAATAAGATGAATCAAACAGCTCAATAATAACACAGCAAATTTACAAAAGCCTGCTAAATATGTGGAGAAGAAGGGCATCTTCATTCACTTATTTAAAATGCCCAGTTAAAAATTGCGATTGAGGAAAATATGTGAGCTTACCATGGGTGCTTCAGGAGGATTACAGTAGTAAAAGGCATTCTCAATCATGGTGGTGTATCGGCTGTCCAATGCCTGAACAGCCTTCTTCCGCATCATTTGTTCCTGGACGAAAAACGCAAAAAAGCACACGTCACTATTCGCGAGAACCTTCGACATTTGGCTACTCTTAAAAATGGCGCTCAGTGTTCACTAGCGTTTGGTTCAGCGAAACCAGGAAGTTTACGAAAACACGAGGGGAGAGACGCTCACCAAGTAAACTTTCGTCCTCTGATGCGACTCAGGCGACCGGAACAGAAAACGACCACACGTTTCGAGGAGGTTGCAAGCCATCTCTATGTAATGGTGACTGAAGTCCAGCAGGAGATTCTGAATGAATGAAAGTGCAAGTTATCCGATTAGTTTAGATGTTCAACCAACGTAGCACTGCGTCCAATACGGCTGTCACATTCTAAGATGCTGCATATTACACAAAAATCTAAGCATTTAAATCCTGATCAATATGTCTCGTTTTCACATCTAAACAACAGGCAATTAATTCTGAAAACTTTCTTTTTCACAATAGCTGTTTTGCCAAACTTACCTTTAAACAGTAGAGAGCGTCTGACTTGGGGAAAATATTGAACTTCACGAGCTCTCCTACAAAGAAGAAAGCAAATTTAACAGTACAACAGTATAAACTTTGCTGCAAGCAGGGCAACAGCATATATAATTCTTTCTTACCTATAAATCTCATGGTCTTCACTTTAGACTCAATATTGATTTGGTCCTTCTTTTTCAGCTGAGATACAAGAATGCACATAGCAAGAGAAAAAATAATTAAATCTAACAGTTAGCATTACGAAAGTAAGTTACTTAATCATACGGCAAACATTCAGCATGAAAATAAACAACTGAACCACATCAGTGAGCACTATGCATGGTACTATCATATAAAAAAACATTCACAAATACCTGTTCCATCCGTATAAATCATTGAATCTCTCTTTACTCGTACGGTTTGGGCACCACCAAGCTAGTTTCCACAGTTTTTCTTTAAACTGAGGTCTTCAATATGTCGAATTTACATTCGACGACACAAAAAGTAAAGTAGCATTCGTAGCATCTATTTCCTTCCTGCACACATATGCAAGGAAATGGGCCGAAGCAAAAGGCATTTGAAACACCTGACAAAGGCTTTTTCCTACACCCGTGGTTCGTAACAGATACATAGGGCTTGCACAAAAAAGTATTCATTGCATCATAGAACAACGTGGGTGATAACAAAATTTTTTTTTCACACTTGAAAAAGCAGCTAATGAAACAACTTTCGTGCAATATGGTACTCACATGGAACTTGAAGTCCTGTTTGAGCATGCCGACAAGGTCGGTGGCCACATCTGGCATGCATGGGGCAAGGGTGGCCACAAATCGAGCATAAAAGGGCAACAGGTCCAGCCTATATCGAAGCCAGAAAGCAAAAAGGTTTAATTTCATCATTGATCCTGTCCTTCATTACTATGTTGTCCTCTAGATACGCAAAAAGAGTTGCAAATGTGACATGTCAAGTTCGTGATGTGCTATTGGTTGCAAAGATGAAACAATTGCAGTCACAACAACTAGTACAACAAAAACTGGGGAAACCATTTTAGGAATCATCAAACTACACACGACACGAGCACTATGTAATGTTTTTTTTCCACTGGATTAACATGTCAGATGGGAGAATGTTGCAAGTTTATGTCCGATTGTTGCATCATGCACTGCACACTTAACCAAAGAACAACGCTAAATTGTGAACAAGAAAAAAATTATCGTTTCTGAAATTTCAGCTAACCTTTTTTGACTTTCATTCAAAACACATGACCTATTAGAAGAGCTTGTGTCAAATTCTCAGCTATTGTGCACGTGTGGGTGGAGAAGTGTTCAATGATACATGCAAGGCAGGTGGGTGATTAAAAGAAAAAGAGTAAAGGAACCTCAAGCGCACCTTGTCCTAGGAACAAGGAAGAGGGCTTTGATCAGCTTGTTACGATTGGGTTTAGTGTTGAGGCTCATGCAGAACTGTTCTGCAGCCTGAAAAAATAAAGAGTCATTAGATTATAGTATAGACAGCTTGATGACACTGTGTGCTCATACAGAAGCTCACAAATCTCACTTGAAGTGGCAATTAAGAGCACCAAGTATGCTGACTGCGTATATGACTGCATTGAGGTGCCAGCTAAGGAGAGCGCTTTACTGCACTGCCTATGAAGAGCGTTGCAATTGCATTAGTGTAAATAAGATGCTATTGATTTCACAGGAGAAAAATTATGCAGTTTACAAAACTAAGGTATTTGCTAGTTTCATTTATTTCGTGAAGGGCACCAAAGGCAGTGAGAGAGGTTCGGGGAGGGGCAGTCAGGCAGTGGTAATGCCGATCCCCCCTCCCCCTATCCATGCCTCTTGAATAATATGGGACACTGCTCACTCCTGCACTCACCACCCCGTTACATGTACCGAGCGCTCAGCAGATGTAGGCAACTATACTCACCTGATCGACCATTTCCCGGCTAACGCAATGAAGTAATGTGTTAAGGAAACCATCCAAGAGAAGCTTGTTGGCAGTGCCCGGCCCAGAACCAGCTGTCGGCTCTTCATCGGGCGCTGCACAGATTGATTGATTGAAACAACTTCACTTTTTGTACAGATGGACGTCAATAACTCGAGCCTTGCTTGCACGTAAAAGGAGATGGCTTGTGTTTCAGACCTAAGGTTCGGCAGGGTAGCTCCCTTCTACAGTTGAACATTTTTACACAAGAGACATGCACCAGGGAGCAGTTATTGCTTTCTGGTGCATATAAAATGTCTCTTATGAGAACAGTACCGAATCCTCATTTTCTGGGCAACTATTTCTATGTATGCATACTAGAGAGTCTAATATATTGTTGTCTGTAACATCAGTGTCTTATAAAGACGTTCAACTGTATTTGCATTATCCAGAAGCTTCGTTTTTTGCAGCTCAAATATTGTTTACAATAGCCTCTTTAATGACACAAGCAATAGTTCCACACTTGAATGGATAAAAGTGGAACAGTAAGAAGGCACTCATGCAGTTTTAAAGCCAATTCCTGATCTGTACAGCACTGCTAAAGCTGCTATGATGAGAAAAATTCTGCCCCAGATGTTTCATTCTTAGGCAAGGCTCTACCGAATCACTTCAGCACGGACTGTACTTCACAGAACTGTTCCTGGGAGAACCAACCTTCGATTTCCTGCAGCAACGTCTCGGTCAAGTCCTTCTCTTCTATTTTATCGTTATCCAGGTGGGCATTCTCCTTTTCTTCTTCGATTTCGAGGGCACACTCCATTTCCAATTTTTGCAAATCTGAAGAAAACAAAAAGAATAAAGGGCCCACCCATGGCTCACATGTCTGAATGCTCTTGACTGTGCACACATTATGTAGTTCAGCATAAGTTTTCTGAGTTGATTTAGGCAAACACAATTTTTCCAAATGCATGAGACTGTTAAACAGCATACCTGCCAAGTTCAACGACTTATAATACGGGAGATTTTCGCAACGGCAACACGAGAGGGGGGTCGCAATGAATTGTTTGCCCCCCCCCTTTGTACCAAAAGAAAACAAAAAGAAGCATCGCAAAAAGAAAAGCAGTTGGGTGGGGGGGTCAGTCAACATCGGCGTTGCGGTCTTACAATGGCTTGAAGTGGCCTAACACATGAGAATGGGGTTTTCCAACTACAGTAGAAGGTGCGAGTCTCAAAAGGGGTGCGAAATAATTGCATCCCCCAAAATTTCGCGTCATCAATACAACTAGCAAATCTATTTTAGTCAAAAGCACGCGCAGATGTCTCTCTGGGACACATGTGAATGGGCAGGATGGCGCAACCAGCTGCCGGGAAAGCACAGTTCGAAGCTTCGAAACTCAAAACTGAATGCTGAAGTATAGGTAGAGTATGCCGATCGACAAGAGCGTTCCTAGATTCTACAGATTGCCAAAACAGTTCTAGCCTGTTTCACGTCGTTATTGCCTTTAATCTACCCCTGCATCAGCTGCGTGCCCTCGACTTGTAGTCGCTATTGATGATCGCATCGCCGCGAACGTGGGAACGCATGCAGCGGTCACGGAAAACAGTAGTTCCGTTTTCAAACCGCATGCGCTGGCTGCGCGTGTGCTTTCAAAACCAAGTTGTTTGTTGCTACCGATGATCGCATCTGCCAAGGTTTTATTTAAAGAGTTTGCGGAAAGCAATGTATCTTGGACTGGTCTAGTATTGGACGAGCGTGCACTTTCAGAGTTCTGTCAGTTACATCCTCGCCGTACATGATTGTGTCAAGAGAAACCGCGGTTTCATCGAAAGCAGTGGTGGCAAATGACAACCACAGTTCTGACAGTGCGTGCGCTCGTCACGTGCGTCCATTTGAAGCTTCAGGCATGCTGCTCTCGGCCTTCCTTCGACGATTTCGGCATTACAGTTCATACAACCCGCTGCGATGAGGAAAAGTGTTTAGAACAACCGAATTTCGGCCCGGTGGACAAAAAGAAAGTTGTCTGGGGAATTACAAGAATTAGTAGCTGCCGGCTTCGCATCATTGAGATTCTTGTGTACATTTAGATGAAGGCCTCCTAAATTCATTTACAATAAAATGCGATCGGTCCGCAAAAAGCCTGGATCAGATTGGGCTGTACTTTTGTCAATGCAGTCGTATCACGAGCAGAAATATCGATTTCCGGGAGATTTTCCTCACAACCGTACGAACGTAAGAACTGGTTGAAATATGGGAGTCTTCTGTAAAATCCGGGAGACTTGGCAGGTATGAAACAGGGTCGTTAGTATAAGGCCCTACATCAGGTTCAGTACATCCAACAAGCACAGTACTTGCAGTCATAAACTGGTTCATCGTTCTCGTCAATGCATGCACTTGAACAAAAGAATTCTGAAATCAGGGCAGCAGAATGACAACAGACGGAAAGAACACACACCCCAGCCGTTTTATGTCTGTTCTATTTTTCTCTACTACATACAGCTCCATGAAGTATCAGTGAAGTAGCCCAAGAACGAGTTATAGTTTGCGAGCGAGAAAACTCTGCCCCCTTAACTTTTATACAATGCAGAACTTGCGACGTCTCTCTGACAAGCTGGATGTAAGGTATGCGCAACTTTTATTCAACTTTTATTGCAAGATGCCACGACTACCCCTAAAGTTATCGTTAACATCACACAGTGCAAAGGTATGCAAAGGAACTACGCTAATGAAGTTGGGGGAGGTAAAACAAGAGATATTCTCTTATATTTTATGCGTTTGAGAAGTCCAGTATGCTCACATTCCTGCGTCATCTGCAACAAACACAATTCTGAATGCATTTGCTTACCTTCTTCCAAAGAGAGATCAGTAGGCTCCTCCACTGTCGTAACCGTGCTAGTGGTTGCAGCCTGTGCACTGTCCTTGAACAAGATCTGAGGTGAATAACAATTAAAGAAAGAATGAAATCAAGTCGACAACATCGAAAGACAACAATGTTTGTCAAGCACGTTCAGTGGGATGTAGATATATTTCCAACGAGTACAATGCACAGTGCCATTGTTTTGAGACATGAAGCTATTGTAGAAAAACGCGTACACCAGGTATGAAGGCCTTGAGATCGGGGAGATTCTCGTAAAAGCTGCGAGACTCTTCGTCTTCCCACAACGAGCTGCTTCCGTCCAGCTGCAAAACAACATTGACTTACTGTAAATATTATTCAAGAGCTATGGCACTCGGATGCGAGAACGCCACTCCAGTGGCCCTCACCTCTCCACCCTTGAACCTATTGTGGACGTCGAGAGTTGCGGCGTCGGTCTCCATTGTAGAAATTTCTAGGACAAAAACAAAGAAAGTAAATAAGCAAAGCCAGAATCAACCTTTGTTATTTTTTTCTTGCTGTTTAGCAAACACGTGACGGCTTACCTTCGAGCGGCAAGTTTGGAACATCTTCGTCTAAAGCATCCTGAAATAGATTTTTGCATCATGTAAAGCAAATGTACAAAAAATGTTTTGTCCACCCGAACTAAAAGAAGGGTAGTAGAATTGGGATAAATAGTGTTCAAGCACACTGTAAAATCGAGATGCAAGCTATAGTGAAACCATTTTCAAATAGGGAAGAATTGTAACATGAAAGCATACACAAAAGTCACGACAACAAATATTGCATTACTTCAGTCCCTCATAAAAATAAACATGTACACATTTTGAAGTTTCCTTTGGGAAAAGTGGCAAAATTCTTATGTAAGAATGCACATTTTAACTAAATGTCAGCTTTATTACAGAAACTATTGTCCTAACACCGTCAGTGAGCATAAAGCATAAATATCCATCCTTTTATTGAAACTGGTGATTTGTATGATGATATAATGCCATAAGGGCAAAAAAATATCAGTACTTTTCAATAGGAAATGTAGCAATACCCCAAAAGATAGAAACTTGCTTTATTCACGAGTTAAATAGGCCTAACACTGCATCTTAACATGTTTACTATTAACAAGCAAAATTGTTATATTAACAAGAAAAACTGAGGACCTCTTTCCTATTGGATAAATGGGGCAAGCAAATCTTGGCATGTGCATGTCTGATGTACTACTTTTCTTTCTATCACATAACACAATGCCATGTGGTAGAAACCTTTTAACTTTCTCCTTCCGCTCCATTGCTGGGAATTGGACCTCCATCCCTGTGCTTAGAGCGCGACACTTCACCTGCCACAGGCATTGACAGTCACGTGTTCATATCCAAGCAGCATTGAAATATAGCAACATGTCACGTCGATAAAAGATCAGATTGCCATATCAGAAATGCCTGACTGCTGATAAGCCCATGATCAAGAGAGCATTAATTATTGGAAAACTGTGCATACGAATACACATTCCACCAGTGCACCTTTGAGGGCTATATTTCTATACCTTTGCTAGCGCAAGGTTTTCTACAAACACCACCACCATCTAAATCTGAGAGTTATAAAGGGCTTTTCTGGGCAATCTCTGTGATATCAGACTCGAGGCAATGGCTTAGTCAGAGTCGGTATTTCATCAAACTCTCTCTCTCTGTTTTTTTTTTATTTTAAGACGTACGTTGCCCGGGCTCAGTAGCCTAAGGGCAGAGTGGCTGTGCCAAACAAATTCGCACATCATTTGTCAGAAGCACACACAATGGGAATGAGCAGAGAGAGTGTTGACATACTGCGAACTGCTGAGTTCCGGAAAGCAGCTTTTGGAAGGCCACGTGAGCAGCTTCGCACTTCTCCTTCTGCTCTCCGCTAAGCTCCCCTTTGGTTTGGAGCACACGCCGATTGTGCGCCTCGATGCCCCGAAGATTCTGGTGGTCACGCAGCAGGTGTCGGCACAGTGACCGGTAGTACTCGCGTAAGATGCTCAGAAGGCTCTTCTGCTTGTCTGGCGTCAAAAGCTGCAATCGAAAGCATCCCATGTAACAGCACATGCATTTGATATAGCACACTGATATGCAAACGCAAATTATACTATCAAATTATACAGTGAGAAAAATGCCACATGAAGCTAATAGAAAAATGAAGTCAAGGAAAGTGCAATAAAAATTACCTGCATATCTTTGATAACACGGAAAGGGAAATTATTGTTTAATGAAAGACAGCATGCAACAAATAGAAGCCACACCTACAACACTCTGAACTACCCTTCATTTTTATGCAGAAAGTACAATATTGCTGAAAGTACATTGCCAATACCATCTTAAAAAGCAGTGTTGGTGCGTATTTCAGTTACTGAGTATACTATGCTACACAGTAGGAGCATAATGGTTTCCAAAAGTGTCACATGTTTCAAGTAAAACACTAGAGAATAATTGCACGGCAGAAGCTATTACTAAGCTCAACTATATCAACATGTGCAGAGAAATTAACCGTCCCAGAGGCTCTGTCAGGAACACAACTTTACGGAACAACAAAGAAAAACATTATCAGGCACTTACGTCGCTCACTGGGACGTCCCGAATGTACTTCTGAGCAAGGATGCGAATCCTGCGAGGAACCAATCCAGCGAAGTCCTCACCACAGTGCTTGCAGAAGCTGATCAGTATGTTTAAATTATTGTGCTCCTCACGGTCGCTACTTGTTAGAAATGTCAGCAAGTTTCTTAGCACAGGAAGGCCTTCCTTTTGGGTAAACACTCCGCAGGTAAGCAGCTGCAAGTGTAAGAGAAAAGAGACCATCACATCAACACAATCATTCTTTCAGCAACAACCAGTGCGGCTTATGTGTTTTCTAAGCTGACACATTAAGGGTCAAGAAGAAACACATAATAACAGGTAATATAGTTCAATTGTTATGTGACTTGTACGGACAGCCAACGACACTACATCAGCGGATCTCGTGAATTTCCACAAACATCTATGTAAACAACTCATAAAAACTGCATAAAAAATCCATAACCGTTAACATGATCATCAGCTTAAACATGACCAAATCTTGAAGTGCATGAGAGTCAGCCACAAAAAACCTACTGTATCCCATTTCACTGATAACATACAGGCATGTTATGGGAGAGTACAAGTGCATAGATTTCCTCAAACCATTTTAAGTAGTGAAAAAGAACAGCTCCATTGAAAAGCGTGGATTTGAAATAATAAAAGCAACCAGAACATGTAGGCAAAATCTGTGTGCTACGTTAGTCCAAAGAAAAGCCTGTATCCATATAAGCTAATTTATAGATACCATTCACTTATATAGCTATAATATGGTCATAACTGAGCACAATGAGGGTCGAGTTCTGTTGCGATTGGCTTCTCTGGGAAAGCCGCAGAGGAGAATCAATTGAAGTAAAGAAAGTTCCATCCAGATGAAGCTTAATCATGGTTGGAAGTGTCTCATGTGATTAAGCATATGGGTCATGAAATTAGATCATGCAATGAATTTCGAACTCAGTAATTTCAGCCATTTTATGCACGAGTAATGTCTCAGCTCATTGTTCAGTTCACCAAATAAAGTTTACACAGTTGATAGTTGGTTCATGTATCAGCCGATAAGCAACATACTAAGTAACCGTGGCAGCCTATAAAGTTGACGCACTCAAGTGCATGCATAAGAATGAAAATCACGAAAAAAATGGGGGAGGGGGAGGGAAGAAAGAGAAACTGACCTCAGCAAAGAATCTCAAGTCCACTCTGATCTTACTCAGATTGGTAGCCTGAAACAGATAACATGTGGTAAGTAAACACACATGGTATAACATTTCATAGCTACAACAGAGCCCAAACAAACACTGCGTCCCGAATAGTAACAGCTTTGAATGAACTACTCTGAATGCAGTTACGCTGTGCGCCCACTTTACACCTACTTTCCACAGTATCTGTGCAGTTGTGGCACTGCAATGGTACAACAAAGTATGAGAAGCGAGCCCCCACCTGTAAGTACTGCATTTATATACACGAGTATAGTTGTAAGATACATACCGACGAAAGGATTTGTGAGGTAAGATATTAATGAGAGCAGGTATGTTCAAGATGCAAAAAAACTTGGGTAGAGAACAAGCTTGCTGCAGGCTATTCTAGCACCAACCTTGTCATCCTTCTTCAGAGGGAGTGCCTTGAGCCAGTTCTCAAGCAGCTGTGTCGAAAACTCTGCATATCGCTGGTGCAGAGATGAGCACACGATTATGGCTGTTTGTATGTCGGACATCTGAAAAAAAAAATATGGGAGAGAGTCATACAAAGGCATAAAAAAAATTCTTTGTGTTGCATAAAAACCTACAACTGTGCTGTACAGCATTCTTCTGTAGAAAATTCAGAAGTAATGATGAATAAGCTAAACATAAAAATAGCTAAAGTTGATAGTTTTCAATGAGAAATATATGCTTCTTGAATGGTATGACCACAGAAAACTTTTGTTATCAGCTAACTATATTAACCATTACTGAATCCAAATGTGGCTTTAATTAAAAGGGAACCACAGCAAAATATTACCACTGCGCAAAATCTTAATGCCAGCAACCAAACTTTTCATCATAAGAGTCACGTTACACCAGCTACAGATTGGACATTAGTGTAGAAGGCAATGACACAAGTACCGCTTAGCTTTGAACCCACCTTCAGTTTGGCCTCCACTATGGCAGCCGCCTGAAAGAAACATACGACAAGTAATGCATCGCATCTCACTGCCAAGTCAGTTGCTCAACAGCACTCTAAACATAGTTGCACCCTTTCAGGAGTGTTTTTATCATGCACCCTTGAAGAAGTATATTGTTGTATAGACTCTGGCAAGTGTTTTTGCCACAACCATCTGGCTTGCTTGCATTTCATTTCTTAAAAACATTGTGCTTGCTGCTCTCCTGCCAATAACGCTAAGTCACGCTGATTGCATCTACACCAATCATGACCTAAATGTAAGGGAGCATGGTATTAAAGCAAGAAAAGTGATGCAGGAAACAGCGATTATTGGGTGTGACAGAGGTAACCTTTACAGGGCATAAACTGATTTCAGAGTGCACAAAATAATCGCCGGTGTGCCATACCACTTCACTGATGTACTTGGTCAGATTCAGGCCAGCCATGTCCTTCAGGAGAGAGTCTCTCTGAGCTTCCGAGATAGTTTTCTGCATGAAAGATACCTCGTAAGCACCAGTTTCAAGCAAGTCAGACCGACAGTGCTTACCAGTTTCTTAACAAACGCAGTGTTTTTCCGAAGATTGGAGTCTAGCCTGCTGAAGAACGCCTCCTCTGGACGATTGCCTACGATTTCAAAAGATCATTTCTGTCAGCCATAAAGCCTAATCTAGCGCCATATTTCATACAAAAAGCTCTTTAATGTGACCCCAAACAATGGTACGCGAGTGCTTTCGCATACTTCTTTTTAGATATCCATCACGGTCACCAGAAGTGTCAAACGCACGACTTGGAGCTAAGCAGTACAACACCAGAGCAGCTGGGCTGCCATGAAAGGTGCAATTTCACTGTATGAATGATAGACAATTTAGCTATTAATTAGTGATGAACAAGAAAAATTTGTCTATAGAAGGGTACAAAATTTTTGTTATCTTGGCAAGAGTGTCAAATATTGAGTATTTGCACAACCAAAACATTTATGATGTAGGTTTCGCATTTGCTTTTTATTAAAAAATTTATGGCACTTAGTGCAAACTAGTAGGGATGGGAAAAGGAATAAAATGCAATAAGGCTAGAAGTGATGTAAGAAATTGATTAAAAATTTCAGAAAACGCATCATAACCCCCATGACGACCAACAGGTACGGTCAATGTGTATGCCCTCACAACTCACAGGCATGTGAGTTGTATGCCTGTGAGCATGTGTGTATGCCTGTGAGTTGTGAGGGCATACACATAAGACGCAGAAACTAGAACTAAATTCTTCAATTAACAGTGTGATTGCCACTGTACTGATGTAGATATCACTATTTCTAATGTAAATGGCTTGCACCAACATGAATTTCATGCTTTTACTTCGTGCCACAGAACAACTAGCCATACTTTCTGCACAAACTTGCATCTACTCCGAATTTCCAGTCCTGCTCCAAGTTTTGTCATACTAAGCCAGATGAAAACAACTGGGGCTTCAGTTATAAACAGGCACCCTTACCGGATGCTGCCAAATTCTTGCTCCGGAGTTCTGATTTGAAGTTGAGTCTCTCTTGAATTTCCATCACATACGCATCAAGGATAGCCTGGAAGTAACATGTAAGGACAAGTTTTCACAAACCGCTCAAGGATTACATCAGATGCACTTCACTTACCTTTTCACTTTCTTCTACGGTGGCAGCATTGTCCTGTAATTCAAGATATGAAGGTGAAAGCACAGAGAATTGATATAGAAAGATGAACATATTTTCCTGCAGTGGTAAAACACTTTTAATGTCAGCCAGCAAGACCTGCCGTTTCACAGTGGTTTGTTCTGATGGCAGGAAACCACTAAGACAAAACATCTGACAGCATTGCACGATCAGACGTGATATATAGCTAATAAAGGTCAAGACACTGTGTTTCATTGATTAGAGTTGTGTTACAGCAAGACCAATACACACGCAAACAAATATGCAACCATTTAGATGCCCGTTCATCGAATCACAAGAAGAAAAAAGAAACTGTTGAAAAGTGCCTGTACTGACTATTTAACCGGGTCTCACAACAAAAGTTATCCTTACTTCCACTGTACTGAGTGCCACTTCTTCCGATGGCTCCTCTGGGGGCAAACTGTCGGCCCGTTTCGACACCTTGTCAGCGGAGTTGTCATTGGCAGAGATGATGTCATTTTCTGGGAGCAGAGACAAAACATGTGCACGTTAGGCCGTGTGGGCTAGCAAGACAAACGCGGCAATGCGCCTGCAAGCCTACGATGCGGTCTACACTACCTCGTTTAGAATCGCCGCCGTCACCGGGCGAAACGTTATTACTGCACGGAACAGCACATTTCTGGTCACTCTTCTCAGCTTGCAGAGTCCTGGCTAGCACTCGCCGACCTCTCTCCTCCCGTTCTCTGCGCCAGCTCTTGCCTTTGACTTCCGTTTTCTTCTCCGAGTCCTGTAAACCAGCGTAAAAATAGAAAAAAAGATAGGTGAGGCGTGCTCAGGTACAAATGGCGAGTTTCTTCTTTATCGTCCTCGCTGCGGTCAGCGTAGCCGAAAAAAAGAAACAAAACTGCATCGTCTTTTTCTTGGAAGCAAGAAAACGTTGTTGGAAGTGCGTGTACATTAAACTCACCATTAGCGGATGTTGGTTTATCCGTTAGCAGCGCCGAGCGTGCAAAACAATCAGTTAACGCGCACAGCCACGAGGTCACACCGATCGCACTGTTTACACTGCTCCGCCAACTCAGCCACAAGATGCTAACACGATCCTACAAGATGTGGTGCTCACGCAATTGATGCGGCCGCTGTGCGCTGCTCTCGGTTTGCTGCAGAAGACCATGCCGAAGGCGAAGTAAATGCCGCGGCGTGGGATGTTGTTACCGCTTGTGGTGCAAAAACTCCTACGTGGAGGGAGAACGTCGACGCACACAATTAAACGATGCGCGCGTTCTCACTAAAGCCTACGATAAGTGTGCGTTAAGGTCTACACCATGTGTCGACGGTGAGATCACATTCCGAGGTTTACACTGGTATTTGTGCGGGCGTTTCAAGTCGCATTTGGCCACAGTTCGTGGGGGAACACTTTATCGCACTCTGAAACGATCATGCTCGCACATCAACACACAACCATGTTTTCGAAACCAAGCCACCTGGCGTGCGTTCTGAACATGTAATAATAAAAAAAACTGTGCTGTGATAAGGCTTTAGTATAATTTGTTGTAAGCTACACGTCCGTCAGTCTACTATAAACATTAATGTAACATAATGTTTGAATTTAGCGACGTGCTTCAGTGTCTTTTAACTACAACCAACTTTCGCTTTCTCACAGAGGACGCTCGTGACGATCCGCGAAAAAAGGCGCGCAAAGACGGAGGTGTGTTTCGTAGTTGCTTAGGTGGCTTTGAGAACGCGGTAAAGGTAAATGACAGGCTTTGCCTCTTGACTTGAGTAGACTACAAGCTATCTGCGCAATGGATGGTGAGTGAATTCAGCAGTACTCGAGTTTACGAGCGTTTTTGTGACTCTCTGACTGATCCTGTCTTCGATTCAACAGATGCCGAGTTGGACATCGACGCTCTCGATGAACTGCTCGGACAAGAGCTTATGGAAGCGGGCGAAGATCAAGGTCCCTCAAAGACGATAAGCGACCAGGATACTTCCGCTCGAAAAGGCGAAGATGGACCCTCCTCTACTGCGGCCATCGAAAAGCAGCTACGAGAAATGCAAGAAAAGATGGAGATGCTTCGTCGGCAGCTCGAAGCCCAGAAATCGTCTCAGCCTTCCAAACCAAAAGACGATTCTGTGAGCAAGCCCAGTGGTAGCGGAAGCAGCTCAATACCAACGCGAAAGCCATTGAAACTCGTTGAGGAAGATATATTCGGCGCGGCTAAAGATAATGGTAGGAACGGGGAAACTTCTTTGGAGAAGAGTGTCGTACATTCCGGCGACACCGACTCATCAGATGACGAGAAACGTTACCCGACCGAGGTAGGGTTGAGCAAAATGGGCAAAAGCATCAAGAGAAACCTCGAAGAACGAAAATTGTCCGGCTTTTCGTCACGGCCACCTGCTGACACGTGTAAGACAGTGGTGTTTATTTATAAATCTGTATTGCATTACATCTCGTATTCTTGTATTTCTAGGGAAAGACAATAAGCGCAAAGGCACGCTTCTCTCAGATGGCCTTGATGGAAACGGAGTGAGAGACCCCTACTCTGGCATACGTATCATGTGAGTTCATATCTGAGCGAACACCTCCATTAATTGATGTCTAAGCCAATAGCTTATAACACCGGTGGATGTTTAGTGATGAGATGGTCTTTGGGAACTGTCGGTTTACACCGAATGGTTTAGCTACTATCTCCAACCTGTTTCTTCGAAACCGACACTTTTATTTGCATTTTTCGATGCAGACGAGGGTCCCAGAAGTATAAGTACGGAGAGCGAGACCCGCATTAGGATTTATTCCAAAATCGAACCGCTCCAGAACCGGCAGAAAGAGTATGTGTTGCTGACAGGTAAAAGTGGGTTGAAAGGTGAAATGAAATAGGGATACAATAAACTGCAATGCAATACAATAAAGGTGTACAAACAAAAACCAGGAAAAAGAATCCTGAACGTAACAT
Organism: Rhipicephalus annulatus; assembly: GCA_013436015.1. Classification (NCBI taxonomy): domain Eukaryota; kingdom Metazoa; phylum Arthropoda; class Arachnida; order Ixodida; family Ixodidae; genus Rhipicephalus; species Rhipicephalus annulatus. Next base: position 223,402 of record WOVY01013783.1, on the reverse strand, counting down.
ATCATGTATTGTGTAGAACTTGTACATTTATAAATCTAATTTATTTATTGCACAGCACAGAAAGACAAAATATGTCAGTGATGTCTAGTGCCTTTGCAAAAAAAATATTGCATGTAAAATGTCATGATCGCATTCAAGCTGGTCCATCACGGTGGAACAGTGTTTATGGTGCTCCACTGCTGACCAGAAGGTCGCGGGTTCAATTCCAGCCAGGGCGGGCGCACATCAGTGATGGCGAAATGCTAGAGGCCTGTGTACTATGCAATGTCAATGCAGTTAATGAATACCAAAACAGTCTAAATTTTTAAAGCCATCCACTATGGCGTCTCATAATCATATCGTGCTTTTGAAACGTTAAATATTATTATACATTTAACCTGAGAGTGAAATGCAATTAGGCTTATGGAGAAACAAGAAAATTGAAATATACATGTATATTAAATATTCTAGTCTGTTTAATTATCGTAGCACCTCTACACTGAAACATTTTACATTTTAAAAACTTCAACAGCGCTAGAGACGGGACACCAGACTAGAAGAATACAGGACGAATACAGCACTTTTTAAACTGTCTTACAAGCTAGCCCCCCCCTCCCCCCCCCTCCCAAAATCGCCAGCGTTTTACATGTGCTACCTGAAGATTTAAGACTGTACAAAGCCAAATAATGAGCTGAAGTTTTATTGCTATATTGCCTCCTTTAAGGCCACGTTATGTTAAATATCTTTTGCTTATGTACGCAACCCTACAGCTCTCTTTAAAAGTGCGCGTCACAATAGCTAGATATTATCTGACAACTCACTTGAATTGTCTGGACTGGAGCAAGTTTTATTTGCTGAGACCACGGTTGCACTTTCAGACGACCTCTGGTGGAATCGACGGTCATGGAAGCTCGGATGACTGGAAGAAAAATGGTCAAGATGTCCATGGTGCCCAGTTTTGTTCAGCAGAAAAAGATAGAGGTCGACTGGGTTACAATGGGTGTGCTAGTCAACAAATCACCACCAAAGACATCCAAAAACGTCAGTGTAACTCACTCTCGCATATGTGCCTTTATTGTTGCTGCTAGTTCATTTCAGTTTAATTTGTCCACGTGCTACTGTGAATTCATAGGCAAGTTGATGAGAATGACATCAGAAAGGTATGATGCAAGGCAATGTTTAATAAACATGGCCATAATACTTTGGTACTGAGTTAGTGGGTACAAAACTAATATGCAAGGACCACACTGAAGCAAGTGGGACACTGGGGGCATGCCGTACTCTGTTTTGTGCATAAACTTAAGATATGGGGTCAAATTTCAAACCAGTTTTCTGCAAAGACTACCATTCAGTGCTGGGAACAAATCGCAAGCTGCTCTTGTAGACTCTTCTATGTGTCATCATGCTTAGGAGAGTCATTCTTTTGTTGAGCTGATAAAACTTATTACATCATAACAGTAACATAAACAAGACTCAAGTAAAGTGAAGCGTCTGTCATCTTTCAAGTCTACCATTTTGTGTTTGCATGCCGTTAATATCTAACAGCGCTCACGCCCTTGTTTGTTAATGTGTAGCTCGTCTATCGCTTATTTGACGTGATAGAAAATTCATCATTCCAAATTTGTTCTATTTATATGTATGTTTTGATGCCACCATTCGGTTTGGGCTCCGTGATATTTCAGCATGTCTCTGATGACACTATGGCACGCTCATCTCCTTATCAGAACGTATCGCATGAGATTAGCCCTTGCCAAACATCTAGGATATATACCATTATATTTTTGAATAGGTCTCATGTTGTATTGGTTTCTTAGCCTGAATGGTCTGTGGCTTTGTATTCATCACCTGCATGGTCCTTAAATTTGTTTAATATCTAGCCACTGTATTAACATAAAACTAACTACTCACTAAATATAGGCAAAACTGTTTCTCTTGCCAGACCTATTCTGTAGAAAATAAATCTGCATTATCCAGTTAAGAGAGGAGGATGTAATTAGATTCAGATACACGTGGCCATATAATACTAGTGAAAGAGTTTATTATTTATATTCTGGCATGTCAAGTGCAAGTTGTCTATGGGATAACACTGTTTTCTTTCACCATGCTGAATACCTTAGTCTTGCATGCTTTGTGACAAAATTGGTTTGTTCTTGCAGGGAAAGCCATTCTCCATATGGAAGTTGACGGATCTGCAAGACTGTGAAAACCTTGTGTGCATTTTCCTCTTTGGTGATGTGCATGAGAAACACTGGAAGACATCAATTGGCTCTGTAGTTGGTTTTCTAAACCCATCAGTCATGCCAAATAAGGATAGTTTTGTAAGTAGCTGTACCCAGTTTTTCTTATGCAACTGCACGAAAATTTTGAATGACACAAAAGAAAAAATATAACTTTTCTCCACTTCTCTACGATAGCTAAATTCAGTGCATGCGTAGACGGAGTGTATGAACTGATTTAATAAGGTCAGGATGTCTGTGGTTGTAGATTCCTTTGGATTGCTAGACATTGATTACCAACTTATCGAGATGCTGCTATGCACTTATAGTTGGCAACCTGCTTGATTGTGACCTGCACATTCGTCCTTTTGCATTACAAATGCTTAAGTTTGTTCATATCCATTCCGCAGAGCAGTCGAAAAGAAGTGTGCCTCAGTATAGACCACCCTGGCAAAGTGATGCTAATGGGAACATCCAAGGATTTTGGAACATGCAAAGGCAAAACCAGAGATAATCAACCCTGCACAAATGTAGTCAACCTGTATGTATTAATTTTCACTTGGTATAGTTAGTATATGTGGTGGGAAAGGGGATTGGGGTGTTGCTGATGAGCTTGTGTAATGTAAACAATGGTAAGCATTATAGAGAATAATGATAGGCCATGAGCCTCACTTATAAATCTTTATAACGAATGGTCCCTTGATTCTAAACGTGAAGCAATATGACCTTGTATGGAAGCTTTCTTGGATAAACCACGTGGGCATCAGTGGCCCTCAGTTCTTTGATATAGAATATCATGGACCAGATTTGCCTATCATCATGTTTCTTGAGATCATAGGCACACTGTACTCTCTATGTAACATCCTTTTCCAGCATTCACCCACTACGTAAAAAACATTTGTTATACAAATGATGTTGTGTGAAGTTGCGTACACCCTAAAATGCTTTTGATCAGTTATCCCTTAATACCTTAATGACACATATCAGTTTCATGACATGCTGGGGTATGCATCACAGTTTAGTAAATCTTGGAATGATTGCATTGGATAATAACCTGAAAAGCTCGTTAGCCAAAAAATAGGAGCATATATGTTGCATTGGCTGATGATAGTTCATGCTATGCCCATCACTCCCACAGTACTTCAAATGAAGAGCACAGATTATTAGACTAGTGTCACGGAAGTGTTTGTGTTTTGTTCCTTTCTAATAAGAAATTCCTAGTTATGTGCAGTTTCTGCATGGGTGCTAATTGTAAGCAACTTTGTATCTGAGCGTAGTTTCTGTCAATTTTCGTATGACCTCATTATGGACAAAATTTTTTTCACCAGGTCAACTTGCCCATACTGCGTGTACCACATCAAAGCTGAGTACCGTAAGATGAGTTCCAAGCGAACTGACCTCCAGGCATCGTAAGTGTTCAACTTTATCCTGGTACGCTCATATTCTTTTTTCTGTTCTCGTCTGTGTTTTCACAAGACCGCTTGATAATTCTTTCGCTGATAGAGATTAGCCCTCGTGGGCAGCACATACAAGCTCACAATATATATCGGAAATTTTCCCAATGCTATAGTAAGAGTGTGCTTCTGGTTATTGTGAAACATAATTTTGGCCTCGGGTCAAAACGCAAAACATTTTCAGTATTGACATAGGCGTCATGATTGTCAGCCCAACTTGTGTGCCCTGCAGGACAAAGGCTGCTCCAAGTTGTGTCCAATTCTCTTTCTGACAACTTCATCTTCTGAGTGCAAATTTCCTGATCTTACCACACTGCCAATTTCTCCTCTATCCTAAAGTGTGTTCTTTTTTTTTTCTTTTTTTTTTGACATCTGCACTCTTTACATTAAAGACCACTTATAGACCATCTGTTTTATGTGTTACATGACTCTTCCATCTCTTTAACAACATGCATATTTCTTTGATGGTTCCTTCTGAGCCGGCTCGGAAAGTTCATAGCTCTGTTGCACAACAAGTGTGTTCAAAAAAGCTTTGTTTTCACTTATTGTAACATCTGTTCAAAACATTCGAATGCACAAATTGGTCCTACTATTAGGCGAATGTCATAGCATAATGATCATTAGGGTATCTTAGTACAGTGAAGCATACTGCACCGACGTTAGGTTATTTTGATTACATTCAATAGGACACAGCACATGCTTTGTGCAGTTTACAAAACAAAACAGAAGCCATTTGGCTTTACCTCCAAAAACTTTTGTGAGTGCTTTATTTTTTTGGCTACAGAATGTAGATCAGGGAGTTACTTGTAACTATATCTCTGTTCATAGGTGTCGGTTGTGCGCACTATCTCAATTTATTAAGACTCACTGCAATGTATGCCCCTTGAGAGGCTTTGTGATCAGCTATAGTTTTCATTAAATGAAATCAATTTGCCCATCGCATATGAGGTGTATTTGTTACCTTATGTCTCCAAACCGGTTGCAGCATTCTTGCGAGCCCCCTATAAAAGGGACTGCTATGTCCAATCTGTTCCTTAGGTATTCTGGAGTTGCACCAAGCGGACTGAAGCAGAAAGTCCTCAAGAACAGCCAGGTCATCTACGGAGGCCAAATGTTCATGAATCCCACGTGAGTTCGTCGAGGCAAATGCGGAGATGTTCACCCATATTTGTTATTGCAGAATTCATTACTGCATGTGTGTTCCAGAGATACAATAACTGTGTTCTCAGAGTCCCATCACAAAAGTTTAGGACAGTTTAAGTGTGCTGAGTAAGCAGGAGTTATGGAAGCTGTCTACTTATGTAATTGTGGGCTTGTATTTTTGTTTATCCACTTGTTTAATGAATCAACCTCTCTCGTATTCATGTTATAGACATACATGGACTCTTGCAATATGCATGCCATTTAATGCTGAATAATGTTAGCTTTGTTCTCGTTGCATCTCACCAAAGAAATCAGTTTTTGCCTTTGCTTGAAACTTCAATTGGACCCCCTGTATATTGGATATGAACCCAGTGCATCAGAAGTCTTCGCAATTAAGCATTCCCAATAAATGTTCCACAGCACAAGGTACTCTCTTTGAGGTCTAAGCACTCGGTGCTTGTTTACTAACGAGCTAAATTTTAGTTTTTAAAAAGCCAGATCTCTTAGACGTTAAAATCAACCAGAATTGACACAAAACAGCTAGAGATCAGAAGCTTCAGTTGTCGCTATTCAAAGTTGGTTCGAAACAGGATTATGGCATATAAACATGTACGCACAAAAAAAAATGTTTTCATGCGGTGGCTCACCACAGCTTCAGGGTTCCACCACATGCACGAAATTTACTATTTCAACATTATCTCACTGATTAGCATGAGGTGGTCTTGTAATCGATTTAGTAACTTCTAATCTATAGGAAATTTCCTTCATGTGATTACAGAAAACTTTTTTTTATCTTTCATAAAATGCATCGCGCAGCAATACTCAAAGTATGCCTTTATTGCAAATGAGTTAAATTTAAGGGACTCTTTGGCGGAAATATTTGAAATTGCCTTGAACCATTTTGTTATGCAGGCCACATCACCAATTATTCTTGATAGAAGCACGCTGTCTGCCTGGTTACACTGCTTCTCACGTTTATTTCACATCTCTTGCTCTCGTGATCTCCGCTCTCATACATGGAAGCTTTAAAACTACATGTTTCATGTTTGTGCAACATTGTTTCTTAGAGGACTGCTGCGTAGCGTGCGTCTTGGTGGCATCTTACAGGCGAGAGGCAACAAAGACACTTCGAACAAAAGACAAACTCATCCTAAGCAATCTCAAGGTTGCCAAACAAGCGGAGGAGCTCGAGAAGTCGTCGCGGCATGCCGCAGCGGAAGCCATCAAGTTGAGGCACCTCTCCTCGTCGGAGAACCAGGCCATCAACACAGTTGCATCCAAGTCAGACTTTCTGTAAGTGTGCCGACTTAATTATGTTTGTTTTTCTACGTGCTTGCATTTTTTCTTGTTTGTTTTGCTTGATGTGGGTTTTTACCACTAATTAGAGAGAATGAAATAGTCTGTCTGTGCACGAGATGGTTGAATCAACAGTATTCTTCAGGCCACAGGAGAACTCCTTGATTATCTCAGAAAACTTGCTTTGAATACAACTTTCTTAACAAGAGTCAACCGTGGCTATTGTACCTAAAGCAACATCATGTATGGGTTTAGTAACTGTCAGAGAACCTTTAAGATGCTTTCTTGGCTGTGCAATCGGCATTCTGCTCCATCCGATAGGGATAATGCATCATTTTACTTGCGCACACATAGAGCTAATGTACGAAATGTACTAGTTGTACTGTCGCTTCAAATATGAGTTGGAACATGCTGCCCTTGGTCAAAGTGCCACCAACTCTGGGTATCAACTTCAGTGATGTAAACATTGTTTAACTGCCGCTATTTGCAAAACAGATTTCACTTTTGCCAGTGTTGTAGTGTAGGCTTGGGTGCCCTCAAGCCTTGTCCACTATGTTGCAACTGATATTGAGCACCGCTGTACATGCAGAGTTAAAGCTTTCTGGTATGGTCCTGTCATTTCAGGGTGAAAATAAAACTTTCTTTGCTGCACCAGACATACTTTTATTGCGCAGAAGTTGTTTAATTTCTCTTGTGGCTGCATAAGAATTTTTCGGTTGGTCTCATTTCAGGGGAAAAGCACTGTGCACTCCCAGCGCTGGCTCTCGTAACTTCCTTCGCCATGTGGTGCACGAGACAAACACGACATCTGGTGATTTTTTTTCTTTGCCACATTTAGTATTGCATGTCACCATAGCTTATAGTATTTTCGGGTTTACTATGCAAGCACTTTGAAAATAGATATTTGAAAATTTTTTTTTACTATGTTTATTACATTGATATGCAACTCTTGAATTCCCGTGTGTTTAGTTATCTTGCTTATTAACAGTTTTTATGTGCCACACTTTCAGTACTCTAAGTGGCGTAAGTATAGTGGTAATGTAAAAGCATGTAGGATATATTTAGTACTAAGCCTCTCAACTGAACCACTCCTATCATTTGTCTAACGTGCAGCAGCGTCCTCAAAAAAGGAGATGGTATCTATCACTGCAAAGGACCTTCTAAAGATGCACAATGGCACGATGAAGTCACCTGTAGGTGCATCTCGCGACTCAAAGAGGACTGCTTCAACGTTGCAAGCGAAGGGTTTGAGTGCCAGCAGCCCAATTGGCTCTGTTTCAATGCCATTGCCGAGGCTAACCGCATTGACTCCTTCTGAAATCGCCAAGGTGAGTTCCTGCGGACTTGCATTGTATTAGTCCATTGTCCTTTCAAATGCTAATTAAAGTTTAAACCACTGAAAATGAATGCTTAACATCTCTGTTGCCCTGTCAATGCGAGTTAAAACTATAAAATGAAGAACAGAGCCTATATATATATATCCTGATGAAGGCCAGACTCTAGGCCGAAATGTCGAAATAAACCACGTTGTAACCGCTCACGGAGGATCTACTTGACTATATATATATATATATATATATATATATATATATATATATATATATATATATATATATATATATATATATATATATATATATATATATATATATATAATTTTGTCAAGGCAGGGGAGATACTGGATAGAAATTTAAAATTACCTACCCTGAAATGTTAGCCTGGTTATTCATGAAGTAGGCCTCTTGCAGAGTGCTTGCCCATGCTGGTGGTAATCATTACAGCCCATCCATCAATTTTTGTATGCATAAAACATGTCTACTGTGTTCGAGAATTGCTGCTTTTTCCAATATTAGCAAGCTGTAAAAAAATGTTTCGTTTGCAAAATGTTCACACAAGAATGTTCGTAATTGCCAAGAAAAAATATATTTGCCTCCTACTGTACTGCATCAGATGTATGAAACAAATATTTGCCATACCTCATGTCTATACTTTACAAAAAGAAAAATTCTTAGAACTGTAGTATTCAATATGCGAATCTCTTTTACGTCACCAAATGGTGTATTCAGGAATTTGGGGGCTTGACTCGCACTGTGCATTTAAATTAATTATTGTAACAGTATTGACGCTAGATGCAGTACCTTGAACCAGAACTTGGCTTTCTTTCGTTGTCTTTTCAGCTGAGGGCAGCAAAAAAGCTGGGTGCTCCTCTTGTGCGACAAGACCCTAATGCGGTGAAGAAGGACACCACATCCTCTGAAGTGCAAGCTAAGATACAAAGGAAGCTTGAAGAACCCGCCACATCAAGTAAGTATGGCTTTCATTTTGCAGACAGAATGAGATCAGTCATGATTTCTACTACAACATGGCAATCATTCATTTGTAGCAGGAACATTGGGTTACTACAGTCGAGCCATACCTTGCTCCGTGTTTTTGTGCGTAATTCACATCCCGTGAAGTGGTTGTTGCTGTTGTCGCTTGATTTGCAATTATGATGATATTTTTAGTTTAGTAGCCTTTCATTATGCAGGAATGTGGTTGCCCTATTTCATAATGATCAAATTGGTGCTTGTTCTTACAATAATAAATGTGTATCAGTTGTTCAAGAAGGCAGTTTGTTGGTAAATCATTGGGGATAGCAGTCGACATTTCGCTGTATGCCAAGCAGTAATGACAGTCTGTCACCACTAGGCCGAGCCAGTCACCTTAATGTCTAGCATAGCTTTATTTGCAACTCACCTGATAGCACATCTGTTTCAGGCAAAAACGCCCGAGGTGATGAGTCGGTAGAAATGCCAGCAACCAAAAGAAGCCGTCTGGGGCCAGCATTGACGAAAGAAGAAATGGAGAAGCTGCTTCGTCAGAAGTCATCTCACGCTCACCAAGTGGATGACGTAAGACTCTATCTCATGCTGATGCCTATTGAAGGGTGTCTAATTTCAATAAGTAGCACTTAGCATTAAAATTTACAGCTACTTTGTGTGATCCGTGCTGATTTGAACAAGACATGGTATGTAGGCTTAGACAGTTCTTATGGTTTCAGTCTGGCTGGAGCTTTTCAGATCGTATTAAGGTTTATGCAAAAGGGGGTTACTGTTTCCTGCTGTAGCTCCTTGTTGAATGGAAACATCACGCAGTATTATTAGCTGAAAATTTTGTTAGTCATGCACATGCATATATTCAAGAATTTGACATCTCATTGGCAAATTTCTTGCGAAAGCGGTCACGGGGACATTGGAATGGGACAAAATGTTCCCGTGTACAAGAAGTTGTCAAACTTTCCAGGCATGGGCAGTGCTGTTCTTTTGGGCACAGCACAGTTTCATCACTATATGAAAGCCTCTTACGACTGACACTATAAGACTCTCCTGCGACTGTTAGGAAATCCACTGCGTTGTTCACCTAAACTTAACGGTTGCCGTGATATCTTTTCAGATTGAGCAGGAACAAGAGGAGCAGTACTTCAGCGTACTCGAGAAGAAGGAGCAGCTTGAAGAGAAGATGCTGTCTGTCACAGAAATACAGTGCGATGTGGTGTCCTGCAGAAAGGTGCGTCAATGTAAACTTCTCCGATCCTTTTGTTTTAAGCTACGAACAACTAATGTTATAAGGATCTCCGTAGTGCTGTTTTTTTGTAGCAGTTGGTGGTCAAACACTATGCTACGGTGTTGGCCACGGGCTGTGATTCCGTTGTCATTCTCATTACATTTGTCATGCCATCATTGGTAAGCTTGTTGTCTGCCACATATGTAGGCTTGTGCGAATAGTTAGGTTCGAAGTGAATTCGAACCGAATAGTGATTTTAATCAAATAATTTAGAATCAAATTTGTATACTATATGTGTCACATATTAAAGAAAAATAGGCATTTTCGTCATGAATTAACTAACTTGCAGAATATTTCTTAAAATTGAAACAAGGCCTGTTCAAATGCCTTTTTTTTTTTGCATCAAAGAAAGCAAAAGTAGCTTTGAATAGTAGCAGGATCGGACTTTCAATAGAAAGCAAGTGACAGCCTGTAAAGTATGTTACTTTTTAAAATTTCCTATACTTGGAGCATATAAGTCTGTATACCAAGTTCCTAGAAAAAAATAATTATATGTGAGGGTAATATCCTCAGTTAACTTTGAAGTAAAGCTTTATGGCAATGCAGGTTTCCCCTTGGTACGTGTTTTCACAGCTTAGCAGTACTTTACTGCAGTGAAACCACCTTTATAGGGTGTCACATACGAATTAATATGCCTCTATCCGTTCGTTTCGAATAATTCGAAATGTTCAATGAATTCGATTCGAAGCGAATTCGAATACTGCCGTATTCGTTCGAACATTTCAAAGCATTCGAATATTCGCACAAGCCTACACATTACTCATTGTTCTATAATTAGTGTGTCATAATTTCCTTCTTTGACTGGGCTGCTTCATCTCTGCAATCGTTTGCATTGTTATGCTTTAATTTTCACACTGGTCTTCTCCTAGTCAGGCCTTTAATCAGAAATGAGCATTAGTGAAATGTAGATGCATTCCTTCTTCTTGCAAGAAATAAGTGACAACAATTGTTGAGAAACTGCGTCCGTTTCATCAAGTGTAAACTATCCAGGTCTCTTTTATACCTCAGGCTGCTCATCGATATAAAATAAAAAAAAAAGCAGCTCTATGACCAAGTGCATTAGCCTACTGGTATGCAAGCCACCTTTAGTGGTGATCTTTACAACAGCAAATTCATACTGGCATATTATTTGTAGTAATTGTCACTAAATTTCTTTGCATATCAGTACAATCTTCATCCACATTATAATGCAACGTGTGCTTGTGTCTAGCATCAATGTCTCGCATTTCCATCCAGTTAAAGTGAAGGCTTCGTTTTTTATAGAGAGATAAGATATAAGAATAGCCGGAATGTGAAATATCTTTGCAATCTAGCACATCTTTGTAAAGTAGTCACAAATTCAAGCGTGATAATCAAGCCACGTGGTGGTCAATACATTTTATGCCGTCTGTTGGCATTGGGAACACTGAGCTGATGTGTTTAAGGTTATGATAACACCAAAGGTTTTATGATGAATCCTAATAGCATCTGGCCCTCCAGCACTGATGCAAAAAGTGCCAAGAGAAATTCGTCAGGAAGAGTTATGGAACAAAGTGCTAGAAGGCTTAATGGCTTTTGAAGTGTGAGGTATGTCTATTAGTATTCAGTTTTAATCACTTCAGCATTCCTGCAATGTACATACAGACGCTTTTCTCTTTGGCATCTAACTGTGCATTATTGCGAGACACAGATCTGTTATTCCCGGTTAGCACATAGTTGAGAGGGGCTTCCGGCAGGTATCGAACAGTTTCCCGAAAGCCTCTGTGGAGCATTAAAATGCCTGAGAACTGTACTAGCAGGACTTGAGGGCTATTTCAAATATGGCAGTGGTGATTTGACTGCTTAATAAGCGAAGTAAAAAAGGCGTGAATTCGTTTGTTAGGAATTGCCCAATTTTTCGAACGACGTTGCAGTCCTTAGGGAGTCTGAAAAACTATATGCCGAGACTGTGCATAAAATTGCTTTTCTCTTTGTCATCATGCAGTGCAACTACACCGCTCAGCAGGCGTCCGACTTGTGCAAGAAGGAAAACCATGTCCTGAAGCACCACAAGGCCATGAAGCGTTTCTTCCGCTGCAAGGACTGCAATCATCGCACAGTCACCTTTGCCAGGGTTCCAGGCCACAGCTGCAGGTAAGCACTCTCGTACTCAAATCATCTACGATAACTTCATGCAGCTGTGGGACGTTTTCATGAGGACAAAGACTTTAAAGTGATCGATCGTCATTAAAACAAGAAATAGCACTTGGGAGTGAACATGTCTGCATCAGGGCAGTATGAATAAGTCATGCTGTGGAAGCGCTGGTCGCGGTGGTACCTTTTTCAGAACTTTAGTTGCTGCAGCTTTTTGTGCGGTTCATGGAAAGAGCAAATGGCACTCGCTGTCAACAGTCTATGCAAAGATATACATTTCCTCAGCAAATTAATTGTGCTTTCATCATTTGCTTATGTGTATCAAGTTTAGCCCTTGTGAGTGCTATTGCATCCTCTTACTGGTAAAATGTAAAATGCTACACTTCCAATAGCTGTCCTGAGTGAATAAAAGCTGCGTACAACAATATTGCCCATTCTGATAGTATAACTGCAGAATGCGCTTACGTTTATAGCTGCCCGCATTTTGAGTAAACACAGAAGCGTCCTGCCAACCCTGATTATGTGGCTTTTTTGGGGTTTTCGAGTGAATTTCAAGAGGTACATATGTGTAGTTTCTATTGCAATCAATGCTTTGTAATTGCTAAAGAAATACAAGTCCTCTTCTCAAAACATTCGTTCTACTGATGTTTTGTGGTCAATGATTTCTAATCAGTAGCATAAAAGTTTTTTCGCTAGTATTCAAATTGATCCGGTGCTGCTCAAAATGTATTTCATCAGCAAGATGTTGGAACTTTATTACTGCGATCTTATTTCGTGAAAAGTTTGGATGTACAGAATTTTAGCAAAAACTGCGTGTGCATTAAGTATACATGCTACCCCAGCCTATATTGAGAGCACAGTATTTATGACTATGTTAACATCACATCTGCTTGGCCTTCTTCCAGGAAATGCAATGGCTCCAATTATGAACGAACATCCATGGGAAAGGTATGGTGCCATGTTTTTCTCCTTATTCAATGGAGTGCTCTTGCTCAAAAATTGTAATGCTCAATTAGCATGAATTGTGTGATCGTATAGAATTCGCACATGGTCTTTTAATGTATTCAAAAACATTACGTGCTCACTGAAGTTTTCCTTTTGAGTGCTGCAGCATTTCAAAAATACTTACACTGTGTTTAACGCATAACACAGTTTTTGTTGGTACTATCTATAGTTATGCAATGCAATGTTGTGCACTGTTTTCTCTCTGGCACCTTTGTTTGGTACAGCCTTTAATTTTTTTGTTCTCTACGCAAGCTTGACACGTTGCTGGTAAATTATGATAGGTATTTAATTGTGTACAACTGACTTGTTTTTTTCTTTTCCAGCCAAAGCCTGGCCCCATGCTCGACAGCGAAAAATTATTGATTCGAGGGGAGGAGATCAAGTTCCTGAACAAGTGATCACGTTGACTTTTCTTATTATAAGTTCTTTTGCCATCCACACGGTAGTTTTGTTCACGCCATCACATGCCATCTTGTTTCCACGGCCATTGTATCACGTCCTTTACAACGTCTGTCGTACAATGTCTTGTACATCTTGTTTTCGCGGCCATTGTATCATGTCCTTTACAACGTCTATCGTAGAATGTCTTGGAGAATGATCGTGCACTGTTGTATGATATACTGCTCATCATGAAATCTTGTGTGCTACTTCATGCATCAATGACAGACTGCAGATCATAATCGTGTTGACTGATGGAATAGCTCATATAATTTTTATGTTGTAGTATGACTTCTTCACAAGTTTTACCAAGTCATTTTACCCATTTACCTTGTACAGCTTGTACAACATAATAGAATTAATAAACAATGTATATACATAAACATTGTTTATACGCATTTACTCTCCATGTATGCGGGCATTATGTCATTCATTATCAACAAATTAACAGATGACATAAGCCTTCACTTGACATTGTGTACTGTATATGTTCATGTAATAACTGTGTTTTTTGATCAAGTTCACAAGCTCAAATGAGTTGAACGTGGCTCATGTGAAAGTAAGTAGGTTTGCATTTCCTTTGAAGAATAGACGTCTAGCTCACATGGTGACCTCGAAAAACTTTTCTTTATTTTATTCTATTTGATGCAGCATTTGTGTCGCAGGTACGTAACAGCTAAGTGATACAGTCGAAGTCTGCTTTTAATATAAGTAGGCCGTTACGCACAAGATGAAGCAGTCCCGTCATGCTGATACCGACAATGGGTTGCACAACTGGTTGCACACTAAAGAAAATTAGCAACATTTTAAGCACAAAGTGTGAATGCAACGTTTCAGTTTAAAATGCTCAAGTTCATTTCAGGCTGCATTTATCTACGTTCAGACTATGTTTGTAATGCTCACGTACATTTCCGTACAGTGGAGATGATCGAAGACGAGCCACTATGAATAAAAAGAAGCGTACAGCCATGAGAAATGCCCTATTGCAAATACTTGCATTTGCTGTTTTCAAAATAGTGAATCGAACTGATGAAATGGTGGGAGAGGGGAGGGTGGGGCATTTGCCGAGATTATACGCTATATAGGGTGTTTTTTGTAAGGGGCCAAGGGTTAAAAAAAAAAACAGGCGGAAGGTGACTAAACGAAATCAATAACGTGTGGTTTACAGTTCTGTGGTGTACTTTGGGATACTTGTTTAATGCGCCAAATTATTTCATTAACTGAACTCAACTGGGTGAAATTTATTATTAATAACTTTAGGGCCAAGTGCGATTCGTTACATTGTAGAGAGCATAGAAAATGACTGTCCCAATTTTCTTGTGGCAGTGCACGTGATTTATTTATTTATTCATATATTACTTTATTTTCCTATATTTTATTTTATTTTAGTCTACTTATTTCATTTATCTTCATTTATTTATTTCATTTTTATTTTATTTTCATATTTTATTTTATTTATCCATTTCTTTTACCCTCAGTGTTTTGACATTACAGAGGGGATGGGCATGTTACATATCAGAAATGGGAAACAACACTTGATAAATAAATACTAGAGCCAAGCTATAGTATACTAAAATAGATTACTTATCAACCACATCTTCAAAAACAATGTAGCAGTAGCGATTATGCAGGTAGTGCATGTTCGGGAACCAAACTGAAAAACAATACATGCCACACACACACACACACTCATATATATATATATATATATATATATTTATATATATATATATATATATATATATATATATATATATATATATATATAGTGGGAGTAATAACTCAATGGGCCAGTTAGTCTACGTGAAGGTATGGGATATGGCACGACGGGAGCGTTGTCAACAAATATATTTATTTGCCAACAGTTACGGGAGGGGTCCTCCCTTCATCAGGGGATGAGTTATATAACTCATCCCCTGATGAAGGGAGGACCCCTCCCGAAACTGTTGGGAAATAAATATATTTATCCTTGTTGACAACGCTCCCGTTGTGCCATATCCCATACCTTCATATATATATATATATATATATATATATACTTAGCGCCGTACGCACGAAGAGAAAAACGAAAATAGTATTCGTTTGCAGAGCGGTCGGTGGTCCCATTCCTTTCGAACCGTATTTCGTACCGGTCAAAACGTGTGTGGAGGCCAGTGTTGACTAAAAGAGACGCCAAACTAAAGCAATAAATTAACTTAAACTGATAATTATACTAGGAAAACTACAGTGTAGTTAACTTCAACATCTATAGTTTAATAACAAATGAGAAAAAATCTATATCAAGAGTTTCACTTTTCAGTTTCCTGCCTGAATCTTCGATGGGGGACGCTTCTTTTTTCGCATTTCGGCGACATTGCCTGAACGAAATTTCCTAAAACGTCGTACTTCATTTTCACAGATTCGCAACTACGTAGAACATAGTGGACGCCATCAAAATGTGTGACGTCATGATGACTGGTGCGGCAACATCAAGGGTGGGGGGGAGGGGCGTTACCTCTATTTTCTTTTTGTACATTTTCTCGATTACGAACCGTCTCCTCGTAGCGGGCGTGGTGTTTTCGTAATCACGAAGGGTAATTTACCAATAGAAGTTTTTAAGTTAACTTTTTAAATTCCGCTATAATGAAGACTATATCGAAATTTTCGCCACAACGAACAACTTTCAATTCCCCGTGAACCACCCTTCTAAAACAATGTAAAAAATCTCTCGTGACAGCGAATACTTTTCCTAGGTATATCCGCTTTAACGAAGTTTTTGCGAGTGCTGCCCCATAAGAGAAAAGAACTTGCCTAGTATAGCCGCGAAATTCCGCTACCAAATCGGCCCTTTCTCGACGGTGGCTCGTGACATCCTGAGTGCACGGCCGCATCACAACAACCGTGCCTTCATCGGAGACAAGCTTTCTGCCACCAAAACAGCAGGGGGCCAAACCAAAAAGAATTATCGGTTAAGAAGAAGGTGAAGGAAGCTGAGACCGATATGTGAAGAATCGGCATGATTAAGAAGTCTGCACTTGAGATCTATCGAACTTTTAAGCAGGAAATTGCCAAGGAAGGGATCTATGATAATGCTCGGGGTAGGTCTCTACTGTTTGAGTCCAGGACGGGAGTATTGCGAACCAAGACATATCGGGCCAAATACGAAGGGGTAGACACGGTATGCAACGCGTGTGGAGAGGAAGAAGAAACTGCCGAACACTTGATAATGTTCTGTAAAGGGCTTCACCCTATAGTTCAGGATGATGGCGCAGAGTTTTTCAAAGCACTGGGGTTTAGGAACCGGGAGGGCAAAATAGACTTTAAGCGGGTAGAATGAACTAGAAGGAGGTTATCTGATTGGTGGCTAAAGTAAAGGCACGAGTGAAATTTAAACCCTTCACTGCAAAGTACGAATCCCCAACCTCACTATTTAAAGGGAAAAAAATAAATGTAGTTTTTAGTTCATTAAGTATTACGGCTTGGTGGCGCTAGCCACCGCCCGATCTAAAGGGTAAAGCCATATCCGTCCATCCATCCGCACATCCCGCTAAATTTATCGCCATTGGGATGCTCGGGGACAGCTCGCCCATCCACCGTGACGCTGCCGGTGGGCTTGATGCACGTGCGGGCCCCGATCGACTTCAAAAACCCCCGTCACACGTTTCTAACGTCGCGACGAAATTACCGATCGTCATCACTAGCCGTGCGAACGTGAATAACAACCACGCGTCGCGGGGGCGCTCACGTGAGCAGTGCGCCCCTAGTCCCAGCGTAACTGTATTCTGCCGCAGCCGCTGCGAACACAAATGCGGTCTTGCCGATCGCGGGAGACCTCGAAAGTAGGCGCGCAGTCAACGCGCACCGATCCAATATGTCTTGCCGTCGCGATTAAAACGGAACTGCTGTTTGCCGCAACCGCTGCGCAGAAAACCGCGGTCGCTATCTTGTTCATCGATAGCGAATACGATCCAAAGGTGCGCAGCTAACACAGCCGTAGATTAAAAGCAATAAAGTCATAAAACGACACGAAGCGTCACGGCTTTTCTGTCGTTCACTTGTGCCCCGCCGCGGTGGTCTAGTGGCTAAGCTACTCGGCTGCTGACCCGCAGGTCGCCGGATCTAATCCCGGCTGCGGCGGCTGCATTTCCGATGGAGGTGGAAATGTTGTAGGCCCGTGTGCTCAGATTTGGGCGCACGTTAAAGAACCCCAGGTGGTCGAAATTTCCGGAGCCCTCCACTGCGACGTCTCTCATGATCATGTGGCGGTTTCGGGACGTTAAACTCCACAAATCAATCAATCAGTCGTTCACTTATGGCCACGGCAGTGCGGAGCTTCGTCAGTTGCAGTTATCAGTTGGCCTCTATCGAAACTTTGGAAGGATCGTTCGCGGTGCTGTGCACTCGGCACGCCCTGAGGGTCGTCTGAATATCGTGTTTTCTTCTGTATCACCCACCCCTGCATGAAACCGGCGCCGCTAACCGTGGGAGGAACAAAAAAACAGTCTGCGTAGCATGGCTGTCTTCTTTGAAATGCCGTGAAGCCAACTTGCCCACCAAAATTGTTCTACAACCCGCACCCCGACTTGAGCTCCAGATTTTCTGTACATTTTGGTCGTGTTATACTCGGTAAAGTACGTTCACTCATTGTTCGGCCCAAGCACAGCTGAGTAAGCGAGAGTTCAATGCATGTGCTTGCTGGGACCAAACAAAGGACTACTCATAATCATCAGAGCTCACCAAATTGTGTGGTCTATAGATGAAATTTTGCTACAACGAAATTCCGCGACAACGAACTTTTCCACCCGTCCCCGTCAGTTTCGTTATAGCAGAATTTGATTGATTTACATTCTCCTCACGGCCTAAAATTATATATTTTTTTTCAACAACGAATACACTGAAGTGAGCAAGCTTTTTATCGGCAGCTAGTTATGCATGGGTCCATTTCTTGTTACTCTACAACATAGGAATTGATTCTAAAAATTAGCTGCCCAAATGACACATCAATGCTACAATCCTGGTTGTACGCGCCCATGTACTGGACACTGAAAAATAGATAGAGAAATAAACAGAAATAGAAAAAAAACTAAAAGTATAAGAAATAAATGGAAGAAAAGAAAGACAAAATTGAAGAGATAATTTTTATGTTCCTTTTATTACTTTTACTATAACTTTATAAGCATTGTCGTAGTGCTTATAAAACATTACACTGCTTTCTTGGCCAATTCCCCAGAGTGGTTATGTGCCATACTATAGAGGAATCAAATCGTATCAAGGCTGCCCAACTCCGCACTTCATTCAGGCTTTGCACTCATTGTGCGATATGCTGTCTGAATTTTTATTATCATTATTTATGCACGTGCCTTCATGTCCAAGCTCTACAGCAGGAATTCGTAGTCGTCACGTGCAACATTCGTTTCATACCTCATCGAAGTATTCCTGCGCACCGGCAGCCTTTCAGTTCGGTATGCGATCTCTGTAAAAAAAAAAATGGCCGCGTATCTCAGTGCTTTGTTGCAAAGGACGTCAAAAGATGATAGTCTTCTGTTTGAAGCCGCTGCATGAGATATGGCGCCATCTGGCAGTAATGTGAAGAAACGAAAGTTTCTTTAGAACGCAGAGCCACTGGTAGGTGGCAGCACCGGGTTGTTTTTAGTAAAGCCCCTAGGGGCTTTAGTTTTTAGTTGAAGCCCCTGACTTTTTTTAGCGACGCGTAGGAAACAGACGCTTTTTCGTTCATAGCGTCGCATTGTTAACGCAGCGTAATAAACACTTCGGTGCGTATTACGCTGCGGTTTGTGGTAGTCGCATTTCGACGGGGGAGGGGAGAGGATATGAAAATAAATAAAACACAAAGAAACGACCGGGCACTCGTTATAAAGAACTTTAGATGGTCAAAATAGATCTGGTTCTCTGGCACTACGGCGTGCTTCGTATTCTGGTCACAGTGGCGCGAATACAGAAAGAAATCCAAGCGAGATTCAAATGTTGCCATGGCGACCATTTTGTTTTTATAGGTACAGTTTTTATTTCAAAGGAGCTGTTAGTTTTTTTTTTTCTTGTCGACAGAAAACTACCGTGATTCTGCACCGGTCCGCGCTCTCTTCGTTCTCCTCTGCCTTACATCTGCTTCGCTCCCCGAACACGTGCACAGGTTTGTCCGGTGTAGGATGCAATAACCATGATGAGCGAGAGAACGCGTACAGAAAGAGAAAGTAAGATAATTTTTGGCAAAGTGGGATGCGAACTCTTAAATGGCCCCTAAACCACCTCCGCAAACGCTTAAACAAAAACAAAAAAAAACAATAAGAAGACAAGGAAGGCCACCCATCGCCGCACTTCTATCAAGATAGGTACCTTTAGTGCAAAGGTGCCTTAACATTTATAGTAAAGAAAAATTAAAATCGTGCACTAAACTAAAATTGAAAACAACCATGGCTCCCCAGTTTGCGTAACGACATGGCGCTATTGAGTCTTCTATAGGAAACCGTTGTACCGACAGTTGGAATTTCAATGCAGTCTTGCAAAGCTGAAGTACGCAGCATCAACAAGGGTTACAACAAAGTTGAGTGGGCTCTATTTAACTGTCGCCCCGCCGCGGTGGTCTAGTGGCTAAGGTACTCGGCTGCTGACCCGCAGGGCGCGGGTTCGAATCCCGGCTGCGGCGGCTGCATTTCCGATGGAGGCGGAAATGTTGTAGGCCCGTGTGCTCAGATTTGGGTGCACGTTAAAGAACCCCAGGTGGTCTAAATTTCCGGAGCCCTCCACTACGGCGTCTCTCATAATCATATAGTGGTTTTGGGACGTTAAACCCCACATATCATCGTCATCATATCTATTTAACTGTCAAGTAATTTGTAAAATCGAGGAGGACAATAGTGCCCCGCCGCGGTGGTCTATAGTGCCTAAGGTACTCGGCTGCTGACCCGCAGGTCACGGGATCGAATCCGGCTGCGGCGGCTGCATTTCCGGTGGAGGCGGAAATGTTGTAGGCCCGTGTGCTCAGATTTGGGTGCACGTTAAAGAACCTTGGCGGTCGAAATTTCCGGAGCCCTCCACTACGGCGTCTCTCATAATCATACGGTGGTTTTGGGACGTTAAACCCCACATATCAATCAATCAATCAATCGAGCAGGACAAGGAGTACTGAAAGTTGGGTGAGTTTGTACCGATTCGTGGCTGTTTTTTTTTTTTTTTTGCGTGGCATAAATACGTACAGACGAGACGACCCAGTTGTTGTGCCCGTGGTGTTTGTTGCTTCACGTCCGTGTCTATGTCGCTCAAAAAAAAAAAAGATATATAGTCATCAATCGAGGAGGACACTTGCACGACGTGCACGTCCCTCCCTCGGTTGTTTACGCAGTCATCATTTTTCGACACGTAAAAAAACTCCGCAATTTTCCAAACTTCCGCGTAGTTTGCGAGCCGTGGACCGTAAAATGCGATAGTTGTCACGAAAAGCAACAGGTTGAAGATAACGGTAAAACCTTCGCGGGAAACTCGGCTGGAGATACGAATTCATATCGCGACGGCGCGTGGTTTTTAACTCGGTGAACTTGAGGGGTCTCACCCCCGTATTCACAAACGCTCCTCGACTCGAATTTTATCCTTCACTTGATCGAGTTGAGCACTGCGCCACCGCTCGAGTGAAATTGACGCTGCGCTTCTCAAAGAAACGCTACAGATTATAGCCAATATGCAGTGGCTTCATCTACCAAGAGATGGCGCTCCCATCGAATTTTTCAAGTCAAGGTGAAGCGTCGTGAAGGGACATTCTATAATACGGCGGTCACACTTTATGCTATCAAGTGCGTGTAGAACTGAAGAGGCTACCGCAATGTGTGCGGGAACATTGTCGATAAAACGCGGACGTAGTGCTCAGCTATTCGAAGTGCGAGGCCCTTGGTAACAAGGGTGTACGACCCAATATAAAGGTGCGACTCGTACCCGAATGTGCTTACCTAGTGGCTATTGCGAAAGCTCGCAACGTGATGACTGTTCCTGTGCTCTCGAATATAGTATAGATAACGTTTTTTTTTTTTTTTTGCTGTACAAGCCGCGGATCGCTACGAAAGCCGAGTCGCCCGATAAACGCCCTTTTTCTTCTTTTTTTTCTGCAAAAGCTGCAAAGCCAGTGACCTACGGGTGAGGTGAAATAGGTCAGTTGCAAACTTAATAATGATATCAGGGGTTTTGCTTCCGAAAACCACGATATGATTATGATAGACGCTGTAGTGGAGGGCACCGGAAATTTTGACCAAATGGTGTTCTCTATAGCGTGCACTGACGTACGTCGTACGCGTACGCGGGTCTTGGGAATTTACCTTACCGAAATGCGACCGCCACCGCTGGAATCGAACCCGCGACCTACAGGTTCACATCAGAGCATATACGATAGCCATTGATGCAACGCAGTGGACCAGCAGCAAACTTATGGGATGATCTTAAGTGCTGCAGTTAAAAAAATGATCCTGAAGAATCCGTTTATCATACGTTGATTATGTCTAAGAAAAGTTCGCTTTGAAGACATTGCCGATGAAGTTGAAAGCATTGCCGAAGTTCCATGCAATCGTGGTGGTATTGAAGCTTATTTGTGCTGTGCCATACTTCATCAACGACTAATTTTTTTTTTCGGAACGGTAGAGCGTAGCCGTAATTTCAAGAAAGTAGGGGTCTGTTAAATATGGCAATCGCTCGTTGGCAAACTGTCTGGAAGAGAGGTACATTCGTATTGTCATTCACTAGGTGCCGTGTATACGTGTGTTCTCAGGAAACGAGCCCGACTCGTACAAACAGGCATATAAACAGCGTCTAGTGATTCCAGCTGCGTCCAGCCGCGCAGCTTTATAGCTCACTCGGTCACGTGCTGCACGCGCAGTTCAGCAGAAGGGTCGCAATATAAGGACGACTGCACCGCGCTTTCCC
Organism: Rhipicephalus annulatus; assembly: GCA_013436015.1. NCBI lineage: Eukaryota > Metazoa > Arthropoda > Arachnida > Ixodida > Ixodidae > Rhipicephalus > Rhipicephalus annulatus. Next base: position 201,255 of record WOVY01013783.1, on the reverse strand, counting down.
TATCGCATATATGAACTGCTACCGCGCGCGGGTCCGAGATACCGTAGCATGCATCCACGTGTGTGTGTACAAGAAAAAACAGCGCGTCGTACGCGAGTATTTACGGCACTCACGTTCTCCCTCACCCAGGTAACGTGCCGTAAATACGCGCAATATAATCCCACTTCCGCTCCGGAAGCCTCCCCACGATTGTAGCGGTTCACAAATAACGGACGGATGCAGGCGAGCGCGCTCACGTGTGGCTGAAGTGCGTCCTTCGATGCGATGATATTGTGCCTCTGTAGCCGTCTAAGCCATACAGCGGTCAACAGCTCAACTATAAACCAGGCGTATCTCTGCAAGACAACGCGTACTGATTATTGGGCCGCAATAAAGTTCGTTCGCACACTGCGATAGCGGGACGGTCCGGCGGGAGAGAGGGGCAAACGCCCTTCCTGTTTTTTTTTTTTTCATCTCTGCCTTGCACTTGATCCCACCGGACTGTCCGAGTGGCGAAAGGATAACTATGCGCGGGACTGTCTTGCGGATCGCCACGCACTCGAACGCGCTCCTGCCGAAGATTTCCGCGATCGCCGACGCGCTCACGATGGACGACGTCCTTCAGAAAGGTACGTATACGGTGACCGTTTGTGTATACTGTTAATAAGCAAAGGAATACAAATAAGTTTGCATCAGGATGAAGAAGTTGCGGCCACTGAATTAAGCTAAAGAGGGGGGGGGCACGAAAGACGTTTCGGGCACCCGCTAGTGTTCCTTGATCGTCATCAAATTGATTGCAGAGTAAAGGCCTCTCCCGGGTTCTGCCAATCATCCCGGTCTTGTGCTTTCTGTAGCCAATTAGTTATACTCGCAAACTTCTTATCAGCTCACCCTATACTTTGTCTTGCCCTCACGTGCATGCCTTCTCTTGGAGTCCAGTATGTTACTCTTAATGACCAGCAGTTATCTATAGCCTTCGCGCTGCGTGTTATGCGCATGGCCGGTTCTTCTTCTTGTTTTCGACTAAGATGTTTTTCACGATACTAGAAGACCAGCGTGCAAGTCTCGTATGAATTCGCTAAACAGTAATCACACCAGAGTGTGATCAAGGAACATGTACGGATTCCGAAACGTCTCGTGTTTTTTCACGTTCACTTGATCAGTGGCCGCAGCTTCATCATCAGGTTACCGGACCAGGTGAACTTCCGTGGATTTCTTTGCGAACCATTTGCGTTAGGCTGGCTGTTTTGTTGGAGAGTCGCGTGTATGGTAATGGCAGAGGCCCGTGTACTGTAGATGTCAGTGCACGTTAAAAAACTCCAGACGGTCCAAATTTCCGGAGCCCTCCACTACGGCGTCTCTCATTATAATATCGTCATTTTGGGACGCAAAACTCCAGATATTATTACTAGGCTGTTGTCGAGGTTTCCTCGTGCTGAACGGCAGCTACAGCCGTGGGTGGATATGATTTTATCTAAGAATAATATGTGTTATTTGTTTATTTATCCCATCTTCGACCACTTTTTATACACCCCCCCCCCCCTTTTTTTGTTTGTTGAACGTACACTGATCGGAAAGACTATATCAGTTTTCGTGTATTATACTTTAGGGTCTTTCTTGTTAATTTTCGTAATCACAGATGCATTTTCAAAGGGAGTCCCGCAGTTTCTGTCTAATCTGGCCCCATAAGCTCAAAGCCCGTTTCCGTGACGCCACGGATTTCGGTTATACTTTTTTATTTCGTTATTTTCGACACATATAATCTGGCAAATTTTTATGGAATTTGTGATTTTCTAGTCTCTCGATCCCTTAAGCATTCTTTCTAACCGATGAACAACTATTAGGTCCTATTGGATGCCGTAAAAATTTATGACGTCATGGCAGGATAATGCGGAAATTTTGATGCCATGTGTATTTTTCTTTCTGTGTTTTCTGGTTACCAAACCTGTTCTCGCTGCAAAAGTGTGGTTGTTGGTGTTGCGAAAGGGTCATTTACGTCTACAAGAAAAATATATCATGCTTTTTAATGTATCGGGTCTCGAAATCGCCACACTCTCGGAGCACGTGGACACAGTCACGCCGTCGGGCAAACGGCCAAACGTGCATATCTATTAACTGTTTTTGCACACGGTGAGCTCACCGGCCGAGTCTAATACATAAATAGCAATACGGTACTAGGTACACAATCCAGATACAAAAAAAACGAACATAATGCACACAAAACATCATAAAACATTCAATGTACCATGGATGTGGCGTCGCCGACGTTCCACTCAACGAAGAGGGACCCACGGGAAACGAGCCGTGGAATCGTCCCCATGGGCCTCCCCGCCATGGGGACGATTGGCATCGTGCGTGGACGTCTATCCACGCACGCTGCCTTACGCTAAAGAGTCGGATAACCCCTTCACAAGCGTCCAGATAACCTCGCTTACCTCCAAGATACGCTACCGGCGCCATCGCGTTAACGCAGCGTCATCACTGGCGCGGCGGCATCTAACTATATATGCTTCCACCAGTACCATGTCTTTAGCCATGTCTTTCTTTTTTTAGCCAACCGGATGTCTTTCTGGTTAACCTCCCTGCCTTCTCCCTTTTGTTGCTTCCTCCTCCTCCTTATTTCAGTAAAATAGAACATCCTAATGCCGTCCTTGGTGCTTATTGCCTGTTGGCTTAAACTGTCGAGATCGCTGGAAATGTTTGGTTGAGCGGACCGGCCTTCATGAAGAATGACCTTACAGAACACTTGTAATACTAGTTTGAAAGGGGTTGTGAATATAGTTAACAAATTAAAAAAGATGGATACATGGAAAAAAAAACGAAGAATACACCATAGTATACAACAAATCGTTTTCACGAACCAAGAAAGTGCTGATATAGACAAAAAGAAAATGAACGCCATTTCCTGTTAATGTGATCACATCCACACAAGAGAATTCCCGTCAAAGTAACGTATATAATCATGTGCGTACATATTTTTAAGGAGTACGCTGTTTGAGATAAAGTGGAAGTGATTATATCACTGGAACTGGCGCATTAATTTACAGCTCCATAGTTGTTCACTCAGTGGTTGTTTATCGTCTAACTATACACTACATATTTCTATTTACTTGCCTAAGGACGTTTCTAAACGATGTTAAAGTATGCTTCACGGAGGAACTGATTGCAAGGAACCTGCAAACATAAAAAGTCGAGTGCAAAAAAAAAAAACGACTAGGCACAGGAAACAAGTAGACAAGATAGGACGGTCACTAGTCAGTAGTGAGCGTTCTATTCTGTCTACTTGTTTCCTGTGCCTTGTAAGTTTCTTTTTTTGTGCTCGACTTTTATGTTTACACATGCAGTAACTCGCCCATCAACGCATTTTATTAAGCCGCAAACATCGTTTGAGAATGGCGCGAACGATCTGTGCAACTTATTTGTAACAAGTGTATTTTTGTGAATACACTTAAACCTTATTATAACAAAGTTGCATCTTACAAGATAATGAGTTTGTTACACACGAAAACGCGTTATAATGGTTAATCCAAACACTATATATTGCAAGACTTTTTATTTACTTCGTTATAATCGATATTTCGTTATATCTGATTGGTTGCGTTGCCTCTTGAGTGCACTTGAGTAAGGTTGTAAACTGCTCAATCGAACCTTCTAAGCTTGTGATAATGTGACCTCTGGCAATGCACGTCATCACGGCTGCCGAAAAAAACAAACACAAAAACGGTCGTGTCATGATTATATAGTTTAGACGGTTTGCACTGCGTTCCAAGAGTCAGTTATGCCTGGAATTCCCGCTTAAAGTTTTCTCTCGATTAGTTCCCAAGTTGCTCGTCTTCATAAGGAATTGTGTAATGCTTGAATCTGCTGCCAACGCTGCGTTCATTTTATCAGCGCGAAATGTGATTGTGAGTAAAGCTCTGTGGTGCTTCGGTCTCGACATGACAGGTGAATCTCAACTCGGCCAGTGGTGCCTTACCGACTCCAACTGCTTGACGGAGAACTCGGGATGTCTGGCCGATATATGCGCCTGCAAGATCGGATTTGTTCTATACGGGGACAGATGCATTCCAGGTGGGAAAGAGTGCAATTTATTAGTCAGTGCAAATCAAAAGTTCGCTTCACGCACGCGCATACACATAGAGCGAAAAGGACGTCACCCTTTGCTAACTAGTAGGAGCTGAGCGAATTGGATCGGGCTTTAAACGCTAAATGCGTATGTGAAACAGAAACCGCGATAAAGATTGTTTCGTATGAAGGGGCTCATTCAGGAGAAGATGGGAGTTCTTCCTTCTGGCACATGGTGTCGTATGTACACTTGCCTGTAGTCACATATATTAGTTTTAATACATGAGTATGGGTGCCCCAAAGCATGATGTATATATAGCCGTCCTTGAGAAGGTTAGGAGCAGCTGCGTTTTTTTAAACATGTACTTACACCCTAACACACCCACTTAGATCTTCAAATGAGGAAGTTTAGAGGGGATAGTTAGAAAAAAAACACAGCATATCTGTGAACGGAGTTAATGATGATGAGTGGGGCGAAGCGTCTGTCTGTCTGTCTGTCTGTCTGTTTGTCTGTCTGTCTGTCTGTCTGTCTGTCTGTCTGTCTGTCTGTATGGGACAGCGCCATCTATTGTAAGATAAGGAAGACGCTACAGGGTACGCCGGAGTTACGAGCAATTGCCCGAGACCATACGGAGCTTCGCCCCTATGGCTGATTCCTCCATCATAGGAACCGGTATGACGCGAAAGTGAAACGGGTCTTCCTAGAAGTATAGATCTAGGAAGACCCATTTGAGTGTTTATTGTGTAGTCACATATGAGAGCATGTACAATTTCTATTGCGTTTCGCAGCTATAGCGCTGTTGTAGACGTGGACAAAGCCACGTTGACGCCTGGTACGTATCCATGGGTGACGACTGCCACCCATGATCATGATTCAACCGTTGTGGTAACCAAAGTTTATAACAACACAAAGATGACATCAACAAGCACACTCTAAACACGGCTACTAGCACTTGCGCCTCTTCAAAGATCGTAAGTTATGGCACGGCTGCTGGATAAAAAACAGTTTTGTTATCCAGGGGCCGTGGTTATGGAGGGAAACAGCACGATGTGTGCTTCTAAAACGTACCCCAGCGTTTCAGCAGCACGAGGCACACAGGTTCGTAGCTTGAGACGCGACAATCTAGGAGGTGTTGGACGTGAGCGTGCGTCGGCGTTCCTCATCGCGCCGGCGTTCCACGTCCTGCTGGTTTCCCTCCACCAATAATCCGGTGCTAACACACTCGGAAGTAGTCGCGGTGAATCATCGTAGGGGCACATCCGTGGAAGCTGCACGAGTGCTGTGAGGGTAGGAGGCCAATAAGGCCCCAACCCAATCACCTCTCTGTAACCATTTAATGGTTATTAAATGTTTTCACCACCACTTCAACAACAAGCCGTCGCATGCCAAACACGAAGCGAAATGCAAAGAACGTACAGTGCGTCGGTGACTCTCCTATGCTCGCTTGGTCAGGGCTTTCCCTGCTATCGAGAAGCTTTAACCAAGGCCTTTAACCATGGCTTTAACCATTACGTCATGCTTTAAATGCGTCATGCCATATTACTTCTACACAGTACTCGCAGACGGTGGCACCACCCACCACCCCGCTTCGCCAACAGAGAGCATGGAGAGAGAGAGAGAGAATGCGTGAAAGATACAAAGCGCGTTCGTACGACTTTCGGCAATTGCTTCTATAGCTCAGTGCGTAGAGCACCAGGCGAGCATTTCTCGTCAATTTCCAAATAGTCGGAGGTCCGAGGTCCGGCGGTGGAACTTCTTCTTAAATGTTTTTTTTTTCATATTAGTAGCGTTAATTTTACAACGTAATATACGTGACGGAAATACGTCACTGAAATATTGGTAAACCCTGGCATAAAACACTTTCGTGTAATAACAAAAACACTAAAGGTGACAGTGGAGCAAACGATACACTCTTACAAGCCTCCCGCTAACCAGTAAGGGGGCGGAGGGGGAATTTCAGGTGGAGTTAGGTGTTTTACCGGGGAAAAATAATAAAAATAGGTGTTTTTCAAGTCCTTCAAAAAGTCCCCCCCTCCACCTTCCACGAAAGAAATTCCTGGCTACGACCCTGCTTACAAGCGTATATAAGTGACAAAATCTATCATGTGAATCTACTCGTCATTGCCCTTAACGTTGTCTTGAACTCATATGCAGCTTGAAAGTAGCGAGATGTGCTTACAGTAGCTATGGTGCAGGCGCGCTCATGATCCTTTCCCCATAAAACGGGCGTGTAATCCTTCATGAGGTCAATAATGTGTTTTATCCATCCATACATTCATCCATCGTGGGGAGTGAAGATTCCAACCAACTTTTACGATGCATGTTCATGTATATGTGTGCTAGCATATATGAGCACAAAATATGCAAATATATCGCGGGGTTGGGAAAGGGGCTTGAATCCCCCAAACTTCTCCGCTGGCTTTGTCACTGGTGCATGTGCTCTGGCCACGGCAAAATTGGTCTGCCAGAAACATTTCCTTGCGCCAGTCGAATGTCACCTTTCTGAAAATACAGGATGTAGTGTAAATGACGTATTTTATCCATCTGAATACTCTTTTCTTACATATTTGTAGTGCGTCTGAACGCGGGAATTTGTTTTTCTGTTCCAGCGTATACCTTTTCCTAGACATGTTTTGTATGTTTCATGGGCGTACATAGAAGCCCGGAAAAAATGTATAGTGGTTAACATTCATAGCTAGAGCTGAGAAGAAAGGTAAAAAAACTGAGAAAGGGTAAAGCAACAAATAAAAAAACTAAGATCAGAGGATTCGACAAACAACCAGAGACGCGGACTTCATTTTTCTAATCAGTTGTAAAGGGTGCACCTGGTGCGCCGCCAAGGAAAGAAATAGAAAGAAACCTTAAGCCCTCGTAATCTTCAATTTCTTTTTACGCATTCAAAATTTCTGCTTGTAAGGTCAAGTGAGAAAAAAATGTTTTTTTTTCATCAATGAACGACGGCCCGGTTCGTGTAATTGCTCGTAGCCTAAATGGGCACCTGCAATTTTGCAGAGCCTCGCCTCAGGGGCTTCCCAAAGATGTACCTGATGAGCATCGGCTGCCTGCTGTCCATACTCATCTTTTCCATGTCCCTGTGCTTCCTCTACTGGAAACGGTGGGTTTACCTGTATGCCAAGAGCATCCTACGCTTCCACTTGAGTCGTATTTGGGTTAGGTCAAGTTAGGTTTTAGGTTAACCAAGAACAGTGCAGCCACAATTATGCGAAATCGTTTGCATAAAAATTCATAGTGGAATGTGCGCGGCCCTTACCGATGCGTCGATCAACCCTCCATGCGCATGCATTGTTTATTCATACGCAGTCACTTCTTCAAGCACCCATTTGTCGTTCGCTCGCTTGCTCACGCTAACTGCGTGTCACCAATTACCCCCAAGCCGCGCACGCGGCCTTTGGATTTAAAAAAAAATTAAAAAACACTGAAAGCGGCTGGCCGTTTCCGTATTGGTGGGCCTGGACTTACAAAATGTCGTGGCTGAACGTGGGTAAACCAAGCTGGTCGAGACGAGCGGCAGCAGCACCTAAAGGCCTGAAAGGGCCCCTAAACCCCCTTCGATATTTTCCCAAACATTTCAAGTAAGCAAGCGCATCACGTGCAGAATGTCGTCGCGATCAACGATGCCACACGCCGCAGCGCTACAGGTAGCGGGCGTGCCAAAATTTCGAAAAAAAAACAATAGCTTCTCTTTTCCAGTCCCCGCCATTCCCGACACTCAGCAAACAGCTGTTCGCGGACACCTTGCTGTTCTTGGTCGTTTTGCCGCTTGCGAATCGACACGTGCGGCCCGTAACGCAACCGCCAAGTCGCTAACGTAGGTGCACGGGCCGCACGACAGCAACAGCGGTTAGTCAACGATCAGTGCACCCAGATGACACACAGAACTCAGTTGACGGCGAGCTGGGGCGTCGGAGTCACGGATCGCGGCCACTGGAAGTAGACGCCGTTTCAAACAGCACGTCAGCGGTGACGTATGCCACGCGAGATGAGAAGGGGCACTCAGCTGATTCAGCGAGGAGGGGCCAATCGGCTTTGGAAGAGAGTAGCGTAGGAAAGAGGGAAAGAAGCAATCGTCGCGTTTCGATCATCAAACGCGAGTAACTTCGCTATTACGGCACTGTTTCGAAAAATTCTCACGCCTACGTGTTCGTTGTAAATTCGAGAACAACTTCCTCACCACAACGAAATTTCGACGGCTGGGTGGTTTAGGGGCTCTTGAACATCTAAAGGTCTGACGTGGCGTCGCGCCCACTCCTGATTGGAGAGAGGACGCGGACGCCATGTTAGAAAGCCCCGCCCCGCTCTTACGCGTTGCAGCAGGTACGTGACTACGTGTGGTCAGGCGTGCTGCTACCGCTCGAGTCTCGACCAGCTTGGTTTATCCACATTCAACCACGACATTTTGTTTTGTCCAGGCGCTCCGATATAAAAACAGCCAGCCGCTTGCTTTTCTTTCGCTTTTTTTTTCAACACGCAAAGCATTCCGCGGCGGTGTTTCGCGCATCAGTGCCTTTTGGCAGAAAGCAGCGGCACGGTGTCCATGTTTCTCTTGAGCAGGAGTCATGCTCGCAGCTCTTGCCGACAGATGGAGATACGTGCGCAGGAGAGGGTAACGAAACAACGCCTTGCATGTTTGTTGCTATAAAAGTAGCAAAGTGACGTTGGTTGAGCTCCGAGTTTAAACGCACGCACAAGATCGTTTTCCGGATTTGCAGCGGGAGCTGTAGAGCTGTAGCTCTAAAAAGCGACGTTTCTATTGTTCCTTCACTCATGCTGCCGCTTACCGCTCGGCGATTCGGCGGAATTATCCGCCAGTGTGAACAGGCCCCGATATTCGCTTTTCCGTCTTTGCGCACGCGCAGGAAGCTCGACGAGCGGCGAAACCGAGAAGTAGAGGACCACAGCTCGGCATCTAGCGTCGCGCCCTCTCTGTGGTCGGACACGTACCAGGGCGACAAGCCACCCGCCTACGAAGTCGCCGTCAACAGTTCCTGTTTCCGCTCCAAGCTGGAAGACCCGGCGCCCAGTTCGTGGCATGCGGTGCCTTTATCTGACAATCAGGCATGTATTTTACAATCAGCATCGGCGCGAAGTCCACTTTCAAGACCGAGTTGAGTTTCAAACCGGGTTAAAACCAAGCGACACCTTTATGAGCATGTGTATGTGCGTGCGTGTACATGCGCCATTGTATGTGCGTCTGTGTGTTGGTTTTGCTTATCTTGCGTATGTATACACAAATTTAAAAACCTGTTGGCGGGGCTGATTTACCCCCCCCCCCACGCGGCGCCTATTGCACACGTTAAAAGGACCAAGTAAGTCAATAATTGTGCAATAGAAAGAAAAACATTAAATCAGAAATGAAAATGCAGTGTAGCCTATTTATAAGTGAAGATGCGGCCTCTATGATAGAAAGGGAAAAAAAGAAAGCGGTGTGAGCCACGACAGAAGGTGAACAAGAAAACAGATTTTAAGAGATAAGCATGTAGAAATGACAATTTTTTTTTGCTATCTCGCCAGATGGGTCAATTTTCATTAGGCGATCAAACAAAAACGAATTACCATTTTTCAAGTACAGCCAACATGCTAACATCACTTAAACAACATGGCGATAAACCCTTTATATCAACTGCCGGTTTCATGGCCGTGGGCTAGAGCGAGAACACAAGAGTCAGGCAAGCAAGAAAGCTAGCGCTACTCACGAATCAAAAAGGCACTTCGGACAAATACTCTGTTTGTTTGTTTGTTTGTTTGTTTGTTTGTTTGTTTGTATCCTTTAATCCATGGCTCTTACCCACTCTGGGGGATTGGCCAAGAGAACAAATAGCCTCATATGAACGATAACTGCATTATTGCTTACAACGAAAAAAAAAGGGGGGGGAGTTGTATAGTTTTGTATGCACTTTTTTTTCTTTCTCTTTCCTTGCACTCAAAATTTTCATGGCAATTTGTTAGTGTTGTAAAAGAAATATACTTTTTAGGGCAATATACTTAGTGAAGCATCCTCTTTTGAAATGTAATACCAACCAGCCCAAGTAGCCACTCTTTTGGTAGTGCAATTTTTAAATTTATTCGATTAATGTTTGTTTGTAGCCTGAATACCATGACTCACATTCACTCTGAGGGATTGGCCAAGAAAACATAGTAACTTATGGATTTTCTTATTGGTGTTTCTTCTTTTTTCTTCTTATTTTCGCCTTATCTTAGGCTCCATATGACACCCTGCTAACACCAGCGCCTGCAGCGAGCAGCACGTTTAGCGGCCCGTTACGCACGCTTCACGCGAGGCACGGGCTCATCTGCTTCCCGTAAACGCGCATATGCACGTGAACATGGGCATGCGCGTGGCCAGCGTTTGCCGATTGCATCGTGCTGCGAGCTTCGTCAACGCCTTGAGCTAGGCTTATTCCAAACAAATAATTTTCATTAAGACCTGCCGGCTGTATAAGTGTAGCGACTGCTAGACGAGTAATGGCTGAATAAACTGAATCTGTGGATATTCTTTATGCAGGTTGCAGTCACCTTGCCGCCTTCCTACGAAGAAGTTACGCAACATCAGCAACGCTTTCACGCGCGGAATGCAGCCTGCCGAGCATCTATTTAAGCCTACCGAAAGACTTTACGGCGGCGTCCTGCCACGGAGGCAAATTAATCTCAGGTAGCGCGACTCGTTGGAACGCAACGATAGACGTGCGATCAACGGCTCGAGCCAGAAAATCAAGAGACTGTAGACCAAGCTGGGTCAAGTGCAACTTTTTTTTTATTTGCTGCACTGAAGCGCGTGCCGACTCAGCGGCGGCGGACAAAAAGAAGAGCGGCCAAGGAGAGGGCCGCCGCGAGGACAGCAGGTGAAGCCAGGCCTCCAGCCGAGCTACGGACGGGCACGCCCAGAGCGGGTGCCATGGTGGACTCTTTCTTGTCTGTCACCTCGTTAAACATGGCCGCGGCCACGGTGACGCGGGTGTCGTTGTGAACGGTCTTGATGCCGTCTTCGGCAGCCAGGAAGTTCGGGCTCTGGACTCCAGCCTGCTTCAGGTGCTCCTCTGGCAGGCACATGCCGCCGCGCTCGACGGTGCTGTTGGCACACGCGCAGACGTCTTTCAGGCAAGCGGCTCCCGCTGCGTGGCATTCGGTGTTGGACTTGCAGGGTTGTCCGATGACGTTTCCAGTGGTGGTCAGCTTGTCGCAGGTCTTGCCGTCCAGGGACCGGGTGAAACCAAGGGCGCAGTCGCAGACAAGGCGGTCATTGCAAACGGCGTTCGGCTGGGAGAAGACGCATTGTTCAGAGTAGTCGCAGGGCCATCCAAGGCCGGCCGCAGCGCGGCAGGTCAGGTGCTTGGACTTGAGGCTGACGGGCTGGGAAGGCTTGCAGAGGCAGCGTCCCTCGCTGCATGATGCTCCGCGTGGCTCGCACTGAGCATTGCTAGTGCATGTGTCCTCGATGATGGAACCAAGGGCAATGGTTGCCTTGGTGACCTGCGCGTCAACTAGAGCCGTGCACTCGAAAATGAACTTGCCGTTGTCGGATGGAAGCCTTTCCAGCTGAGTGATGGTGATTTTTGAGATCTTCACGGGAACGTCATTCTTCACGGTGGACATGGTAGACCGGTCGATGAAGTTCTCGAGGGGACGGCCGTTGACGGTCCAGGAGATGCTGGCGTACTCCTTGTAGCCTACCGTGCAGAGAAGTTCCATGGGACCAGAGTCAGCCTCGGGCTCTTCGGCCGCGATGAAAGCCCGCGCGTACTCGACCTTCAGACCGGCCAGGGCTTCGAGTCGGCTAGCGGGAGCAGCCTGACCGGATCTTTGCTGGACATAGCCTTCCTGAGCAACTCCGGCAGGGCCCATCTCGTCCTCGAGAAGTTTGCGGACCTTGCGAGCTCCAACCTTGAATCCCTTGTGGCGGCGCATGCGGAACTTACGGCGCTGCAGCTTACCGACGTCCTGCTCCAGCAGCTGCTTTGAAGCCTCATCCGAGTCGGGCTGCTGTTCCAGGCCGAAGACCGGGTTCACGGGGCTGCGTTCAAAAAAAGATTTATGAGCAGGAGCAGCTGCGGCTGCGCTGCCATTAGCAGCGGGAGCTGCAGCAGCCACCGGGGCGTTGGGTGAGGCCACTGGACTCTGTTGGGCGGGGGCCTTGCCAACATCGAAGGCGGTTCCGGATCCGTTGTTAGGACTCGCGAGGCTTAACTGCTGAACGGGTGCCCGGTGAAAAGGACCCTCGAGCAGGGCCCGCTGCCGATCAGCGTCGTAAGGCGCTGGCCGTAGGCTACCGGTGTCCCCGATCCGAAAGTGGTCCTCATGAAGATCGGCCCGAGCCAAGGAGAGGGTCAAGCCAGCCAGAACTAGGCCTAACAGTGCCATGGTCCAGGACCGACGAGTTGACGTGTCACCGCTAGGCTAGACTGGCAAGATCTGACGGGACCGGTGCCGAATCTCGCCCTGCTCGTGCCACGCGCTGGCTCGCTCTGCGCTGGCACGCTGCACGGGCGTCTCGTGCTCGCCTCCGGGTCCCGCCAATCAGAACGCTCCACGCTCGTTCGGCAGAGAAACTCGCGCAACGGCTGAAAAAGAAGACGATCCAATGAGCTTTTTATCGCGCGACTTTTGAGTTTATGTATGACGACGACAAAGTTTCCGAACATTTTGCGCGTCCTTATAAACTCGATCCGCGCGCGCACCCTCACTCACATAGTAATGAAGAAGACGTCGATACAAACTTTCTTGCTCCCCCCCCCCCCCCAGAAACTGTGTGCCCGTGGGATCAGGAGCCATAAATCAAGAAACAAACAAGCAAGCAAGCAATGTTTTGCCACGGTTAATAGATGAATAATAACAGGCACTTTTAAATATCAGCATTGGCCTTTACTATTATCATTCAGGACTTCTCTGCTGAGGCACTCGGACGGAAATATACGCAGTTCAGAAATTCATATGCGAGTCAAATCAATTTATACGATACATCATCCGCTAATAATATTCAGATTATGCCTTCATATGGCATGGTGATTTTTAGACCTTTGAAACGTTACGCAACATGACAAGACTAAAGTTGGTAATTATTAAAAATAAATCTTCATAAGTCCCATCAACCTCCAGCCCTTCGAAAAATTTATCCGCCGGACGCTTTGCCGACCCGTCTGGAGGTTAAGAAGCCAGTCATTCCAGGAGCATCATCGTCATCAGTGAAATATCGTTCACCATGGAGAGTATAAAATTGTTGAACCCTTAGCAGTCTCCTTCAAGAGTTGAACGTGATAGAAATATTCTGTTCCTAGTGCGTACTTCAAACACTTAGTGTATGAAATCTTTTCGGCTTTCAACTATGCAGTCACTATGATAATCCCGTGTTCTGACGCCCTATGACAATGTACGCTGGTACCACGCAATATTACGGTGATAATACATGTTGTATTGTGAAGTATGTATATATACAATACGCGTGTGTTTGCAAAGAATGGAAGTTACTTTCGCTGCATTTCCAAGCAGAGGAAGTTATTTTCACTGTATTCTAAAGCAGAGACATAGCTGTGTGGTATCCGCGTGCCACGCAAACGACTCGGGTTTATTGCCCCGAATTTATTATCGTTTTACTTGCAACTTTCTCGATTTTTCGGTCACGCAAAGATGATTTTTCGCTCGCAACCAATGACGCCGAAACTTATACAACAACGCCGGAATTTCTGCGAAACGAGCTCTTTAACGCTATCGCGTTAAAACGGCGCAAACACGGGGACAAAAGCAAAAAACAGGACGGAACCAGCGCTTTATGTGCTCGTTGCTAATTAAGAAAGTGGTAATGGAGGATTGGCGAGGAGGTTAACTTTAACTTTGATCAGTTTCCTACATTGCTCAGAAAGGGGGATATCGGGACGAGGAATGAATGGGTAGAGAAGTTATTTTTGCTCGTTGAAGTCACCCTGAAACACTTTTTCAGCATGGTCAAAAAACGGTGCCGATTCGTAGTCGAGACTTCTAAGCACTCACAAGACAGCGCAGCAAGTGGCCTCGAATTTACAGCTATTTTCAAGGTCGAAAGTAAGGTTGGAATAGCTTCGTCTTCTTTCTACTAATAGTGCGACATGCCCAAATGACCGCGCCATGTAGCCAAATTGACGGTCATTGACTCATTTGAGCATCGTGAGCTTCATAATTACTGTGGCCGCCGTGAGAGGCCGTCACGTGCCCTTGCGCGCGCTCCCGATCACACCGCAAACCTCGCGTTCGAAAAAAAGTGCTCAAGGTTATGCCGCGTACCTGACGTGAATTCGTTGCCTCTTGCCATCCTTTTCTGCTTAGCTTCCAGGGCACTCGTCGGGGCGAGAGAAAAGGGCAGTTACAGCTAAAGTCCCTAGATTTTTAAATATACAGGGACTTTAGTTACGACGTATACGACTGATTACCGTAACTCCACTCGAGCTTTGCGGAAAAGTAAGTCTGGTGGTTGATTTGTGAAGCAATAAACTCGCATGATGAAACCGTTGGACGGTTACTGAAGGAATGTCTGCGGTGTTCTAATAAAAAAAAAGGTGCATACCCCAAGATACATGTTTATCAATTAGCATGCCATGTGAGGTGGATGAAGAAGAAGGTAAGCGTAAAGTTCTTTCATGCTTTGACATTAGGCATGACATTGACATTAGGCATTGACATTAGGCACCGTCCCATTCATGGCCTATCCCCCCAGGGTGGGTTGCGCCAAGGTGTTGAGGATCCAACCAACCAACCAAGCTTTGACATTGACTTAAGGAGTTGTACTAACTGAAGTGGCTGACTCACTCGCTTTGACGTCTCTAAATGGCCCGGTATTACTAGCAGCTCCACAGTTTTCTCTTATTACTGCATAACGAATCAAACGCCTGTTAGTCTTAAAAAAACAACGAAACAACGCTCTTACAATTTGAGGCGTACCGGCACTTATACAGTTCACATGGAACACCACAAGATGTCTTTCCCGTCAACCTGAGGTGACCCTCACAAGCTTTCGCTGTAGAGTTTTCCAGTTGAATTATTATCCTCAGAAATCTGGATTCTCATTATGTGCAGCTTGCAATGAACCGAAAACAATAGGTCACTTCCTTCTCACGCCGCCAAATGATTCTCGAAAGGCCGGTTGGTATGCTGGGATTAGCATTGAATACATCTACCCTTTTATCGCTTGGAGCCAGTCAGTTGGGTACGGGCCGCAGTGCCATATATTCATTCAGGCGACCCGAAGGATACGTTGCTGACCGCCAGATTAATACAATTTGTGTGTTTGTCCTTCAAAACCAGTGGCACGTACCCCATTTTCGGCCCCCTTGTTCTTGTTTCTATATTTCAACTCTGACTTTTCGAATCGTATTGCCCTTTTCACTTTCTTACAGCAAAAGCTGTTATGAGATCACAACTCGCGTCTCACGCATGCAGGGCCGTATATTTGTCCACCACCACCGCCGCCGCCGGTGTCCGTAACCACATCGCGCGAAATTAGCATAAAAAAAAACCTAGTACCAACTTAGAAGTGTGGCAGCTTGGGCTAGTTGGTATGGCATGAAGATAGTTATAGCGCGAGAACAAAACGACGACACAGAGACAGGAGGGACACGAATGACCCCTCTTGTCCTGTGTCCGCACAGAGACAAGAGGGACACAGGACAAGAGAGGTCTTTCGTGTCCCTCTTGTCTCTGTGTCGTCGTTTTGTTCTCGCGCTATCA
This sequence comes from Rhipicephalus annulatus, assembly GCA_013436015.1. NCBI lineage: Eukaryota > Metazoa > Arthropoda > Arachnida > Ixodida > Ixodidae > Rhipicephalus > Rhipicephalus annulatus. The sequence continues at coordinate 185,501 of WOVY01013783.1, read as the reverse complement.
CTATCGTCATGCTTGTACCAACGACACAGTGGGGCTCAAACCCAGATCCGCTGGGTGCCAGCCCAGTATTCTACCACTGAGCTACGCTGTTTTTTTTTCTTTATTATTGTGCTTGGGACTTGTTGGCAAACTTGCCCTAGGCAGGCTGGATGTTGGGAAACGAATCGCGCTGTTATGAGTAGCAAAGCGTATGTTAGAACAGCAAACGAACAACCAGGCGTCACACACTGTGAATAGTGTAACAAGTGGGTCGTGTAATGCTCCAACCCACTACAAAAGCTTGTTCTTTATCACCTATTAACTGTGGCACATACCCACTTCTGGCATGATTCCTCATCTTTGTCAGCCACTGCATAAAAAATTGGCACAAAATTCCTCGCAATAGTTTAGCGGATATCACGCTTCTCAGGAGAATGGCGAAATGTAGCATATCGAATGCCGCCTTACTACACTAAAGGTTTTATTATTAATGCCGTAGTGGGTACCCAACAAGTGTGCTTGCAAGAGTTACCCGATGAGTGTTTAGAAAAAGCTGTGAAAGGCCTCTCTTCTAGGCTTTCGCTGTGATTGTGCTGCGCCTTCCGCGCAGGCCTGGCGTCTTTTTTGTTTTTGTATACGTTATTGTACGTCTTGCTATACGATTTTTCTCTTTTAACAAGCATTGTATTTCAATTTGAGTTATAAAGTCATAATCATCATCAGCCCGACTACGCCCACTGCAGGACAAAGGCCTCTCCCATGTTCCGCCAGTTAATCCGGTCCTGTGCTTGCTGCTGCCCATTTACACCTGCGAATTTCTTAATCTCATCTGCCCACCTAACCTCCTGTCTCCCCCTAACCCGCTTGCCTTGTCTGGGAATCCAGTTAGTTACCCTTAATGACCAGCGGTTATCGTGTCTACGTGCTACATGCCCGGCCCATGTCCATTTCCTCTTCTTTATTTCAACTATGATATCCTTAACCCTCGTTTGTTCCCTAATCCACTCTGCTCTCTTTTTGTCTCTTAAGGTTACACCTACCAATGGAGCAATGGAGTTATAAAGTACAGTGTGGCAAATCCTCCTTGTGGGTATGCGCCAAAATGATTTAGGCGACACAACAAACTTGACTTGGCATTGACTATATTTATTAGCGTTGTGGCTCCCTCGTGTGATACAAGTCAGTCACAGAGGCAACAACGACCCGCCAAACCCTCCATAGGCAAAATGGCTATCGAACAGGACGTCGCGAAGACGGTTCGGTGGGAAAGTGCCAATGAGCTGACGCATCCTAACGTCGGTCACGGTATCAGCAGAGCCACCACCACGGCTGCGGTTCAGCAGCCAGCTCCTAACGACGGTACGCCGCCACTCAACGCTCCGTCGCCCCTCGCGCTCAGGAACAGGCAGCAAGAGCAGGAACGACGCAAACGGCGCGTCATCATTGGTTCCGCTCTCTGGCTCAGCTTCGTCGGCCTCGTCCTTGTGGCGTATATCGTGTGGGCTCTCACCTCCTATTGGGACATCAGTCCAGAAGCAGCACGTGGGTACAGCAATCTCATGCCGTACCGTCGCCGAACGGAGAATCCGAATGACTCGATCCTGGCAAATGAGGGACACGTGCGTCCAAGCAACGAGAATAAATAGATGAACAAGTGTGACGTGTTGGACTTTCTTGATGGAACGTACTTGAGAAACGTTTTTTCACGTTTAGCGAGATCCCTTCACTGACCACAAATTTTAGCATGACTACGAATGATGCAACGCTACAATGCCCGTATTCAGAAACGCTCTTTTACTTGTCTTTTCACCACCTCAAAGCAGCGCGTTTCAAAGGCGTTTGTGCTGCGTTGGCACCTAAAAACAGTGCGTTCTAAACGCGTTTGTGTTGCATTAAAGGCGGTGGCAAGTCAAATTCAAGTCGAGGAGCGTTTCTGAATACGGGGGTAAGCGCGTTTACAGCTGTGCCAATTCATTCTGTTGAATGCTGTGAAAGATTGTATTGTCAAAGACACACAACACACAACCTAAACGAGACAACAAGGGTTGGCGCACAAGAAACACGGTGTTTCATAACAATACCATATATATGTGTGAGGAAGGAAAAAAAATTGTACGACATACTATCCGGTGTATATAGCACGTCCAGGGCGGTACAGAGAAGAAGATCCCCATAACACAAACATGGCGCTATTTGTGTCTTCTTCTCTCTCCTGTCCTGAGTGCACTATACACAGGGTACTATGGATAACCAACAAGCCCACCGTACAACCTTAATTGGAATACCGCATACGTTGGTATTGCACAGTCAGTTGAAAGTTTGCACACGTCCCAGTTCGTTCTTGACGTGTTCCTGTCTGTTTTTTTTAGCACACCAGTATACCGTGGACTCGTGGAGAGGTACAGCACAGCATTTAACCTTGTATAACGCAGTATTGCTCGGGGAACGTGGGAAATGAAGTGAGGAGGAGGCAAGAGGGTAGAGCATAGCATAATAATGCATAGTATACGGCCTTTTTTTTATGGATAGGAGGATTTCCTCCTTTTAAGCTGTTGCACGAGAGTACAATAGTCGACGCCACAACTTCGGCAGTGCATTTTTTGGAGGGTCACGTACACTAAGAACAGCCCAGAGAGGACTATGGCGGCGCCCAGGGAGCCTTGAGTGAAAAGGTCTATAGTATAGGAAATGAAGTTATGGTGAGGAGGAGGAAAAGTAAAACATGAATAGCTATGCATGAATAGTGTTACGTCAAAGTTCCGGAGACGAACGTAGAACAGTGGCAAATACTTTATTGGTACATCGTGCCGCAAGTACGGCGGTAAAGAAAGAAGGTATACGAGTCACGTGACTACTGGGCAGCTCTTAGCTGGCTGTTTTTGTCAACAGCATGTGGTAACATATCGCACACACGAGAAATAGTAAGCATAGCAAGGGGTTGGGAAAAACAGTGAGGCTGAGGAAGAGGTGAAGGTCTCAATCTCCGCCATTTCCTTAGTCATCGCACCACTAACGCGGAGCTGCACCAAAATTACTTCCAAAAAGTTAGGCTCGTGGACTACAGCCGTTGACGTCGTTCATGCCGCAACCGTGGCCACAACCTTAAGAGATATACGGCACTAAACGAACGTGCGTCATACTACTTTTTTCCCCTTATACTTGTAGGGGGTTTCAAGGCTGCTCGGCCCAGAACCCCGCAGAGAAGACGCGGAGCCAGACCAGGAACCTGGTTTAAGCCCCAGCATGCCGAAACTGCCCGCTGCCAGTACTGCCAGCCACTGATGATGATGATGATGATGATGATGATGATGATGATGATGATGATGAACCTTCAGCTTCAGCCAGCCACTGCCGCGTGCCATGAGCGCACCCGCGATCGTCGTCCTCCTCTTCCTTCTAGAATCCACAGACACGCAGCCACCCCTCCCATATACTAAACCGGGGGCGGCGTAAGTGCTTTGCATTCGATTTATTTTTTTCGTTGCAAAATTTTGTTGCAGAAGGAGCAGTGAAAAAGCTTCAAATGCAGTCAAACAGATATGCATTAAAATTTTCCTAAAGGAGCTTACCTTCCACCCTCCCTTGTTTACTCCAATGACAGTAACACGCTGAAAGAATTTAAATGTGCTCTGCAATTTATTACATTTATTGTAAAGACAACACGATTGATGCTTCGCTTTGCGATAACTGCCACGACACATGACGAGCAGGATCGGTCAAAACAGCGCACGGGAGTGCCTGAAGTCGGGGCGCAGCGGAAACACACAGAGCATCTCTTCGCATATTTTCCGCCGAACATAGGTCAATTGTTCATTGAGCACAGATGCACACACGAGGAATTTACAGCCACTAGCAGGTGGTCATCGCGTCGCGTGATGTGGTATCGTTGGACTGACGCCATAAGTCACTTGAGACCCGTCCCCCCCCGATGTGGTATCGATCACGTTGGTCGCGTTCGCGACGTGAACGGCTCCAAGGTGCGTCTTCGTCGTCGTCGACGCCACATCGACAGTGTCGCCAGAGTCTGCAGCTTCGGTCGGCGCTCGAGTCACGACGTCGGCGAGCGCCGGCTGCTGGCGGTGGTGACGGGTCTTCATCGTCGACGAAGAGGGATGTCGGGCCGACCGCGACGTCGAGTCTTCGAGGACCATTCGTGTGAGCGCGAGCGCGACCGCCGAGCCGACCGTGAGCAGGACCAGCAGGAAGCAGATGAGTGCCCTCAGGTCCTTCTGCGCCCGGTTCTGCTGCAGAGTTTGCAACACCTGCGAGATGCTGGTACCAGCTGGCTGATGCACGTGAGTCGTCCAGGGGGCCTGGTACGGAGGGGGTGGCGACCAGGCCTCCATTTTGCTTCTTCTTTTGCTTTCTTCGCTCGCTATTGTAATAGGGTATACGTTATGATGATGATGTCCTCTTGCTGATGGGGCTCACCCACAAAATGGGCGGTGGTGAAGCCCCAGCTGTTGATAGTGCCACGTGTGTCATTTTGAGACACTCGATTTACGCTAGTGCTGTACAGAACGCCGTTCCAAGGAACAACGTTTCAGCAACTATAGTTCCTTTTGGTATCAATGGAAGAACACTACCGTTCTATCGTGGAACGTGGAACGCCACCGGAACTGTAACGGTAACTCGTTACGTTTACGAAGGAACGGCAGCGGGAACGGTGCTACTTCCGTAAACGTTCGAAGGCACTTAACGCTGCACATAAGCGGCACATCATGTATAGAGAACAGGGTAGATGGGAGACAGCGGGTGGTGTAAAGAAACGTGCCGCTTGCTTGCCACGTTATTGTGGAGCAAGGCATCCGCCAGGCGCGCAGGGAAGAGCACCAAGCAGAGACCGACCACGTCCGAGAGGAACGGCTATTTTATTTTTTAAACAGAACTATTATGCTCGAAGTTTTTTGAGGAGTTGTATCATGATCATGCACCGGCACGTGCTCCCTGCGTCTTGTTCATCTTCTTCGTCTTCGCTCCCAGAAAACGTGCGTCGATTAGACCGGCGTTCTGAGAATGCAGCAACTGTGATGCGTGAGAGAACTATAGTACAGAGAAATATAAGTAAGATACAAAGAAAACAACACAAACTCTTGGTGCAAAAATATTGCCGGTGAGGGGAGATTCGAACCTGCACATCCACGACCCGGCCGGAGGTCAGCGTCATAACCACTCGACTGTCTAATTTGCGTCTTTTTTCTTTTATGCTATTTGTTGAACATATGTACAAAACCTGGAAGCAATTGAATGCAAGCAGAGAACTAACATATTAATTATGCTCGTATCACGGCGCGATAAACAAGACATAGCACTGAAGAATTCGCAATCTACCATAGAGCGAATACATCAAGTAACAGCCTTTTCCAATTCCACACTATACAGCGGTAAAAAAATCAACACCTCACCTCGCATACGTATATTATTCTGGTTGTCTTTCAGTAGCACTGAAAGCTGGGCCAGTTGGTGATAGTACTTGAATGTCATCTCAAGACAGAAGTTTCGCACAACTTTATTTGTAATCTGTCCGTCGTCTCCCTACCGTAAGCGCATCGCCAAGACAAGCTAATATTACATTAAAATGATGAGAGATTCCAATTCAGTTACAGGAGCAAGCCACATGCCGGGGTGAAAAAGGGTGCCCAAGCCATCGCCCCTTCCCCCCTTCCTCAAGGTTCTGATGGATAGGGGTGTTTTACCGAATATAAATAATGAAAATAGATGTTTCTTCTAAACTTATAGTTGCCCCGCCGCGGTGGTCTAGTGGCTAAGGTACTCGGCTGCTGACCCGCACAGGTCGCGGGTTCGCATCCCGGCTGCGGCAGCTGCATTTCCGATGGAGGCGGAAATGTTGTAGGCCCGTGTGCTCAGATTTGGGCGCACGTTAAAGAACCCCAGGTGGTCTAAATTTCCAGAGCCCTCCACTACGGCGTCTCTCATAATCATACGGTGGTTTTGGGACGTTAAACCCCACATATCAATATCAAACTTATAGTCACAATACTTTCAGCAAGTGCCCCGTTGCAGCGCGCTCTCAAACGGGGCTGCGCGAAAATCACCGCACTGTTTATCTGGGTGGGTCACCTCGGCAGCGCGGCGACGGTGGTGGTGGCTGTGCGGTGACGCACGTTTTGCTAGCGGCAACAAAAACGATAACCACTGCCCCGAACCGCCGCGATGGAAGCATATCGTTCGTACGCGGTACGGTATACATTGCAACCATGGCACGCAAGTGGGCATGTGACGACGCGTAAATTTTTGTGTGTTTCACGGGCATTAGCGTTTATCCGCTTAATAAAGCAAATAAACGCTAATAAATTAACAGATAAAAAATTTGAAACTGCCACATTGGATTTATTTGCAAACCGATCTTCGATTTCGGCTAGCACCGTTTCTTCAAAGCTTAGTTAAATAACTATATATATATATATATATATATATATATATATATATATATATATATATATATATATATATATATATATATATATATATATATATATATATATATATATATATATATATATATAAGTAAGAGAAAGAAGTGTATACCTAAGGGCTCGTTTTTCCATGTTCTGACACAATATTAATGAGATCTAACAGGCAGTAATGCCAAGGAATGTACAGGGGAAGTTATTAGATTGATTGATTGATATGTGGGGTTTAACGTCCCAAAACCACTATATGATTATGAGAGACGCCGTAGTGGAGGGCTCCGGAAATTCAGACCACCTGGGGCTCTTTAACGTGCACCCAAATCTGAGAACACGGGCCTACAACATTTCCGCCTCCATTGGAAATGCAGTCGCCGCAGCCGGGATTCGAACCTGCGCCCTGTGGGTCAGCAGCAGAGTACCTTAGCCACTAGACCACCGCGGCGGGGCCAGGGGAAGTTATTAGAACCAATGAAATGTAAATAAGAAGAAAAGTGGATGAAAAAATAAAAAAAAATAACCAGCCGTGAGCAGGAACAGTCCTGCTCACGGCTGGTTATTTTTTTCATCCACTTTTCTTCTTATTTACATTCCATTGGTTCTAATAGCTTCCCCTGTACTTGGCATTACTGTCTGTTAGATCTCATATATATATATATATATATATATATATATATATATATATATATATATATATATATATATATATATATATATATATATATATATATATATATATATATATATATATATATATATATATATGGAAAATGGAAAATAGAGTACGACGCATGTTGGTTTTGCACGGTGTATTCTGACCGACGTTCCGGCTGGTGGACCAGCCTTTGTCAAAATAGGCGGTTACTTTGACAGTAGGGTTACTTGTAAGTAGGGTTACTTTGACAAAGGCTGGTCCACCAGCCGAAACGTCTGTCAGAGAAACGTCGGTCAGAATGCTGTACCACTCAGTCAATTATGCAGTCTTCTAAATAGTCTGAACACAACGCATGGGATCCCTGTATGCATACCCCCCCCCCCCCCCTCTTTTTCTCTTCAAATCGAGGTGACCACTTCATACCATGTAGAGGAATACTGGCGCCAACCTGATAGCCCTAGCTGTAATCATGATCAATGTACGGATTACAATATCTGGGTCAGTCAACCACATTGCTTATGTCCACTAATGATATGGAATCATTGGAAAATATAAAATTACAAGTATTCTACCTCAGTATCAATATTTCTCTTAATAGAGTTAAAACAACGTACCGCCTTTTATAAGCACTTATATATGTCTTATCTATCAATCTCCTCGTCCCTTTGCCCCCCCCCCCCCCCCGTTTCATTTTAACCAGACTGACATGAAAAAGAATGGACAAACTACAGTATTCGAACATATTGCTGAGGGTGTTTCCCTGGTGCAGTGGCGTGGCGGGCTGGCGAATTTTCTACGTTCGACATGTATCGTCGGGGCTGTGCTTGTATGGATGCATGTGCATGTCCACACGCAAACCACAACAATTTCCCTTTCCCTTTCTTCTGGCTTTGCTTGTGTTCCCAGACCCGGTACTCGGAGCTGTGGTTTGCAAGACAACGAGGCGAGAAAAGTATTGCTTCGGAAGCAATGATACGTGTGTATACACAAGCAGCACTTGGCTGCCGCTCATATCACGCAGTTGCAAGAACATCAGCGCAGTTGATAGATATGGGTTGCTATCATTATATCGCGCAGTTGCAAGTACATTCCGAATCGTTGATTGCTTTGTGAAGAGACAATGCGTCGACAATATTTTATGTTATTCTTGTTATTATGTTAACGGGTACAAACAATTCTAACTTGTCACTTCACTCTACCAATTAGGCCGACTCAGCGTAAAGAAATAAAGAAACGACAGCACACGTGAGAACTGGACTTCAGAGAGAGAAGTAAACTTTATTAATTTCCGGCAGATTCCTGGGCTTCCACCTAGGAGCAAACGGAGACACCGTGTCTCCCGGCAGATTCCTTGGCCTGCTGGATCGCCCAAAGTTGCTTGTCCAGGCCCACCCGAAGGTCTTCATTGGAGGCCGCGACCCCAGAATTTCTGCATTCCCATAGGTTATGGTCAGGAGTGGCTCTGGTGGTACAGTACTGGCATAGAATAGAACTTCAAAAGACACATTCTGTAGTGCGTGCGTCCTTTCACCGAGAACCGCTCAAAACGCAGAACGCGCTGAACCCCTACGACTCCGCGCAGGCCCGCAAACGCGGTGTGACGCGCTTCCCATGACGAAACGTGACGTCAGCGATTCCTCTTGCCCTTTCATTTGCAACGCGAACACTCGCGAGTCGCGAGAGATCCGTGATCAAGCTGGCTGCGAAGTTCAGCCAGCAGTAGCGTTGTTGCTGTCCGTTTCTTGTGTGCATTTACGCGCGCTTTCGAGTTTGCGTGCTTGCTTACGAGGCGTGTAATCCGCCTCCGCAAAGCCTGTGCCTGTTCGCACAGACGCGGGCAGCACAATGAACGTCAACGTTCTTCTGAGCCTGGCCATTGTTTTCTTGACGACATTCGTCGACTACGGTACGTAGACCTTTTCCCCCCATTGTCTCGGAAGTGTTTTCGACGTTGTGCCATCGTGCGTGGCTCATTGAGGTGCCTATTAGAGAACTAACAATCGAGAATGTATCCGCTCGCGCGCATTGAACGTATGCGCGGCTTGAAGCATACACGCCCGCAGCAGTTTTTCGAGGAGGGTCAATGTCCATTGATCCGTCTTACCTTTCTCGACCGAATTTGTTTCATAGTGACGCAGAATGAAGGTGCGATCCGCTGGAGATTTCTGTAGTTGAACCGGCCTTCAAGACGCCTCGCTCGTAATCGGAGCCTCGTAGAATCGGCGTTAGGCCTTGCAGTGTTTTACGGTGTTATCGGAAAGCTCAGGCAACGTGTGAAATATCCGACGTAGCATCTCGGCAACGCTACCCAACGTTGATCAATCGCGGTACGTGTATTTGTCTGCGCGAAAGTCGATACCAAGAAGGAATGAATCATGCACGCTGTTGGCTGTTTCCGGCTGTCGTAATGTCAGTGAAGGGGTTTGTTTGCGTGGTCGTCGCTATGCACACCCTCCAAAACTGTTCAGCCTTCTCCACATTGAACTGTGTGCGGGGCTCCACGGTGTTAACGTTACTTTTCTGAATGTTTATGTGGGTGTCATGTCGCAGATTCTTACAGATGACAACGTCATTCATGTTTGACTCGACTATAAAAATGCCGCTGTAAACCTGAATTTCCAATGTTTATCTCCGTAGGAGCGAGCAACAGTTGTAGATCTTCGTAGCATTTTGTGGCGAGGAGCAGTCGCATATTGGATTGATCAGAAACACTTGAACCGGATCGTTGGAATTTTCGCGCGACATTGTATCCGGAGACATGTGTACACGGATAGGAGCACATTGTTCACTTAGAAATGTAAAATGCGTGCTCTGCACTGGGGCGTATAGAATGAGTGGAAAGACCGTAGTGAAACCGGGAATTCAATGAGTGGCGTTTCTACAGCTGCTTGACATTGCTTTCTATTCGAATATAGACAGCACCCAATCATTGCATATCTGTTCAAAATCTAGGAGGACGAGCAGGGCGAGTTGGCTGAAATGCATGGTACTTGAACAGCACAAATAATGTGACCTAGAAAGAGAAGAAAAGATCCACGCTGTACTTGCGCTTTACTTGCACCTGGATGAAGGATTTTGTTTCATAAGCTAGGGAGCAAGCATATGCACATGCTTATTGTCAAAAGACAACACTGGTAAGGATGTCAAAAGCCGTGTCTCCAGGGTGAGTTGGCTTAGCTTCGTTCAAAATGCAGCGCATAAAGACGACACATAAAGGAGGGAGAATATAGCGTTTGTCCTAGACCTAGCGCTTGTCCTGTGTCCTCCCTCCTTTAGCCACCGTTAGCCCCTAGTTATCAGGACTGTCTGTTTACAAGATAAGGCAACAGAAGGCCACCAAACACAATTGATTCCTCTTTTGTAGCGTAAACACCTGCCACTTCTCAAGCACACATATCTTTGTGCACAAATACTATACCAGAAACACACAGAACCTAACCCTTATCACTGCTTTGAAGTGCCTAGTCAGCTGAAACACAAATGAATGCTTACTTAGTTCATGCTATCTATAAGTCTTTCAAGCATTATTTTGGTCCTGCTCTGTGTATTAAAAGTAGATGCTACATTCTTTAGAGGTTTAGTGAAAGCATTTCAAAGATTGACCCACTAGCATCAGAAAGTAAGTTTTCGTTAGGCCTGATTTCTTGGCATTCAAGTGAATTTTCCAAGCAATAGTTATCAGTAGGAGAAAGGTACTTTTGACATTCTCACACACTCATTTACCTTTCTATTGGTTCTAGCTCTTGCAACAACATGTACCAAAGAAACATTCGGCAGGACCCAGTACTTCACTTGCCCGGGTCCCGTGGACCGACCAGTTGCGCAATATTGTTGTGGCACCAAGAAGTTCCGATACTGCTGTGATCTGAGCAACTACTCGGATGCCATGTAAGTATCCTCATGGCCATGACCAGACATACCATCCTTCTTTTCTGAACTAGATGGCACTGTTATTCATAGATGCAAAAATATGATGCCAAGGAAAGGGATAGAGGCGTGTTTTTGATTTTAGAAAACTCGGCTATAGTTACTAGAAATGAATGTGGTTGAAAGAACTACTCGCCATTTGCAATAAAAGAATCTGTAGTCGTTGCATTATGTGTGTGGTGCACTGCCACTGTATTGTGGCATGGTCTGTTAGCCGTCTACTTCCTCTCATACTCTTGTATGTCTTGGAGTGTTTGCCAGTGCCACTCTTGTCCGTGGTCGCAAGTGCAGAACATTACTTTTTCCTGATGGCATCGTGCATTGCATGAATACTTTCGAAACGGGCAACCGGCCAGCAAACCTTCGCATGATACTCTTGAAGTTTGTGCGCTCTGTTCCCACTAGTGACAAGTTTCCCTCATCTTAAAATTGCTGTGCTTAAATTTAAAATGACAAATAATCTCCCCTATGCTTTCCTTATAACATTTGCTAAGCTTTAGGGAGTTGCAGGAGTGTTGTGTAACCAGTTTTAGGAGCAGGGTGTTACAAAGAGGTTAGGGCCAAGATAACTAAGAGTGATATTGAGAGAGCTTGATTATATGACAGTAAAACGGCAGCTTGGGCGAATGGGTATCGGTTCATAATTTATGTAACGCATTCACGAAAACGAGCAGACTGATGGAAGAAACGGTGCACACAACAAGTGCCGAGTTGACACTGAGCAGTTTACCGGGCATTACATACATATAGACAATATGCAGCCATTCTCGTCTTGGGATTGTCACTGCTGTCTTTGTCCAAGTAAAATGAAATTGTGATAGCACCTGCCGCGTAAAATCAAATTTTTTGTGAAGCAGATCAACTGAAGCTTACAGTTTTATTTTTCTTTATGATATGCTTCTACTATTGCTATCTAATGCCAATGCTTATAAATTAAGTATCTTGGTGCTATGAAAACAGGCAAGCAACTACATGATTCACGGGACATGACTGGATTACATTTAGCCGCATTCTTCAAGGAAGCATTGTTCCTTCACTCCAGTGTTAATGCACCGTCCTGTCTATCCTATATATAACCTACCACTCGAGAAAGGAATTCAGTACATGAAACCACATTCACATGGCCCATACTTCTGGGACTTCTGCTTGTACTTAATTGCACATTTCTTGTGGTGTCGAGAGTACTATTTCGATTATACGAGTTTCACAATTAGACTAACACAAGCCTCTGGAGGTGTGTTAGCCTAAATACATCCAGTAGTTCCTGCTAGCTGTACAGTTATTGATCATGTAGGCAAGGAAGGAGGCTTAGGATTACTACTATGGAATGAAATATGTAGTGTCTCATTATGTTAAGAGACATGAACCAAGTAAAACATCAGTCTTCAATATGAGATCGTCCTGCTAGGACAAGAAAATATTTAAAAGATAGTGAAAGGCAGAATTGTGAAGGGTTGCTCTTTCTTGCAAATATTGAATGGAACAGCTTGCAGTTAAAACTAACTTTTCAACTTATTGCGATATCATACCCCCTTTTACCAACACTTATGAACACCTTATTTTTGACGGAAGTTTTCTTTGCCCGACAAACATGTTACTTGGTGCACCTAACTATTGTTTAAAGGAACCTGATCTTTTAGCATATAATAGTTTAAGTATCACTCCACATTTTCCTGCTGTATGCATCTTTAAATCTGCTCACCCACATTGTGTTGCAAGCAGTGATAAAATTTGTGCACACGTCTGAGCTACTTCACAGTGACATGCATAAACACATTTCAAGGGTGGAAATTCGTGGATAATGCTCTGCCAAGTTACACTGTCGGTTTCTAGTTTTTTATCGCCCGCTTCATTCGCCCTGTCGCTAAGTTTTTCCCAATTGCATGCTTTTAGTCTGAATCTAGTTGGCAGTAGCACCAATTTCCGTCTTTTATTACTCTTTGCTTTCTCTGTCTTCTCTATTTGTAATCATTGTAATGCTACCAGTAGGGACAAACCATGTTAGCCTAATATATATATTGCCTCTTTCTTTTTATTTTACTGTTCTGGAGTTTTGTTGCCCTTTTTAGAAACTTGGAACTCCTTTATCTCTACTCTTTCTCTCCTTGCGATGCACTCCGGGGCTCAAGTTACAAGGAAGGCTACAAAAACAAACACCGAAACAAGTTATTTAACACTGTTCACTCCCCCAAACGGATTATCAGGTTATAACCACCATCCGTTTTGTTGTGCTCATTGGTGCTCTGTGGCTTGTGGCTGTGACTTGCCAGCCTGTGGCTTGTGACTTGCCAGCTGCAGTCGTATGAAAGCTTTTCTGTTGTGTTTGCTGTTACTGCCATTGCTTGCTGCTATGTGTGCATTTTATTTGGTGTACCCCCACCTGCTCTAGTAGCCTCGCGATAACAGTGATTGTCGGTGCAACATTGTCGCCAAGATCTGTCATGTTTATAACCATGCCACATGGGCGCAGAAAATTAACTTCCTTACGCCTTAAGAATGCATGCCATTTGCGCGGTGCCACATGGGAAAATCAAGTGGCATTTGCCTTAATGCCATTTGTCGCCTAATGCTTTTGCTAGAACCCATTCTACTAAGAAATGCATACTCTTGATGCCAAAGCTTGCTTGTTGCAGTTCTCATAAACCATGTGAAGTAGGATCTATGGGATCAAAAATATTTGATACACAGCCGTTAACACATAGAATGTTATTTTTTATTTATACTATTGCGAAATTCACTTTAGAATTCCAGTGGCTTTTTCATGAGAGGCACCATGTGCAATTCTAGGCTTCAGATTCAATTTACAATGGCCGAAGTTGCTGTGGTCATTTGCATTATTATAAAAGGCGGGAACAAACTCAATCTAATGGCACCACAACATGCTTTCTTTTTTATTATTCGTAACTGCAGAGTAGAGTTGTTGAAATGCATGGTCATATTTTATTATTACCCCGAAATTGCACATTTCAAATGACATTGTTATTGACATGATCAGGGAAAGTACTATGAAATTTAGACGTGTGGCTGGACAGAACTTTCCTATTTCATCGAATTGGTATGCACTCGTTATTATAAAACTGCACCACAAAATAAGATGACAGCACTGAAAACAAGCTCAGCGAAAGTGTACTTGTGATATTGGGATGGAGTGAAAAATTCTCAGAACATGCCGACTTCGGTTTTTCCTTCGGCATCTTTTTTAGGTTGCATTGTGCTCCATATTTGTTTATGCATGGCTAATTAACTAGGTTTCAACAAACTCTAAAACCAATTGCGTCATGGCAAATCTTGTGCAGGAGCTTTACGATGTCACTGACTGTGTTCCGTTGATCTTTTTGCTGCATATTTTTGGCTGGCTACACTTGCTTCTGCTGAAAAGTGGTTTTCTTTCATTGCTGTATTATTATTATTATTATTATTATTATTATTATTATTATTATTATTATTATTATTATTATTATTTTTATTTGCAAAAGTGTAATTTGCCCATACAGTGTAACCTGTCTTTTCTCATTTATCGTTGTAAACTGCTGCTTATGTGGCCAGAGTTTTGTGGTACAGTTAGAACTCTGAAACCTTTATGTCAGAGCGGAACTAAAGCATTTTAAGCTCTTTCAATGCGTTCCCCCGGCACGTTCTGTTTTACTTTCCTCTAATAATAATACGGTTCACTGAAATTAGGCTTATTATAAAAGCCAAAGGAAGTCCTCCAGTCTGCGGTGAGAAATAAACGGACAAGATTTGGAGGTGGAGCCTCACTGTCGTGGACCAAAATTCAGAATAGCGGCAAAGAAGCCTCTTGGAACAGTGCACATCTATGCTTCGAATGAAATGCTTTATCAAATACAGCTGCATTTGCTGTTTTCACTGAACCAGAGGGAATCCTTGGGTGAAAACTCGTGTGTTGTGACTGCAGGGGAGGCGGGGAGGGGAAGACGTTCTTAAAATGATTTGACAATTCGTGAAAACTCCGAACGCAGTCCCGAAGCACCATGCTGGTAATGTACTAATAATTCATGCATATATCTAAACTCTCAAGAGCTTTGGTTTCCGGTAATTGTTGCTTCAGGATTTGTGTAGAGAACAGGTTGAAAAAAAATGATGGGGAGGACAGGGCTTCCCTTTTGCATATTTCAATGTTTCCAAAAGGAGAAGGTTATGCTTACTCAGGTAGGGGCGCTTGTCCGGGATTGCATGGTAAGCTTGAAACATCGGCAAGAAAAAGCGACAACGAAGCAGCGAAATTCAGCTGGAGATTTGATTCACTGCACAGTTACACGTTCATAAATGTCTGTTCTTTTTTTTTTTTTCTAATCTTGTCCTACTTTCCCACATAGTTCTCTCATAGAATATAGCCACCTTTAAGTGTGGAGGACATATTCACCTGGTAATTTTGCGATGGGTGCAAAATGCTGAATTATTCTTGCATCCTTTGCCGTGGCAGTTTTACAGTAGTACGAATCGGCTGTAGGGGCTTGTCACGCATGCACTGGTGTTACTTCAACACATTTGTGTACATTTCCTGAGTAGAAAGATGTGGCTTGTTTAACATCGTTATGCAGCGTATTGCCAATGGTGGGTTGCTTTGCAGAAGACATTACCATGTTTGACAAGCCGTTCGACATGCCCTATTCCCGGAAACACTGAAATTTTTTTTTTTCTGAAGAGATTAACCAATGAAGACTTGCCCATTTATTTCAATCCTGAGAGTTGATTGTTGTATAAAAAGGCATAGTGGGCTGACTTTACAATGTACATACTTAATTACACACTTATTAAGGTTAATTACCGAAAAATGTACAATTCATTCTGTTATGGTTGAGATATATAAAGTTGACAGTGTTCATTTACGGTATGAAAATGAAGTCCAGCGACGAGAGGCAAAGATGGGAGTCCTCTGGCCACACCAGACAACCTCAACTTCCTCTTCCACATGCCCGGCTCATATCCCAGCGCAGCTCATACTATAGCAATACACTCAGACCTTGATATAACGAACCGGATACCAAGGAATATTGGTTATAACAAAGTAAATTCTTTGAAACTAATGAAAATAGTTTTGAATATAGTAATGAAAAATAGTTTTGTAATATAGTGTTAGGAAGATACCTTTATAACGAATTTTGGGTATAAACTTATCTTTGTGTAAGACGCAACTTTGTTATAATAAAGGTTAAGTGTATCACCACCTTCTCTATTAAAATAGAATATCAACTGCCTTAGATTTAAGATGTGTGAATTCCATTCATTTACAGATAGACCATCATAATGCATGCCAAAAGCGGATATGCTCATTCAGTTGAGGATGATTGGCTCATGCTAAGTTCCATCTCCCTCCCTTACCTTTCCTGCTGTTCCACATATATTTGTTTTTTGCTAGTGGTAAATCCTGCCTTTCTCACTTTTGTTGCATATTCCCACTGTGATAAGTGAATGGCCTAATGTCTGTTTGGTTCTTTTAGCTCTTGCTATATTTAAGAGAGAATGTGTAGACAGGCAGGGAGGTTAACCAGATTCACGCTCAGTTGTCTATCGTGCAATTTAAGAGTGAGTGCAGAGAGGATGATGGGGAAGGGGGGAAGCAACCTCCCTAGAAAACCTTGTCATATATGAGTTGAACTGTTCTGCATGAACACCTTCGTGGGTGGTGAGTAGGAGGCACATGCAACATAAATGCAGTGTTTAATGTAGTCTTTGAGGTTTGTCTTTATTTACTGACGCAGGTGCAGTGGGATGCGGACTGAGGTCCAGAATTCTTTACTAATGCCTCAATAACTCGAAAACTTCTGTCTCCTATGCTGCAGTCGGTCCATCTTGTTCATATGTCAGTACTCTGCATTCATACATCAGCATTTTCACAGCAGAAGCTTATGCAATACTTGTGGCCGGTAAAGATCTAACTTACAAAATTCAGTAATACAAAATTCTCGGAACGTAGTGAAAGCTCTCGAAACGCTCAAAAGACAGAAGAACCTTATCCTTGTCTCGCTGTACTCCCCCTATGCACGCTCTGCACACTCAAAAAACATGTCTGTGTGCTGGGTGCCAGGGCGTCGTGAGATACAAGGAAACGTCTTGGCAGACCAGGTAACTGCATCTGCCAACGATTCCTCTGCCAATACATGAATAGCTATCCCTGCACTTGAAACATTTCCTTAAACGAAAGCTCAGGGCTCATTGGCAGAGCACATGGGATAGGCAAATGCAAAACAAACTGCACATTATCAAGCCGCAACTTTGACATTAGCTGGCAGTATCGAAGTCACGTCGCACAGAAGTAGCACTTAAGCAAGTCTTAAGAACAGGACACACACCCAGTACACACTCGTACCTTTTGTCCTGTGGTCATCCACCTTTGTGGGAGAGATTTGGTGAAGCGCTAACCATTCTTCACATTTTAATCTAACGACTAGGCATGTTTAACAGCACTTTCCAGCACATACAGGTGTGCATTATCCTACTGACAGCAAGTCCGATTGTCCTACTGACAGCAAATACCATTTCACCTATAAAAGTTCATCGGTAGGGATCTGCTTTTCAAACATCAATCATTATTAGCATTTTTATTAGATCTGCATGAGTTTCATGTAATATACCCAGGCATTCCGTAGCATGATCTCTAAAGAGAGGTCGCTGTTGTCTTGGCTACATCAAACAATGCACTTGCCTTGCAGCCCTTGGATTCAGGGGCTTTGACGGGACTCATGTGCTAATGTAATCTAGCTCCGCCATATCTTTATTTTCACTTCTCACCATTGATTCTCACTACACACACTTCAGGTCACTTACGTGTTTGTAATCTTGTATGTTTTGCCCACCTTAGTTCAAGTAGGTTTAAGGCTCTTATACAGCCGTCTACCAAAATCATTGCCCACGTCTCTCTTCCCATGACCTGGCGCTCTTTGACCATCAAATGACCCTTATGTCGTAAAACGCCACACATCATCATCGTCAACATGTACTGGTGGGGTGTTGAAGTGGTCACTTTTTGTAAAGGCTTCATTATAGCATTCAAAATGTCTTAAGCAAGTGCTGCAGTGATAATGGCCACGAATTGCCTTCACTCTCACTCGGACGTGTGCCATTGCTAGCAATTTTTGTTAGCATCTCTTGCATCAACCTTTGGAAACAGTTAAACGCAAAACAGGAAAGTTTTGTCAGTGTGCGTCTTCATGGCACTGCAGGTAGTACTACTGCCAAGTAGTTGTCAACTCAAGCAATGTTGAGGGTGCTGGTCGCTTGCAAAAATGAATGGCTGAGAATCCTTTTGCTGGCCATGGACACAAAGGTCCATGGGATTGAATATCATGGGTGGTGGCTGCATGTCAATGAAAGAAAAATTCTAGAAGCTGTGTACTTGTATTTAGGGGCACGTTATAGAACAAAAGGTCTTAAAAATCTTTGAGCACTTTACTATGACATTCTTATGTATCATACTGTAGTCTTGAAACATAAAACCGAAACAAATATTATATAGAGAATTCTTTTGCTGTCAGATGAATTATACGTTGGATTACAGATACTTTTGTGTCTTCTTTTGGCATAATGAGTATGGAATTCAACTAAACACTTGAAGGTCGTGGCACGCTTTGTCCATATCTGTATTCGTATGTGCTTGGCTGTTGTCACTCTGCATATTTGTGCAATACACTCCTTGCAACTTTGTTGCATGCAGTGGCTTCTTATCATATAATTCTACAATTATCTGCTGATGCACTAACCACACTCTTCTTTTTTTTTTTTTACAGCAAGTCTGTGGGAGTGATCATCGGCGTGATCATAGTGATCATTGTAGCCTTGGTGGTGGTCGTCATTGTTTTGTGCTTCTGCTGTAGCTGCTGTCTCCTGGCCAAGCGGAGACAACGAAGAGGCCAAGTCCTTGGTAAGATCTTGGACCAATGCCAAAGGGAGCACTGAAAGACTCGTATCTTGATTTTACGCCATTTGTATTTCACCTGCAAACCTGCTAGGTCATTTGCTTCTGTTATTTACGAATTAGAGTTTACACTAAGGTTTTATTGGTACTTTTGTCAATTCCTATGATAAATAGGTTCTGTTCATGAAAATATTTCATTCATTGGTTAACAACCATAGTTAATTATGGAAGTCTTCTGAAATAATTGGGTAAACATGAAGTGCAGTACAAACGAGGGACAAAGAATGAACGTCTCGGGGAGAAGAATGGGTCTGCTTTCCTTTCTTCGCTGAATACGTATCAAAACAGCAGGCACAGCTGGTACACAATGATTGCTTATTTGGAGATGATGAAGAAACGGTTAAAGGACCCCTGACCAAGTTTGGAAACTAGAAATGCTTCTGTTGTTTGAGAGTCCTGCATGCGGGGGGCACGTCTGACCGATTATTAGTGATGAGTGTTGCCTATAAGATATTTAATTATTTATTAGTAATGAGCATTGCCTATAAGATATTTTAATTTGGTTTTATATTAAGGGTGCATGCTCGTCCGAGTATTCAGGTGCAGTCAACATTTTCTGTGGTTTTACTTAGACATGGGGCCCCGTCGTGACTTTGCAGAAGTCAAGCAAGTATTGGCATCTGAGAACATTTTCGGGGCACGCACAATGCTCCGACTGGCACCCGACAAGGACTATTGTTCGTCACCCCTCGCGCTCTGTTTTAGGGCTGCAGTCAAAACAGTTTTGGCTGCTTACTTCAGGAGTGCTTATCGTTTTTCTGAGGGTGACTCGCTCAAAGAAGCCACTTCATTTCATTCTTCTGCACCTTCGGGTCCCCTATTTGAAGACAGCGTGGTCAGAGTCGTTGAAGCTTGAGCGCACGTAGTCTCGGGCAGTGCCCCACCGTGGGGTGCTAGTTTCTTATGGTACTTAGGAGGGCATTTCGAACTTACGCAAAATCTTTCTGAATTAGCGGTGCTAGCATAAATTATACAATGCGTTAAAGCATTTACGGTTCTATTTCGGCATAGCCATACGCAAAGCTACAAATCCCTGTAAAAAGAGTCTCAAACATATCTTCCGCTGTCAGGAGTCCTTTAAAAGTACGAACAGTTGCCAAAGGAAGTGGCAGTGGTCCCACTTGATGCACCATGGTTCAGTTAATGATTAGGCAATCAGTCTGCCCTGTGATGGTCAGCCTGGGTCACTTGCAGCAGATGTGCGATTTCTTCTTGACATTCCTTTTTTTGAAGCTTCTCGTCCCATTGTTTTAGTGTCAGATGAACGTGTCCGGTAAACATTGTTTGTCAAAGGTGCACTACTTTGCAAATGAATTACACATTGATGGAACAGGTTGATCCCGTGAGTAAATGCCTTTGGCCACTCCACGATACTGTACTTCTGGAATGCCAATTCAGTGGGCAGTCTAGTCACTACAATAACAGAAAACTGTAGTTGATTGTGACGATGACAACCAGTTGTGATAATGGGTACATATGCTGTACACACAAATAAAGTAAATCAAGTGTGTGGAGTGGGTGCGCTTTTACACTGCTTTAATACCACACAAGTCAATGACTGACGGAGGTATGATTATGGCTCGTACTTGTGGCTTTAAAACTACTGCAGTGTATGTATTGTAACATAATCGAGTGGACCACTCAGGGCGGTGGCACTGGAAGTTCATGTTGCACAGCTGGCCAAAGAAAAGGGCTGTCTTCTGTACGTTGCCGGGTACAGGGCCATACCGGTGCGAAGAGGAAAGAAGGAAAATAGGAGGAAAAGAACAACAGGGAGGTTAACCAGCCTATAGGCAGCTGGTTTGCTACCCTGCGCATGGGAGGGGGATGCGGGAGATGAAAGATAGAGAGGGAAGGGAAATAAACACAGCACATTCAGCAGCACACGCGTGCAAGAGTATTGGCTGGAACAAGTGGTCACAGCCAACATACTTGCCTAGCACAGGGACTGGTCAGTTTGAAGGTGTCTGACTGGCACAGTGGGATACCGTGCTCACTGTTAGCTCTCCCATGCTTATGTGCTGAGAAGTAGATGGGCTGCTCCATTTGACCAGGCTGGGCAGTTCAATCTGGTCACGCGTAAGCCTTTCTGGTGCAGGTCTATGGACTTCATTTTCGTTCACCACTCCATCTCAGCCACGTGCACATCACTGCATTGGACATGTATCCGTTGCACTGAAAAATGGCAGCACAATCCAGAGAAAGAACTCTCAGAAAGCAGTAGCACCCCCAAGTTGAGGTTCTACAGCTGTTCACATTTGGAAAGTGCATCCTCTCACTGTATAAATGTCACAGCTTATATGTTTTTCAACACTAGGGACTTCTTTGCATTGCATGGTGGTGACCCTGAAAGGTTTATGTACTAATTACAATCCCCTGTAAATATTGTCATGGAGGCTGAAAAAAAATGCTGTAGAAGAAGCCAGTGTGAAAGGCTGGTGCAGAATGACAACTTGAATGTCACTGCTGAATTACCATTCAGGAGGTGGCACGGGAAGCGCCCGTTGCATAGCTGGTCAAAGTAATGAGCTGTCTTCAATACATGGCCCAGTGAAACAAACCAGCAGTTTTTCTTAGCATTTTGTATTGCATGGAAGCTATGGTATAATCTTGGTTGCATGTTCAAACTTTCTGTTTAACTGCCAAATAGGGTGTCTGTCAATGCTGAGCCGTCAGGGGCTCCATTTTGTCAACTTCGCTTGCACCAGCTCATCCAGATGTCTGTGTACAATACTTCCCCACTTGGTCAAATGCCTGGTTCGCTATGAGGCTTTAGATGTTACAGCTCTCGGCTGCAGACCCTTGCGCCGGGGGTTTGATCCCAGCAACGGTAGTCTCGTTTAAGTCGAGGAGACTTGCTAGAGGCCCGCATACTGTGCGATACCAGTGCATGTTAAAGAACACAAGGTGTTCAATATTTCCGGAGCCCTTCACTACAGCATCCCTCATGATCGTATCGTGGTTTTGGGGCACTCCAGCCCAAATGTTACTAAATTTTTCAAGGGCTCAAACGCCTTGGCACCTTAAGTACAACTCGTCTTTGATCACTCGTCCAGACACTGATATACAATTGGAATGCTGGTCAACAGAGCTACAGTGGATGTGGCTTTTGGGAGTTTTTTTAGACATTTTTTTCGTACTGTTTCTGTCTAGTAGGCGGCGGCCAGACGGGAAGTGCGGCAGCCACAGCAGCGCAGCCTATGGTGCCTCCTACAGTGACCCCATATGTTCAACAGCCTTACCCTCAGCAGCCGTATCCTCAACAGCCACCTGCGGGCTACCCGGTGCAGCCGGCACCCGTGGGACCCACCATGCCTGCTCCGAATTTTGGGTACTACGCGTCGCCGTACGGAAATCCACCCCCGTACACAGACAATGTGATGCCCGTGCAGCAGCCACCACCGATGCAGCAACCCCCGTACAACCCTAGCTACCCGGCACAGTGAGTGTCTGAGAGTGGATGTGCAATGCGGCGTGATGTGCAGCACCCCGAGCCACAGACTGGTGTCGAAAAGTGGTTCTGGGGAAAGTGGCCTGCGTTAAGAGTGACAACGTTTAGGGATATGTTTTGACATTGTTGTGCACTTGTCGTGTGGTCTTAGTTTACACAGAAGCGTGCAAGTGGATGGTTTCTTCTTCGTTACAATGCTTGCCGAGTATCGGTAGTTTGATTGTATCTGAACAAGTTGTGGTGGGAGTTACACGGAAGTTGCCATACTTTGTAACCGTACTTTGTAACTGTGTCCTGATGCACGTGGAGATGTAGGGAAATAACCGGCGAGAATTGTGGGGGCAGCTTTTGCAGTTTAAAACTTGTATTTGTGGGGCACGTGAACTTAATCATTTGTTCTGTGAATGTGCATGCGTTCACTTTCAGGTGTTCATAGAAACAATATCCAGGGACGCCTTTGTCATGGAGTTAAGGCATAGAAAATGCAGTACTTTCTATAGGATGATGTCATACAACTGTTCATGTGTAACTGTGCCAGGTATCTCTGATGACATTGTGGACAAGGTTTCAAGTGTCTACAGGCTGTGCGGAAAAAGCACGTCGAGACGTGCTGCTTAGTTATTCGGCCGATGCTGTGATAAACATTGGGCAGTCTTTAAATTTGTTTTAGTCGATCCATCGGAAACGTGTGCACATGGAAACCATGGGGTGAAGCTTCACTCATATTTTTACTATTGAGGCATTTTGTGATGTTTTTAACGAAGGCTGAGAACCGTGACTCAATAGAGTCCTTTTCTTGAACCTTGTGGCATTATGGAGCTCCCTTTGCTACTTGTACGTACACTGCAGTGAAATTCTCATTGAGAATTCGGCGAGCTCAAGTGAGTATGCCGGCCGTCAGGCATTCCACAGCATATCACATATTTAAGTGCTTTTTTTCTAATTATGCTTTGTAACAGTCAGGTAAGTCATTATTTCTTTTTACCTTCTTCATTGCCTAACTTTGAATACAGCAGTGAGCAGTGAAACAAGGCAAGGAGGTGAAACAACAATTTATTCTTGCAAACTTGGAAGCAGCAGATGTAGAGAAGCGTTTATGGAGTTGTAGCATGTCTGACGCCGTTTTGATGAGGTGGTGATGTTTCTGTCGGTGCTTTATTAGATGACGGCTAGACTTTACAAGGCCTCGTATCTGGACTGAGTTCGCAACCATACTTTTCGAGATATGCACCTGTGGTTTGACAAAGTCGGTCTATCAAACTTCAGTTACATCAAGGTATTGAAGATCACTAGTATTCTTGCTTAGCGGAAGCTCCTTCAGCATTCCAGATGTTTGCTGCCAAACTTTCATCACAGTACTCTAGCAAGCCTGTGTCCTTAGTTGGG
This sequence comes from Rhipicephalus annulatus, assembly GCA_013436015.1. Taxonomy (NCBI): domain Eukaryota; kingdom Metazoa; phylum Arthropoda; class Arachnida; order Ixodida; family Ixodidae; genus Rhipicephalus; species Rhipicephalus annulatus. The sequence goes on along the minus strand of WOVY01013783.1, from coordinate 161,736 downwards.
GGTGTGTTAATCTCTTGTACTTAGGTTGGAAAGACTTGACTGTAAAAACGGGTAAATGTAGTGTTTGAAAAGCGTGGATCGCAAGGATTTCCATTGCAGAATGTGTTCCTGCTGCGCGTGAATGTGTACAACAAATTTGGTAGCACAAGAGAACATGCAGCCTGAAAATGGGGACCAGCAGGTTGTAGTACCATCCCGTAACTGTGACCCAGATTTGTACGCAGTTCAAGAAGTGTCTTGGTATAATGCAGGGCAGAGAAGTGCCTGTGCTCCACCAACTCCTACAGGCTTTTAGTGAAACTTACCTCATTGCCAAACAGTATGCAGCACTGTAGCTGGTGTCACACTTTTTTTGTGTATTTATGTTCAACACCTGTACATATACAAGTATTTTCTTTTTTGTTCTGTCCTCTCTTCTCTACATAAGCTCAAGGCAATATGGATTCTTTCACCAGTGAAATTTGTCCACTTTAGGTCCATTGAAAAGAAACTCTTAATACAGCGACATTTGCAACCCAGAGTACTTAGTGGAAATCGGTGTGTGGCGTTGAGGATTGCCGTAAATTTCTTCATTTGTTTTAAACCTTTTTTTTTTATTGTATTCTCTCATAGTCTCGTTAATAGCGTCATAGTCTCGTTAAAAGAGGGATCTTAAGGGAGCACAGACTAAGCACTTCCACCTGCATCTACTGCATCACTTTATAATGTCTTTCATGTCTCTGAGTCACAATGGCCTCCTACAACGAAATGCTGCACTGGAGATAACCGCGAGCTGTGCACTTTAGACGCAGTGCAGACCATGCAATCTTTGTGGGAATTCTGTGCTGTGCTGTTCCATACCTGTGGCTGCACCTGCGTGATTTGTTTCTGTGCCAGAGCATTGTAAAATACTCTGTAGGACAGGTTGAACTTTGTCGACAACGTAGAGTGATGCAACCGCAGCAGCGAACCATTTCGCAATAGTGACATCATGCATTGAGCCAGGACGGAGATGGAATGCTGTTCTTACGTTAGACTTGCTGGTGAGCCTTTGTTGCTACTTATTCACACGCCTTCTGAGAGTTCCTGTTTGCACTCCTGAACCCTGTGTGAAGTGTGTGTTGACTATGTACAAACCTTTCACATTAGTGAGGTTCTATTTGTGATTGTCAATTCAGAGGCATACCAGAGGCATACCATTGTCAATTCAGAGTCCCAGTCCTGACTCACATACCGTGAGTCAGGACTGGGACTGAAATTGTATGACATTGTCTGTAGCTGCCAGCTGCCTTTGACCCAAGAACAAATTGCCTCTAAGAACTTGATGAGAGGAAACATATGGTAAATTTGACATAGCAGATATATATTAGAAAGAACTGTGACTTTTTTTGAACGGTCAGAGAGAGCACAGAGAGGCAAGGCACGAACTCTTGACTCATTTTTGTGAAGCTGTAGCAACATGTCTGTTGGATAGCACAAGTTAACAGTGAGCAATCAAACGCAAGTACAGCAAGTAATTGTGAAGTGTGTGATAATGCTCCATTTTCAATGAAAGATTAGTTGTGAGGTACTGTTGCAGGTTTATGCAATGAAATGGGCCATTTCTTTACACCTTGAAGAAAGTGCATGTCCTTCAGCTGTAACTTGCAACTATGCAGTTATACTGTGGGCATAACTGATCTGTTCACACATTTTCAAACTCTAAAATGTGCACCTACCATGTCTCTTCGCAAATGCCTGAACACTGTAGTAAATGTTTGTACCTTGTGCGATTTCCTATTTTACGTTCTTACAAGCCTAAGTGACTGTTAGTTAGGCTTATATCACAATGGTGCTATTCTCTTTATTTTACCATGTCTGATGTCGCTGTGCGGGTTATTTGTTAACATTGTGTGATAATTCACTTTCTTTTATCATGAAAGTAATAATAGCACTTGTGTTGAGGATAACGACAGCATGTGCCAAATTAAAAGCAACAACACGAAAATATCTGGTTCTTGTGTATGATTTCCTAAAAAGGTGTTAATCTACATTTATAGACTGGGTATATGTATTAATCCCAATTTTCTGTTGTTTGATACTCGTACTTGTTCTATTTATGTGTTGGAACTTTGTGTTGTCGAATCGTGCAGTATCTTGGATCATATTCCATCGCGAGCTAATTGGCTAAGTGCGTACTCATTGTCACTTTTAGAACCTGAGATGCTTGCCAGTCTAAGGCATGTCAGAAAGTGAAGTAAAAATATGTGCCAACATACAGTTGTCGCGTATTTGTCTTGTCTTAGTGTTGTCAAATGCGCAGCAATGACCGCTTTGTGTGTCGTGTTTTTTTTTTCATCCAATTACGTTAGCAGGTATTTCTGCGTAGTAGTGTCAAGAAAAACATTTTAAATTTTCGGTGTCATGAATTCTTCAGTGTCACGTTGGCCTTAGAGCACGAAAGTATGGGATCCGTTTATTTTGGGGCCTTTGTGGAGTGCTAGTAATGTGAAGAATTTTCGGTACTTGATATAGAACACACATGCTGCTTCTTTTGTGTTTTACTTTTTTGCTCACGTAAAAGCTTAGGCTTTTCTTTTTTTTTCCCACAAGCCATTTAGGATACTCCGAGGCTAGGTCACCAAAGGTCAATGAACTTTCATTTTGTACTACGATGTACTTACCTTTTGTGCTGAGTGTCAATGTTTACGATGTGATCTGTGCTAAGAGCAAGTAAACTTTGTTCTTTTGTTGCAATTGGTTAATACACCATAAGACGCTTCCTTCCAAGGCAAGATTGTCGCACATTGGAAGATGCGCAATGTTTCTGTTCTGGAATTTGCTCCCCTATTTTTAGTTGGGCATACCGGTTAAACAAATGCAGAATGCCAGCACTGCAGGGAATTTCGCGCACTGTAAGATTTGACTTGCCCTACGACACCAGGAGTTGTCAATATAATATGCAATAAGTTTTAAGGGAGTGGCAAGAGTTAACCCAGACCCCAAATTGGCAAGTGGTTTATTACATAGCACTATGGAATAGATATAAACATGAAAGTGGTGACTTATTATGGGGCAAAATAAACCTGGGAAGTCATGGAATTCTTTCTCATAGGCATTTATCTTTTTTAAATGCTTTTGTGCGTCATATGTCGCACTGCCCACCTATTTGGTTCCCTACTAGGTCTTCAGTGCTCTTTGCTAGTCATTCACTTCTGACTATTGCAGGAAACTGTTTTCATTTCTTTTAAGTCTGCTTTGTAATCATGTTATGTGAACACTTTTTTTCTTACGGTTTTTGAACGCTGCAGCTCAATCATCTGGTTTCAGTTTTCTCATCCGGGTTACAGAAGCAGGAGAGGTAAAAGGTCACATGAACAAACGATACGTGTGCCATTGATTATACACAAACTACTAGACCAGGTTTAGAATTTTAATCAGCCATGTTCACACCTACCAGTGTCAGTTTAGTGACTGCATGGTATGTTCCACTTTTTCAAAAAAATATTGTGTTCATAATGTCAATTTGTCAAATTGTTGATGGTTTTTTGCTCGAATAAAATGTATAAACAAATTTGCTACCTTCTTTTACATTGGGGCTCATGTGCCATCATAACACTGTTAAACTTAGTCCGCCATGGTGGCATAGTGGTTACTGGGCTCGGTTCCTGAACAGAAAGTCGTGGCTTCAGTCTGGGCCGCCACGCTCGCATTGCGAGTGGAGCGATATCATAAAGGCTATGTGATGCCAGTGCACATTAAACAGGGTTCATGCGAGTTTTTGAAGTTTTAGAAAACTCCTGGATTTGAAAAGATTGTTTTCAAGGCCTTGAAAGTGCCGGATTTCTCGCATATCTTTGAAGATCTTTGAACTTAGTTGAGCCATTGTCCGTAAAATGTGACAAGTACACTTTGAAAATTGTGACGTCGTGCACGTAGATACGGCACGTAATTTATGAATGGCACGAAATTTATGAACCTTGATTTCCTCCTTTAATATTGAACTTATGGTGGTAAGATTAACGACGTGTTTTCAGAATACTTTGTCAATCTAAATAGTGTCACTTTAATCTACCTGTCATAGGCTTATCAAAGGAACACTATCAGGAAACTGACATGGTTTAGATTGATAAACTGTACTTTGAGAATTTCGATGTCACACTTTTCACTATCATAAGTCCATTATTAGCGGAGATAACCAATGTTGAAGTTTCAATATTAGGCTCGCACCACTATCTCAATGTGGTACACCACAAAATATATTTTTTGTACCTTTGCGACATGGCCTCGATGAAATTTTCCGGAACTTCGTATGTTTGGTCTACGGCACCCACATATTACAATGTACTTCATTTTTAATGATCGGAAGCTACGTAGGGTCGAGTAGACGTCCTCGAGATCTATGACGTCACACTGTTTTTTGCAGGAATCTCTAGGTGGCCTCTCTACGCGCATTTGCTTATCGCGCGTTTTTTTCGCTTAAATCGTCGTCCCGCGGTAAGAGCTGTGTTTTCGGCGCTGTGAAATTTTACCTCACATGTACTAATACGCTGAAATATCGTTTTTTTTTTTTTGGTGTCCGTTTAACTTTTTTCCTAGCAAATCTATGAGCCGAAAATGATACAAAAATAAGGATTTTTTTCATTATCATTTTGAATTCACCTGTCGAAATTTTTGTCCCGCAGATAACATTACTTCATTTTTAGTAATTAGGAATTGAGCAGTGACTGGTGCGGGCATACTTTCAAGCTGTTCTTGCCATCCGCATTTTCTCGCAGCAGGCTTGGTGATATTGATATTGTGAAAAAGTAGTGCACTAATAGGAGAAAAATCGTGTTTCTCTTTAGCGCTAAGTTCCTTTAATGCTGAGTGACATTAGATTAGTAGATAGAAACTCTGAACGCGTAAACTAACAGCATGTGCACCATGTAGGCATTCTTTCCGACACATCGCGTGGGGAACCAATAATTCGTGTATGATATGCCGCAGAAAGTGCTCCCCTGGTACGTTAATTTTAAGAAAATGAAATCCGACATAGAATATATATATTCTGAAGTTTAAACACGGGATTCATGCGGGCATGATCATCAGATAACGTACTTCTAGGGCCAAAGTTGGCAAGAGGTTCTGATACATCTTTTATTTTCGTGACCCAGTTTCTTAGACATTTCCTTTTTCTTGATCAAGTCTTCCACACAGAAAGATCCGTTGACCAGAGAGCATCAATCGTATGGTGAACGCAGCTAAGGTGTTTTGGTAGAGTTCCGCTTCGGCGAAAGCTTGACACAGGGACAGGAGCAACCGCTAGGGGTACCTGCGCCGGCGCGGGGTCATCGAACAATAGTGGAGCGGCCCCGGCACTGCAATAATTGTACGGCACGTGCCGGAACCGTGAAACGTGACTAAGTGTACTCGTGAAGATTGATTACGTCTTCAGGGTGATGTTACCTCCGCTTCAGAATGAAGCTCTAATACAGGTAAATTTAGCGTCGAATGAGGCCTTGAAGCTATGAATACGGTGGCAACCAACCCGTGCTGCTTCCACTATAAAATATGCTTCTGCTAAAGAAGCTGCTTATATTTTTCCCTGAAGCATCTAGTAAAACTTTATGGACAATGCAGAGTTCTTCAATGACTCTGGTAGATCTTATTGCGTCGCGGAAGTGTAGTGGTTGCAACTATTGACAGCGCATATCCAATCTTTCATGCTGCGCATACATTCGGTGTTTCTAAACAAAGATATGGTATCTCAAGATAGCCGCGTATTTATCGAACCTACAGCCGGTTTGAATGAATGAGTGGTCTGAATACTTCATACGTCTTTTGCGTGGTTTTCGTGTCTTGTTTTGCATTTATTTATCACTAAGGTGTTATGGCGCGTTTAAAGCTTGGTTGGTCATGCAATGTTGTTTCCCAGTCTTTCACTCAGCTGTGTAGCTTACTCATGCTATGTTTTCTCCGTGCTTTTTTATTGTTTGTACTGTTAAGGCAAAAGTCTTGCATGGCCCCGCTGCGGTGGTCTAGTGGCTGAGGTAATCAACTGCTGACCCGCAGGTCGCGGGATCGAATCCCGACTGCCTTTTCGATGGAGGTGGCAATGTTGTAGGCCCGTGTGCTCACATTTGGGTGCATGTTGAAGAACCCCAAGTAGTCGAAATTTCCGGAGCCCTCCACTACGGCGTCTCTCATAATCATATCGTGGTTCTGGGAAGTTAAACCCCACAAACCCTTCTGTAATGCCCTACGGGCCCTGAGGGTATTCTAATAAATAAATAAATAAATAAATAAATAAATAAATAAATAAATAAATAAATAAATAAATCAAAAGTCTTGCATGCCTCCTCAAGCGTGAAAATTGACCGACTGCATGCCACGCCGGTGGCGTCGACATGTGACTTGAAAAACTATCGTCTCGTCCTGATGACGCATTGATATCAAAATTAACTTCTCGCGCTTTTGCAGCTTGCGCAACTTTTTTTATAGTTTTGGGGCATGCATCCTGTCTTGCGCCGTCACCCTAGCAAGCTTCAATTGATGGCGCTCAAGTCTGTTCCAAGCAACGAATGTGTGCTTTGAATTTTTCAAGCTGTGAGCTAGAAGAGCTGCATGTAGCTCTGTTTCTTTATCATGTCACCTCTACACTTTTGGACGTCTCAAGAACACGGTGAGCATTTCACTAATCGAGCTTCTGTATTACTGGTATGCAACAAGGAAGAGGCGGCCGGTATGAATCTCAGCATCCCGTAGCCAGTATGCTACGGGATGCTGTGTCAAAGGAACTCATGCACAGTGTTGATGCAGCCTTAACTGTCTCCAGTTAAGCTGACGGTTTCCAGCGACGATATAGGAGGGCGAGCTCTGGACGTTTTCGAACTAGACAATTACGCCGGGAGGCCGTGCGAAATTCTCGGCACAGCGTCTTGCAGAAGTTTTGGAACATCGTGCGGCGTCTTCACAGCAACCCCTCCAATTAGCCGATGGTTCACGCGAAAGGTACCACTTTCATCGAAGCGCTTTTCGCACACGCGCGCTTGCCGGGGATCAAATGCGAAACCACGAGTTTATTGCTAGCGCGCTTCCACTTTTCCAGCCGTTAGTTGTCTAGGCAGCTAGAGCATACTATAGACACTTTTTCGTCATTTCCTTTGCAACCGGGTCGAAACCCATGTACGCGGCATCGTTTATGATCTTCAGGCACAACATACACAGAACCAAACATACCATGAAAAACGCGTAACGACACGCTGTGTATATGCGGCCGCCATCTACCAGATCGGGGTGTCGGCCCGATGCCCCCGGCGGGAGTCTACATGACCGCCTGTTTCATGTAGGCTACCTACCCCCGGCTAGAGTTACTGTGTGTATATTCAACCTAGGTAGCAACCTCAATGTAGCTTATACAGTAACTCTACCCTCGGCTAGAGTTACTGTGTATATATTCAACCCAGGTAGCAACATCAATGTAGCTTATACAGTAACTCTACCCCCGGCTAGAGTTACTGTGTGTATATTCAACCCAGGTAGCAACCTCAATGTAGCTTATACAGTAACTCTACCCCCGGCTAGAGTTACTGTGTGGATATTCAACCCAGGTAGGAACCTCAATGTAGCTTATACAGTAACTCTACCCCCGGCTAGAGTTACTGTGTGTATATTCAACCCAGGTAGGAACCTTAATGTAGCTTATACAGTAACTCTACCCCCGGCTAGGGTTCCTTGATGCGCGCGCATCGAGGAACTTTATACTTTCGACTGCGCCGATCGGCGGCATCCGCTTTCAGCGCACAAAGCTCTCCCATACAGTTACGGCGCAGCTTTCATGACCAGTAAAAGTACTGAAGGACTCTGGTTCTGGTGTACTTTAAAGAGAAACTATTTATATCTCGTACTGAGCTGCACAAACATTCTTTATTTCCGGAGTCTTCGCTGCTGGACATTACTGCGCCTGATCTGCTGTGAAATGATGAAGGTGCGTACTGACGCTGTGGTTTCGTCAGTTTTTTTTTTTTTTTGTCGCCATTATAGGGAAGACTCAAGAGGGGTGAAAATAATACGTGAGTGAACCTTGTAATACCTGTACGACAGGCCCGTGACAGCAGACCTGCCAACTTCAGTGGTGTAAACTATCGGTGAATGGACTATCGATAGTTATTTCGTAACTTGATCTCGATAGTGTCGCTCTCGATAGTTTTAGTATCGATAGTATTGGTAATAGTGCCGTTGGTAGTATTATCACACATAATGCTATCGATTGTGCTGTGAATAGTTGTGCTGTTGGCTGAGAATATTGTCAAATCTTAGCGATAGCGCACTATCAGCCATACGAAGTTAATTTATGAGCTTAATGAATAAATTATTTCCTCAATAAAGATGCCAAAATGGGTCCATGAATAGCTCAACTTCAAAAGGGACTACTTTCGCATTGCAATTAACAAAGACCTTGCTATTGTTATTTTGAGATAACAAAATGCAATAAATTTGAATCCGTGCAGTGCCGCCACATGTAACGGCTTTTTTTCCCGCTACAGCTTAATAGTTCTGCTTAAATCCTGTATCAGCCAATCATTCTCCTGAAGGAATACACGCAATGTCAACTTTCTTGCCTTTTAGCCTGCTCCACTGTATACCACGCTCTCGGGGAACCACGTTTACGCTGCAAGAGTTGTTCCAGTTGATTTTGCATTATGGGTGGTAATACCGATAGCTCTTATATATAACCACTGATACTTCGATAGAGACTCGATTGATTTGTGGGGTTAAACGTCCCAAAACCACCATATGCTTATGAGAGACGCCGTAGTGGAGGGCTCCGGTAATTTCAACCGCCTGGGGTTCTTTAACGTGCACCCAAATCTGAGTACACGGGCCTACAACGTTTCCGCCTCCATCGGAAATGAAGCCGCCACAGCCGGGATTCAATCCCGCGACCTCCGGATCAGCAGCCGAGTCCACTAGACCACCGTGGCGGGGCGTTTGATAGAGACTCAACTATCGATACATCTTCGCTGAACAGCGCACACGGCACGTGGACGGAAGAAAACAGCACAGACGAGCCCTGGCTTGCAACTACCATTTATTTGCGAAAGAAACAGATGATATATATGACATATATGCAGGGCGTAGGATATATATGATGATATATAGAACTATCGATAATTCGAAGTGACTCACCTGTCGATACTATCACCGATCGTTCTGCATCACTACGTTCTGCGCACTCTTCTATATCGCATCATGCTACGTGGAACAAAATTTTCAATGCCTAGCCTGGCATGCGGTGATAGCGGTGACGTCATGAAGCAGCTCTGGCTTGCCAGTTCTTTAGGAGTTTAGCCCAGACGGTACGGCAGCTTCTGAGCATGAACCAAGGTATGGTAACGTTTTTTCTTTCTTTATTACAAAGATTTATACCGAGCCCCGCCGCGGTGGTCTTGGGGTTAAGGTACTTGGCTGCTGACCCGCAAGTCGCGGGATTGAATCCCGGCTGCGGCGGCTGTATTTTCGATGGAGGCGGAAATGTTGTAGGCCCGTGTGCTCAGATTTGGGTGCACGTTAAAGAGCCCCAGGTGGTCAAAATATTCGGAGCCCTCCACTACGACGTCTCTCGTAATCATATGGTGGTTTTGGGACGTTAAACCCCACATATCAATCAATCAATCAATCGATCAATCAATCAATCAATCAATCAATCAATCAGATTTATAGCGAAACGACGTTTGAAGGCAAACGAGAACTTGCGCGGACGTATTGGCGGTGTGCTCTCCCCTCAAGGAATGCTTTATGTGCCAGCCAGTTCCCGTCCTTCTGCTCCTCGCCTCAGCTCAGCGCTGGAGCGGCGCTAACGGAAGTGCGGGGGTGCTGGCGCCCCCCCACCTCCATAATTTCTATCTGCCCCCCCCCCAAGCTCTCCCAAGAACAAACAGCTGAAAGAAAACGCATCAGGTACCCGCCTTCTGGCCCCCCCTGGACGAACTCACTTGTCGTGAGTACCCCCACTTCCGGTGCAATCTCCCCCCCCCCCCCCCCGGTTCTGTGGAAGCGTGCACATGATGAGGCGTCGCCGTCCATGGGAATTTAGGTGCCGTTCGGCTGAGGGACAGACACCAGCATTTTGGTTCAATGCGCTTTTGGAAGCTTTTACTTCGATAAGATTTGGAAAGAAGCATATGGGTGCATTAATTGAGCGGCAGTAACGTATGCTAGAGAAAATCGTGTTTGTTCCTCCGTGATCGAGCTGCATTTTTCCTCGCGTATTTTCTGCCCTACACGGTTTGCTTTGTGTGCTTTATAATAATTATTTTTTTCTTTTTGTTTCATCGGCCAGGTAGTTCAGTTACACACAAAAAGACAACTGAGATGCCCGAGTCCTTTCCTATATATTCCAACATATCGATTCTAATATAATGTGGCAATATAATGTGGCATTGAAGCAATAAGATACTTTTCTGTCTAGTCCAAATTTTACGCTTAGACAGAACCGATGGCAGAGTTCTGCGATCTGTATTGCCGGTAAATACGTCATTCCTATGGTTTTCTGCGCGGTCCATGAAAAAGCACCTCCAACTATCTCTTCGCGCGATCGGGCTACGGTAACGTCTTTCGCTTCTAATGTTCTGCTTGATCCATAAAAACAAAACAAAAACACCGAAAGCAGTGGTATAATATACTTTCAGTTATGACAGTCATGAAAAACGATCAGCATTTGGCACCAAGCTATTGACAGTCTCCAGTAATGAACACTGGCGTGTTATATCTGCACTTCTATCCGTATATGACAATGAAACATTCATGAGGCACTTGACGTGTAGTTCCCAGCAATCGACTAATCTGGGGATCTCAGTCATTGCCGCGACGCTAGGAGCTTATCTCGTTCGTCTCAGGCACACTTCAACGCGCCTGCTTATCACGGCCACCGATGAAACTGCCCACAAAAAACTCGGAATAAACCTAGGAAGTCTGGCGATAACGTACTCACTCGCTGAACACTTTAATTTGGGATAGCGTCGTTGCTCCGACAAGTATATCTTCCAGAGCCGCTGCACGCGCGATTTCTCCCTATGATGTCAATGTACGGGGCTGACTTTGCCACCCCCAGCCGTATTATGTTATTGCATTTAGTATATATGGCTGACATTGCCCCCCCCCCCCCCCACTCACACACGCACCCCTTAGATGACTAACCCCCGTATTAACAAATGCTCCTCCACTCGACTTCCACCCTTAACTTGACAAAGTTGAGCACTGCGTCACCACTCGGCTGAAAATGATGCTGCGCTACTCAACAATCGCAGCAGACTATCGCTGATATGCAGTGACTTGCCGTGCCTAGAGATGACGCTCCCGTAGGTTTTTTCAAGCGAAGGCGAAGCGTTGAGTGAAGGGAGGTTCTAGAATACGGAACTAAGGGGCAGCCGCCTCCAAGTAACATAAAAATTGGGGGGAGGGGGAGGAAGCAAGTCTCGTGAATGTGTCGCGTTGCGATCCTATACACGTAAAACCTTCAATAAATGCTGCCAATACGAGGTCTGTTAGGCAAACAGTATCCGACATTTTTTTTTGTGAAAACTTGTTGGATTAAAAACAGGCGTGCTTGCATCACTACCTTGAACGTTTGTGCGCATGCGCGACTTCATTTCCCAGTTCGATAGCGTCAGTCGCTAGAACGCAGCGTTTGAGTGAGGTAGTGCACAGTGCGGTTACTAGTTTTTTTTTTATTACAAGGAAAATGACTGAGCAACTGGCGCAGCGATACCACGTTACTACATCAAATTTCGCCAGAAACTGGGCGACAGCCAAGTGGAAAGCATTCAAAAGATTCGAGCGGCTTTCGGTGACGATGATTTTAAGACTGACGCTCATCGTTGGAGTGCGAGCCACGCTACCGTCGGCAATCAACATGCGGAAGTGACCATGTCATTGGCAAAGTGAACGCTGTGGCGACGCGTGACTGTAGTGTGACTGTCCGAGAAATAGCGGAAGAGGCGGGCATCAGCACTTTTTGCACACTTCACTATGACAAAGGATTTGGCCACGAAGTGAGTCACGGGGTTTTACCGCTGGGGCCTGATCGCTTTGGTGGTGGAGCAAATGAAGACAATCTTGTGGCTCATCTGTTGAGAACACGCTGCTTTTATTGTCTCAAGGCGTACCTGTGCTTTGTTCGCGTTGTACCACGACACTATAATGGCCAGCATCCCCGGCGAGGGGTGCTGGCCAGCGGCAATACCCATTGGCCTATGTGTTTTCATGCGTGAAAACATCGTTCTTCTAGGGTGCTAAGGGGTGTGAGTTACGGACACGACGAAACTTCCTTAAGGGTGCGAGCTGGTTTACTGGGTATCGTGACTGTCGCCGTAAATTACCATTGCTCGCTGCTCCCTTAATAATGAGCGGGGTGGTAGGCTAATTGTTTCGACGAAAATACGACCGTGGGTTATTCGCGTCTACGTTTATTTCTGCACGGCTCAAAGCTGCTTTTCCGACCATTCTGTCTGGGAGGTTGTCTATTAGCGTTTATTAACGGACCACTAAGGCGAAGCTGCCTTTTTATGGGCAAAACTTCTTATAAAGGCAGCCGTTCGTCCTTCGTAGCCGTTGTAGTATGTAACAAGTATAAAATTTTGACCTCCAAAGTGGTGCCGGTGAGAGATTTCTTCTGTGCGTTGTTCAACAATAAAAAATAGTGCTCAATGTATATGCCAATGGCTGCTGATGGGGAATGAGAGACAGGAGCATTCGGCTTTTAGTTAACGCGCACGCTGCAATCCCCATTAGCAGTCATTGGCATGTACATTGAGCACTGTCTGACAAGACAGAATTGCTACGTTATACTCGCTGGGTGTAACCTCCTCAGTTTTAGAAAGGTTTAGCGAGCGTTGAGCCGCAGTGCCATGAATACAATGAACTAGTATATACCATAAACTCGAGGTGGTTAATGGTGGGAAGTAGACCCGAAGCGCAAGCCGTAAGAAAGTGTGCATGTGCCGCCTCTCATTTTGTCCTTGGAATGTCCGCTAGATGGCGGTGCTTCTACATGGGGAATATATGATGAAAAGATGCGAGATGATGGTACTTGGAGTGTTGAATAGATGGACGAACGGACACAGACAGATGCATAGATGGACGCAGGGGCGGATGCATGGACGAACGCAGGGACGGACACACGAACAGACGCACGCACGGACGGGCGGATGGACGCATGGACAATCACGCAGACGGACGTATGGACATACGGAAGCAAGAACGAATGGACGGACGAAAGCTTCGCCCCACTCTTTATCATTCACTCCGTGGATATGCTGCCATTTTTTTTTTGGTTTCAGACACTCTTCAGAACTTACAGTCGGGGGCGAAGCAGTTTCTAGCTAAATAAGTCAATGGGCAACATGGTTTAGGTCATTTCAAAAAGGAACGGAAGGGTGTAAGAAGCATAAAATACCGAGTAGCCCTTACAGATGCAAATCAACTGTCGAATCGTTGGCACTAGAAAACAAAAATGCTCAAAGCACGGTTTTTTATGGACGCTTATATAGGATGCTACGCCTGTCGCACAGATTTAAAAAGGAAGGGTGTTCCGGGACCACAATAGTGCCCACTATTTTTGTCCCGTGGCGCTATCTGTAGCACTATCGTAGACGGCACCAGTTTAGCCCAGCGGGTAATACTCTCAGCTTATATACGTATCATACTTGCTTGCGCTCGCCCTTATCTTTTCTTTTGAGCCCAAACGTGCCAGCTTTTTTTGCCTTCTACTATCTTGCTTCCCTTACTAACCTTATCGCCCAGTGTAGCTTTAGATGTGATGCAATAAAGCGATGCGGGGTTCTTTTTCTCGGCACAAGCTTGCGTCCTTCTCTCGGTCAGTCGCCATGACTGGCACATGGTGTCAGAACTGGTGTCGTTAACAGTGCAGGCTGCTACGGCGCAAACTTCTTTGTGGTAAAGAAGGATTCGCAGGCTATCTTAAGATTAAATGCAAGCAAACGCCTTGAGCTATTCCATGGAGAAGTCGGCTTCGCAGCAGCATGCACGGTTAACAAAGTTTTTAACGAATTTCCACCGCTTTTACAGGGAACGGGCCAGATGAACCGCGAGTGCAAAATAGTGTCGCAAGACGACGCTGTCTCCACCATCCAGCTGGCGTGAAAGGTTCCCTAGGCGTTGCAGCAGCCACTTCGGGTGGAGTTGACGCGCATGGGGCAAAAGGACATCATTCAAAAAGTCAGCGAGCCAACGGGCTGGGTAAGCCCTCTCGTTATTGTGCGAAAAAAAATGGGTTTGCAAACAACGGGTATACATGGGCCCGAGAACAATCAATTGATCGCTCAACAGAGAACATTATCAAATGCCCCGTCGAGAAGAATTGAGGCTGAGCTGGCAGGCGCGAAATCGTTCTCACGACTGCACGCCAGTGACGGCTTCCACCAGATTCCGCTAGACCAACGTTCATAAAAAAATATACACGTTTGCAAAGCCATTTGGTCACTACCCTTTCATCCGCCTGCCGTTTGGCATCTCGTCGGCTAGTGAAGTATTTCAGAAGACACTAAACGAAGTATTCGAGAGCATATTTGGCGCACATGTGTCTGTGGATAATGGGGAAGTGACAAGGAGGAGCAGAACACACGTCTTCGGAGCGCGCTTAGGGTGGCACAGTCCGTATATAGACTTAACATTCAATGAACAAAAAATGCATGTCCGTAGTGCAAGAAATAGAATTCTTGGGGGATATCATCGGTGACAATGGAATCGGCCCTAATCCAGCCTTAGTCGCTAGTTTAGTGCAGATGTCAAGGCCCGACAACAAGCTCGAAGTACAAGGTTGCTGGGCGTGGTAAACTATTTCAGTAAATACGTGCCATCGCTAGCCTAGAGGACAGCGGCCTTTCAGTCTCTTAACAAGCAAGACGTAGGGTTCGAATGTACAGAAAAACATGATGAACATTGGAGGGACACATGCGAAGCACTAGGCGAAAAACCACTACTTGCCGTTTTCGACCCATGCAAGCAAACTAAGATAGCCTCGGACGCCTTCCAGTATGATATCGTATCCGCCCTTTCGCAGAGTTACGTGTACGGTTGGAGGCCAGTAGCTGACATGTCAAGAGCTCTGACCGACATATAGCAACGATATTCTCAAATAGAAAAAAGAGGCTCTCGCTCTGGTATTCGGTTGTGAGAAGTCCTCTTATCTTACATACGGTCGTCTACTGCTACTTGAAAGCGACCACAAACCACTCACTGATATTTCGAAGAAACCAATTGGGCTGATATGCTACCTAAGTTACAGCGTTTCTTTTTAAGACTTTTGAAGTGCGACTACAACTTGATGTTTGTTCCCGGAAAACAGATGGAGCTGGTGGATATGCTGTCAAAAGCATCGGGCACTGGCTACCTCACGGCCGGGGACAATGGCGACGTCGAAGTTCACGCTGCCAGCATCGGGCCAGTACTCGTGATTGAAACGACTGCAGCTCGAATAGCGCGTGAGACCACATCGGACGCGTACCTTCAGGCTGTCCTCCAGCATATTATCGAAAGAAAATCCCGTCACAGGCCAACTTAAATCCGTGGCTTGTCAGCTCTGTGTAATCAAGGGCATATTATTGCAAGGGGCAAAAGTAGGGATACATGCATGTGGTCTGAAATTCTAAAGCGGGGGCATCAGGGTCACCTCGGTACAACTAAGTGCAAAACAAGAGCAAGACGACTGATATACTGGCCAAGTTTCGACTATGATATTAAAGCTCTGATTGAAAAAAGATGCCCAGTTTGTTGGAGGCATGCATACAGTCAACCGTCCGAGCCACTAATGATGCGTACGACGCCGACTAGCACATGGTTTCGAGTTGGAGTCGATGTCACTCTAGCACGCAGAAAATTACTACCTTTGTGCGTACGATACGACGTCTAGCTTTCCCGAAGTAGAGCTGCTGCACGGAACCACTGTCCATGCGGTCATCGATAAGCTCGGCGCATTTTTTTTAATATATGAAATTCCCATGGAAGTATGCACAGATAATCGGTCCCAGTATTACAGTCGGGAATTTGCTCCGTTATTTAAAGCGTACGACTTCCTTCACATCACGTCAAGTCCGTTCTTCCCAAGATCAAACGGGCTCGCTGAAAAAGGAGTTGAAATTTTTAAACGAATTCTAAAAAAATTTTGAGGGTAATCACACATTTACCCCGATCTGTTCAGTCTGCATTGCTCAAAATGTGGCTCCGTTGCCTTCCTCTCTCATATATTATGAGACTGTAGCGAGGATCCACCCCTGCCTGATCTCCTGAACACTCCCTCGTCCGAGGAATGGGGAAGAGTACTCAGAGATACGAGCCTAGAAGTACAGCTCCTCGCCATACTACGAGCTAAGGAGGTGGCGGCCAGGCACGGCCTGATCGCCGTTTCTCTGTAATTTTTTTCACCTAAATAAAGTTATTTCTCTCTCTCTCTTTCTAATGAGGACTTCTGGCTTACAGGTCAAGTTCCTGAGGCCGGTTGATCCCCCGGAGCGCTGCTTCAAGGACGCCGCTAGCGAACCCTATATACTCCCCGACTTTCGCGAACAGCCAACAGTGGAGGTGAAGAAGCACAAGCAGACAAATATTCATCGTTCACCCTCTCCCGGGCCTGAAGAATCGGTGCAGCATGGTTCAACGGCAGCGGGAGACGGCGAAAGCCCGCGGCTACCTGGAATAAGGAGGCCGCCCACCTTGGGCGCACAATGCGTTTGCCCAAATAAAAGTTTATTCTCTCTCTCCACCCCTCTCGCCTCTTCAAAACGATGATGTGGCGCACCTAAAGAAGCATTGATGGTCACGAAAGGGGACAGTGATAGGACCAGCGGAACCAAGGTCCTTTTTGTCAAGACGGGCGTCAACAGGGATGGTACAGCGAAACCACCAACACTTGCCTAAGACGGAGGAACATCTGCACCACAGAGCATAAAATGAAGAAACGAGTGACAACTATGAGGAGAAGACACACATCTTGGGAAGCCCACTAACCATCAGCGAACGTGACTCCACCATCGGCGAACATGAACGTCGCACCGCAAGCGACAGTCCCGCGGCAACTTTCGCCAATCTTAAGAAGATCGCAGCAGCAAGTCAGACCACCCGAACGCTTACGCTACACGAGAAACGTTCAACAGATCAGTAAGTGTCTGTGAAGTGTTTCTTAAAGCAAACTATTTGTTGACGAGAGGGATGTATCATACCTGCTTGTGCGTGTCTTTATCTTTTGTTTTTGAGCACAAACGTGCTCAAACGTATAAAACATATATACAAACGTGCTCAAACGTACACAATATATTTAGTGGTCGTTGAGGAAGAATGAGGCACTTGATTCCGCCTACCATATTGGGGAC
Organism: Rhipicephalus annulatus; assembly: GCA_013436015.1. Classification (NCBI taxonomy): domain Eukaryota; kingdom Metazoa; phylum Arthropoda; class Arachnida; order Ixodida; family Ixodidae; genus Rhipicephalus; species Rhipicephalus annulatus. The sequence continues at coordinate 144,409 of WOVY01013783.1, read as the reverse complement.
ACGGCTCAGTGCCACTCAGCTTAATCATCCTAATCACGAACCAACCCGCCCAAGAAGCAGTTTTGGCGATAACAGAGGCTCTGCGATCTGCGTTACTGGGAAAAAAATTTAGACCGTTGTGTTACTGCATGGGCTCCAAATATCTTATCACGTTATCGGGCTAGATATTTTATTTAATTCTAAGAAAAAAAATGAAAGCACACACAATATATAGCTCGAGTTTTGAAAACTATCCCCATTCGACTCATTACGTTGGCACCAAACTATTGACTGGCTTCTGTAATGAACTACTGGAGTGATATATCTACGATTCTACCCGCATAACAATGAGGTGCTTAGCAATTCATGAGGTGCTTAGCACGTTTTTATCAGCACTCGACTAATCTGGCGATCTCAGCCATAGCCGCGGCACATAGGAACTTGCTTTGTTCCTCACGGGGTTTAAAAATTCTCCGCGTCACTATAACGCTCCCCGAATAACAGTCCCCGCCACAAACTGTATAAGGCTCGAAGTTTAGTGATAACGCAGTCATTAGCGGGGTGATGGCGATCTTCAATTTGACGGATCACCGTTACCACGACAATCAGGATATATTTCGGCGACACTGCAAGCGAGAAAATGCCACCATCTCTAAAAAACGGGGAAGCAAGAATAACTCCTATAATTTAACCCAGCACTCTTTCAAAAGAACCTCAATGCAGTCAATGATGCTACCAGAAAAGCTGATACATGCGCCATCCCATCATCTCTCCTCCTCTCCCTTTTTATCCCCTCCACCTTATACTCCATATATTTGCTCGGGTATAAATGCTGAAACGCCTCAGTTTCTTTTTGCTATCCCGCAAAAATAGCTGTGATATTTGGTGAGCCTCCTACTGGCAAAGTACTTTGCTGTAAAGTGCACTAAAGATTCTCGAAGCTTAAGATATACTGTAAACTATGGAAGAACCCAACTTGCTAAGAGTGACCAGCTTTTCTGTGAGTACGTTGTTTCTCCAGTTGACCGCGTTCCTTCTTATTCAAACACGACATTTAGCTTTAAGTTTTTTGCAGCCAGTCTGGAACGTGCCATGTTGCGAACTGATATACATTGAACACAGTCAATACTTTACATCGGAGGACTGTCTTTTACCCGTGAATATAACTCACCGTTATTCCAAGAAGGAGCATCGTGCTAATACTATGAGTAATATCGTACGAGTATCGAATTTTGCTTTACCAAACGCTCTTGACATGGTTCCTGTTTTTATTAACGAATTAATTTTTTGAAAAAGTTGTTTCGTTGTCATTCACGAGAAACCTCATCTCTTCTATTAACCTTGCCTCGTCATGCACTGACCACCGACATACTGAAACTTTTTATTTCATTGTGTGGGATTTTTGACTTTCCTGACTCAGTTTTTCCTAAGTGAAGTGTCAATTCTTATGAAAGGGAACATGGCGACGAGTGGCCTGCGCGCTCCGGCTGCTGCTGGCAGCGCGTTCAAGCGGGAGCGATAGCAGCCACATTCTCTTGCCGCGCCATCTCGCGGTGAGCAAAACAGCCATTTGTTGCTGATATTTAGAACGGCAAGATTGCAACCTCTCCCCCTTCAAGGCGATTACCGGTTATCGCTTGAAAAGCTGGTTATCGCTGAAAAGCTGAGAGTAACAGTAACCATTTATATCAGCTTCTTAGTCTTGTTCTCTCCTTTCTTTTCTAATTATATCTATTGTGTATTCATTTCATTTAGAGATAGATTGATAGCGAGAAAACACGAATAGAAAATCGTCGGGGAGGTTAACCACTCCATTCAGTGCTTCATTCAACCAAATGTTGACTGGCTTTCGAGGAGAAAATAAAACGCAAGCTTGCGCACGTTATAAAGTCCAATGTGCACGACTAGCATACAACTTAGACGTTCTAACGAGCACAAGCTTGTACTCTATTCTCTCCCCGAAATCCAGTCAGCACTTTTCTGGACTCATAAACGAATGCCGGTAGCCACCATCACTGAAGGTGACTCACGCGTTATCAAACGACTCGCACGAATACCAAATGGTTTTGAGTCGGCTGGCTTTCAAATTGATGATAGTAAGGTGTTATCTTCGTAACTACCTTCACGAGGTCACGGCCAATCCCGTGAAAGTGCTGACTCAGCGCACTTGCAACTTGCCAACCAATTAGAATGTCTCGAGTTGGTTCACTCTAGTGAAGGGACACTAAAGTAAAATAACAGTTTACATCAGAGTGAAAGCTCAATGTATGATAACATCTAAAACGACAATATTATCAGCAGCAGTGCCCCACTTTCTGAGAAATCAAGGTAAGTGCACAAGAATACATGTGCCGCAGTAGGAGATTCTCAAAAGATACCGATTATGTCAGATGAACCGCCTACAATTAATCACTAGTAATCAATCTAGGTGCACTAAATAAAGAACTTTCCGTGCATAAAGAGACGAAATAAAAGGCTACTTGTTCGTTTCTGTTTGATTCATAGAAAAAAAGAACCACTGGACGTTATTATGGGTAATGGCGCTAGTTGTTCAAAAATGCGATTTTCGCGTGGTTTGAATGGGTCGTGTCATCTAGCGGGGCGCAGTTGAACGAAAAAACGTCTGCCATCTCGGAGTCAATGACAAAAAATTTATCAATGGAAGTTGTTGCTGCTGTTGCTCCCGCTGCTTTCGTTCTGTCTAATAGTGTCGGTGACTGCGGAGTAAGGCCGGGCAACGTTGTGCACGGCAACAGTGACGCGAGTCAGTCCGCTTCTTGAGGCGGGTAATTTGAAGTGCGCTAACCCGATGCGGGCCACTAAAACGGGTTTTCATTTCAAAATAAGCCCTTCCTTGGCACAAAAGTAACAAACACTACGCGTTTTTGGACCGCTATTTTAACAGTCAACGTCGACTTTATAGTTGTCTTTAGTGTCCCTTTAAGTGAATGCGAAAAGCGCAAAAGTGGTCATAGGTCAACAAAAAGGAAAACATGTGCAAAAAGATCGAGTATGGTACGGCATGAAAAAAACATTATTTGGGTCCACCGGTTTTTGAACTAGCACGTAGCGGGCAGCTCCGACGTCGGGACAGATAGGCTTAGACTCTCTGCCACGTCGTGGACTCATTGGATAGCCTATGGTTGCGTCTTCAGATTGGCAAAGTATAAGCAAAGCACGCATGCGTTTCACGCCTGAATTTCTGGATAAATTTTGTTCAAGAAGGTGGGACTGGGAAATGCACCGACGTTCAAGAGTCTGAATGTAAATGTCTGAGGCCTGTTCAGTTTACTGTGCAGTGGCGGATACTCTTGCCTCCCCAGATAAAGATGCCTCCCCAGTAGGTTCGTTGTACGTGGTTGGAGGATCTCTGTTGTCCAGAACCTTATCGCCACGCCATTCTGTAGCTACACTGGCGACGACTTCTCGCGCAGCTCTGTGGGTAGACTCTTGGAGGTCGGGCGGAACGCCTTTGATCATTCCCATGTGAGCGGGGAACCAGATGATTGTGTGTTGCTGCACTGCTTTATTGCACAGGATCCGCAAGGCTGATTCTGAAATGGTGCCCTTAGCGAATCTCCAGTAACTGTATATTGTTTTCCCGTCGTTTGGCAGAGCCAAGGCTATTGCGACCTGTTCGCCAACCTTGGCCGTTGTAGTCCAGACCATTGAAGAGTTTGTAACACTGCCATCTGGATCGACAATGACTGAAACGAATGCTTTTCCGTTTGGTGCAGCGTCAACAATATAGCAACTACGGGCATGTGCGCAGGCATCACCCAAGAGGGCTTTAGCCCTAGCCTGTCGTCTGCCTACGTTGTACTCAAAGTTCCGAGGTGTTGGAGCTATGATAATACGCTCTCTCTGTTCTCGAGGAATGCTACAATATCTGGTATCGATTTCTGTCGGGTGAGCTCCAAGCTGCCTCAGTATGTTTGTTCCGGCACTGGTGCTAAAAAGTCTGGCAAAGTGCGCCCTCTCTTGGGACTCAGCTGTCTTTTCCAGCGAGTTGTGCGCGCCGAGGTGGACCAGCCTCTCTGAGCTCGTCTACATTGGAAGCCCGATGACGATGTAGGTGACGTGACACATCACGGGAGCAGGCAACAACCTGATGAGATTGTCCTTTCATAGTCCTTGCTGCCGTTTAGCAGCTTTTCTTATCAATTTCAGTGCGTTGTTTGTTTTCCTAGTGAGCTTCTGTACAGTCTGGTTATTCGAACCGTTTGATTCACTCATCACACCTATAGAACGCGGAAGATGTCCACCGTGGGGATGATACCAACCTTACTTGTCCTTAGAGTGATGTCGATGTCCTCTACAGGCCTTCAGTTTGGAGCCGCTGCGCTTGGCTGTACATTATACCAGCTCTGATTTCCATGGCGAGCGTCGTAGTCCAGTTGGTCTGAGTTATGTCTGCTCGAACCTCGATGGTCTCTTGAAGCGCAGATTCCAAATTGCCATCGCTGCTACTGGAGCACCATATGGTGACGTCGTTTGCATATATTGTATGATTAATGCCATCGGCCTCCGAGAGTTTTCTGAATACACCAACCATGGCAAGGTTAAAAATAGAGTGCAGGCTAAGAACTATAGCTTATTTAAGAGTGGAGCATAACTAAACATATAATTATAAGATACAACAGATGCGCGGGCATCATGTAGGCGCTTTCGCCCAGTACTTCTTACTGCAGATTAACAAAAAAAACTTCTTCATTGTATAGTCATATGGATGTGTATTATTGATCAAACATACATCCAGACCCTAACCTTATCTTGCGCGGCTGTTCTTTTGTAAAATAAAATGGCATCAGGAGGCGTAGCCAGCGTAATCAGGGTGTGGAGCTCCGTGGTTAGAACACTCGATTTTGGAGCGTGGGGGCCTCGGTTCGGTGCGCAACACCGCCTATAAGAAACTTATTTTGTTCTATACGTTTTTTAATTCACGGTGCTTCATCTTACGTGAAAAAGTCCGCCACGGTGGACCACTACATGGTTATGGTGCTAGGCTGCTGACCCAAAGGACGCGGGGTTTGATTCAAGCCGTTGCGGTCGCATTGTGATGACGATGAAATGCTAGAGGCCCGAGTGCTGTGCGATGTCAGTGCAGGTTAAAGAGCACCAAATGGTTGGAGTTTCCGGAGCCCTCTACTACGCTGTCTTTTATAATAGTACTTTATTATTATTATTATTATTATTATTATTATTATTATTATTATTATTATTATTATTATTATTATTATTATTATTATTATTATTATTATTATTGTCGTCTTTCATGGCAGAGCAACGGACAGGCTGGCAGTTTTTTCGTTGAGTGGACATAGGAACATACACAGACGCAAGCAATGGCAGGGAATAGCACGTTTGTGTTCAATCAATCGTTAATTTTAATGTAATAATGGAAACTTGATTTATTGGATTGCAAGATATACCTAGATTCCTGAACTTTTAGCGTCATGAACACTTAAGGCGCATGCCAACAGCGTTTAGTCGCAATGTCATTTAAGATGTGATTTGAGTGTTCCCCTTCATACTTGTCACAATTGTGCACATTAAAAGTGATATCCTATTACATTTCTATAAATCACCAGTACGACACACGAGCACGTCTTAGCTGAAGTCGCCGTCAGCAAGCACGACTATTCAACTCACTTGGCAAGGCACTTGGCATCTGAGCTTGAGGCTTAGGTTCGAAACCCGGCGTCACGTGGACGATTAATGTTGTTTCGCTCATTTATTTCCTTATAATGATTGGCCTTACAAGATACAGGGACGGTCTGACGGATGGACGCACAAGCTTCCCGTAGACTTGGTAGAGAAATGCCCTTGAAAACCTTATACTTGTCTCAAAATATTTGCGAAGTTATTGGTCCTACTTGGTGATTAGCACGGCGCCGTTAACGGGACGCCACACAGTCTTCGCATGACACCACATAAACAAAGATAGAAGTAGGAGTAAAGAGAAAGAAGAAAGAAAAAAAAGAAAGAGTCTCAAAGAGTGAAAGAGTTTATTGAGAAATAGAGAGACAGGAAAAAGGGGAGCCACAAAAAGAAAGAAAACTGCAGAGACAATGAAAGAGTAAAAAAGAAAACAGAGAGAAAAAGATTGAGAAGCAGTGTCGAGAAATATGAAGAGAGAAAAGGAAAAACAACAAAATATAAAGAGAGAAACGCAGAGAAGTAATCAGGTACAGGAAGAAAGACATGGTGGGCGCATGTATGACCAAAAAGTAACCCTTTGAAGATTTTGTATTTTCCGATCTTTCATTGTTTCATTCAACACAAATAAAATTGGCTGAGTCTCAATTTTCAAGAAGGTAAGCCTGCCATTGTATAATTTGCATTTTTTGAGTTTTGAGTGTTTTTGTATTTCGAATAAAATTTATTGTGAGCCCATTACTGAACAAAAGCTAAGCCTAAGCCTTTGAAAGATTTCCATATCTCGATGTTTGAATATTTCCATCATTTCTAATAAAATTGATCGAGAGTCCATTTTTCATGGAAAAGGTAAACCACCTTCCAAGTTTAGTATTTTTTTATTTTAACACTGAAATGGCTTTATGTCAGGGTCCACCACGACTACACCGACGTATTTTTGTCACGGATATGACGTTAAAAATAAACCCAACAGTTTACAAAAAAAAAAAAAACAATATGAAATGCTCTGTTGCGAGGCGTCAGACCAGCAAGCTTTCGAACAGCAGCGCGCCCCGCTAACTGCTACAGCAAAGTACGCTTTTTTTCTTTCTTTATTGCTGGTGTACTATCGGCATCAAATGAAACGCGAACAGCGGAGTGCGTAGCATAAGCCTTATTAATGGCATAGGGCGCACCGTCCACTAGTCATTGACACAGACAGGCCCACACATCCGGTGTGGCAGCACTGCACGATCCCCCTATAGTGCGGTATTTCTGCTCTTGTTCCAGGTATGGTAATGTTATATGAAAGGAACAAAATGAAACATACAGAGGTAAACTACTGGAGCCGAAGGCGAGTATTTAGCACGGTTTGTCATCATGGAGCCCATAATCACGGAATGCCTGGCAAATTCTATTTATAGTAGAGAAAACTCGGTTCACAATGCTGGCAATTTCATGCCGTTTCACTTCGTGCCGGTAAAGCGAAACAATTTGCGGTCTCTGTTCCGAAGAAGCGCTCGGCATTTCCAGTTAAAGTGACGCCTTTTCTGGACGGTCTCTGAAAGAAGGGTGCAAGTGATGCAACTCTGGCGAACGACACACGACGATTGTTTTAAAATCAAACGCGCCAACCGATTATATTTATCTTTTTGTTTTATCTTGCCAAGACGCTGATTGCACCGCGACGCTGAAGTAAAAGCAAGGAATTGCGAGTGATGCAACCAAATACGCCCACGATAGCCACCATTATCACTATACGAAAACTGGGGCAGAAACGGAGATAACGCACTCTATAGGGGGATCGCGCAGTGCTGCAAACCGGATGTGCACACCTGTCAATGGTTATGCCTGGACGGCCAACACTATACTGTTTCTAATGCTTGACACACGCGCTCCGCTGTTCGGGTTTCATTTGATGCCGATAGTACATACAACATTCGCAAACAAACACACATCAAACGACAAACATAAAAAAGGTAAAAAGCGTCAAAGTATTAGATCCAGCTATGCAGGCTAGCCATGGACCGAGACCTGGACATTATTGCACTTCAAGAAACCAAAGTTGAAAGCATGAACGCCACCGAGAGCCTACTGTGACGTTTCACCGGACGCTACAGTGCCAACGTCAGTCATGCAGTTAGTAGGTTAGTAGGGTGCGTGATCTTTGTGCGGGATAGTTGAGGTGCCACTGTTCAAAATGTCACGTCTGATGTCACGTCTATTGTGACAGTTGACGACGCAGTGATGTCACCCCAACAGAAAAGGGGGTGACCTCGCTGCGTCGTCAACTGTCACAATAACCATACAAACACGAAGAGGTCGACTCCACCAGTGAAATTCTACTGATTCCCAAACCGATGGTACGAAACAAGCAGACGACAGAAATGGATTAAAGCATTGCGCCGAAAAAAGTATGTAAACAATTTTTTTCATAAAAATTAGCACGGGCACAATGCATTCAAAATTACGGGTGTTAATTCCTGCGTCACCGTTCCTCTAATCTATCGAGTTACTGGGAGATGCACGTCCCCATCTTAAAAGTATAAATTTTCAACGACCGTCTTTAGAGCACTGTTAAAAAAATAGCGAAGAAATATTTTATGCTGCTACTATTATTCGATATTGTTGGGGACGTAGTAGTTGAAGCTGTGTGCACATGTGGTATTGGTAATGTGTTGTTATATATTTTTAAATCTACGCAGCGCCGACGGAAGTGTGTGGTTGCCAAAAGCTTGGACAACTATGAAAAAAAAAAGAAAAAAATGCATTAGTCGTTGTTGCACGTCCGTTGGCAGATACAGTGAACTAGTTGTTACTGAGTGTGCAGGGGTAGCCCGAACAACACGGTGCATTTTTGATACGTGACCAAGATAAAATGCCTTTATAGCAATGCGCTCTTCCCCTGCAGATTAGACACACGCAAAAAAGTTTCTCTGAAAGCTGGGCGCTCATCATGATGGTACGCACGCTGTTCGTGAACTCAAGGTACCCGCGATGAGCACGGTGATAATGCAAGGAAAGACACGCGAGATAGATGTCAATTATTGTTGTGGGTCAGAAAGAAGCCCCAAATAGACCATTTATTTTTGAAGTGCTGTGTATATACCACACGATAACTTGGGTGGGTGCTAGTAAATTAAGGTATCCCAACTAATAGCAGTTACAGCGCAAGAACCGCTTAACCTAAAGCACGAGAAGCGGCCTTACCCATGCATCCAGCAACAAACATAGTGCATAGCACACAAAGTAAAGCAAAGAAAACAGGTATATAATTATGAACGTACAGAAAGTTTTATTCACCTCTAACGTCGAAAACAGCGTCGTCTTTCACTTGCGAAACGCACTTCGCTCTGACGAGGACGGCGTCGTCTGCTACTACTTGCTTCGCTGCCCTTTTACCAAATTGCTGCCACAAAAAAAAAAAAATCCTCAATTGCGGCATCCTATTGAATGCGGACAGAGCGCATACATCATAACCGCGCGCGACGCGAGACTCTCAAAAACACGTGCAGAACGCGTGCAGCGTGCGAGCAAAGCAACGCGTTTTCAAGCAGGTTGAAAGGGACAGCAGAGAGGCCAACACTCGAGTAACCAGTTTTCTCTCCACATTGACTGACAGTGCCACGCTCCGCAGCGCCTCCCTCGGCGTGGGTCTCCTCTATATACACCATATACCATTTATTGCTCCTCAGAGCTCCACAGATTAAGCGCGTTTTTGTCATCAGTAGTGAGATGGCGCTACGAGGGGGTGTTGGGCTCGCTCGTCGTCTCCTCGCGCGTTTCGGAGAGCGCCGCCACCACGGAGCGTGGTCTCTCCTGCGCGCGCGTTTATCAGACTTATGTTTCGAGAGAGCAAGAAGGTCACTTCGCTCGCTGCCGCGGCCGCAGTCAAGAAACGAGCACGCTGCTCACACACGAAGAAGTAAGAATTTTGACAGTTGTTCGAGCTTGTTTTGTGTATACTTGCGCATTCGTTTCGTGCGCCTTTCTGTTTATACAGCGTGCTTTAAGTGTCGAGCTGTGAGAGTCAGCGCTTCGTCCTGTGTATGCTCCTTTCGTGCTTGCTTTCTGCTTGAGATGTGCGCTGCAAGTTTGAAGCTGCTGCCGCTTGATGTTCTTCGCATGACTTTGCAATTTGTTGCCATAGCATTTATTTATTCGGCCTTGGGGCGAAACAATGCACAATAAACGCTCAGCTACCCCTGTGCAGACGTGTTTCACTTCGGATTCCTAGGTAGAAAGAAGAGCCACATTTGTTTAATGTTTCCTTAATTTCTAATAAAATGAATCGCTGGTCTATTTATGAGCGAAAAGGTAAGTATGTAAATCTGTTTTTTTTCTGTATTTAAATGTTGCATCACACTTCTATAAATTAATTCTTAGGTGCACTTCCGACCAAAAAGGTAAGCCTTTCAATATTATGAATTCTGGGTGCATTTTTTATCCAATGGTATTGGCTATAGGTTTACGTTTTTGATAAAAATACTTCCAAGATTTGTTTCATTGAAGAGCAATCGTGCTTAGAAAAAAAAAACGATGGATTCAAAATTTACAGAAGCCTCACATTCTGCTAAATGATGTCACCAAAATTTACTTTTTAGATAATACCAGCACCGATGATTGCACAATTAACTTCAGCACTTGTTTGGCTGCAAAAATGTACAGACCAACTTTTAAACGCTGTGTCATGTGAAGTTCCTAGTGACCGAGTGGTTGAAGTGCTTAGCTCATAACCGAGAGGACGCTGGTTCGAATCCCGATGCTGGCATTCCTGCTATAAATATAAGGTTAAGGCGACAATTTTTATCTTGCTTCGTCACATTTTGATCAGGTATGTATATTTAGTACTTCTAATTTCCGCTTTTGCCACTGTGGTGGGGTTATGGTTGTGCGTCAGCTACCGATGCGGAAGGTACTGCGTTCAATGCCGAGTGCCTGCAGGGTACCGATCAGCTTAACCCAATGAGTACAAGCTTGATTTGGGATGGCGCTATAGTAGTACGATGCCTTATTCACTTGGGGGCTCCAGAGTAGACCACATGGGTCCACTCCCGGCAAACCACATGTGGTGTACAGGAAGTATTTTTGTGTGCGTATTATAAAGATAAACAAAATAAAAGTTGAACGTGACATCACGTATGGCTTCCATTCTTCAAAGCGAGGACGCCTAAATGATTCGATTGATTGATATGTGGGGTTTAACGTCCCAAAACCACTATATGATTATGAGAGACGCCGTAGTGGAGGGCTCCGGAAATTTAGACCACCTGGGGTTCTTTAACGTGCACCCAAATCTGAGCACACGGCGCCTAAATGATTCGAACCAGCGAGCTCGCGATTTACGAGTTTAACACGCTATCACCTAGACCACCACACAGACACAGGAGGGCCTGTGTTACAAGTTGGCCTGAACTTTGCTGCAGCTCATACTATAAGTGTTGCCATTGCCTTCCTGAGTCTCAGTAAGTGCGTCAGTCTCAGTAAGTGAGTAAAAACTAGCGAAAAAAGTTGAGGCCCTTATCAGCCCTGATGAGCCTCAACTTTTGTCTGATGTCACACCGTGCTGCGGAGGGTGTACTTCGTAGTTGTTCAGAGCTAAAGGGCCTCTGAAACGTTGGGTTCACCGCAATGCATGGTCAAAACCAGCGCTAAAAGTTGAGGTTTTTATCGCCCCTGATAAGGCTGAACTTTTGTCTGACGTCACACATTGCAGTGCCGACCCACTGTGCAGTCATTTGAGCTAAAGATTCCCCTGATGGGTTGGATTTACCGCCATACACGCAAAAACTAGCCGAAAAAGTTTAGGCCCTTATCACCTATGATAAGGTTCAACTTTTGTCTGACGTCATGCCTTGTCACATGAGCGTACTGTACCTTTGTTCCAAGGTAAAGGTTCCCCTCGAAAATTGGCTTCCTAGCAATGCATGATCAAAACCAGCGAAAAAAGTTGAGGCTTTTATCACCCCTGATAAGGCTCATATTTTGTCTGACGTGATACACTGCAGCGCCAACCATCGGTGCGGTCTTCTGAGCTAAAGATTACCCTGATAGGTTGGATTTACCGCAACACACGTCGAAAACTAGCCGAAAAAGTTTAGGCCCTTATCACCTATGATAATGTTCAACTATTGCCTGACGTCATACCTTGTCACATGGGCGTAGTGTACCTTTGTTCCAAGCTAAAGGTTCCCCTCAAAAATTGGCTTGCTAGCAATGCACGGTAAAAGCCAGCGAAAAAAGTTGAGGCCCTTATCACCCCTGATAAGGCTCATATTTTGTCTGACGTGATACATTACAGCGCCAACCATCGGTGAGGTCTTTTGAGCAAAAGATTTACCCTGATAGGTTGGATTTACCGCAATACACGTCGAAAACTAGCCGAAAAAGTTTAGGCCCTTATCACCTATGATAAGGTTAAACTTTTGTCTGACGTCATGCCTTGTCACGTGGGCGTACTGTACGTTGGTTCCTAGCTAAAGGCTCCCCCCTGAGAAGTTGGCTTTCCTGCAATGCATGGTCATAACTAGCGAAAAAAGTTGAGGTCCTTATCACCCCTGATAGGGCTCAACTTTTGTCTGACGTCACAACGTGCCGCAGACGGCGTACTCATCAGTAGTTCTGAACTAATGGGCACCTGATGTGTTGGCTTCTCCGCAATGCACGGTCAAAAGCAGCGAAAAAAGTTGAGACCCTTATCACCCCTGATAAGGCAAAACTTTTGTCCGACATCACACCTCAGACCATCGGGAGAATCTCTAGCTCGTAAAACCACACAGGTGCTCGGCGCTGCAAGGTGTAACGTCAGACAAAAGTTGAGCCTTATCATAGGTGATAAGGGCCTCAAAATTTTTCGCTTATTCCGACAATGCATTGCGGGGAAATCAATTTCTCAGGGAAATATTTAGCTCAGAACAAACTTACAGTACGCCCACATGACAAGGCGCGACGTCAGACAAAGTTGAGCCTTATCCGGGGTGATAAGGGCCTCAACTTTTTTCTCTAGTTTTGACCGTGAATTGCGAGGAAGCCAACGCATCAAAGGCCATTTAGCTCGGAAAACCTGCCAAGTACGCCCTCCGCGGCACTTTGTGACGTCAGACAAACTTGAGCCCTATCAAGTCTGATAAGGGCCTCAACTTTTTTCACTAGTTTGGACCATGTTGTGCGGAGAAGCCAACTTTTCAGGGGAGCCAATAGCTCGGAATAAACGAACAGTACGCCCACGTCACAAGGCGTGACGTCAGGCAAAAGTTTAGCCTTATCAGGAGTGATAAGGGCCTCAACCTTTTTTCACTGGTTTTGACCACGCATTGCGGGGAAGCCAACGTATATAGGGCCCTTTAGCTCGGAACAACTGAAAAGTACTCCCTCCATGGCATGGTGTGACGCCATAAAAACGTTGAGCCTTATCATAGGTGATAAGGGCCTAAACTTTTACGGCTAGCTTTTAACGTGTGGTGAGGTAAAGCCAACCAATCGGGGTAATGCTTAGCTCAGAAGACCGCACAGATGGTCGGCGCTGCAATGTGTGACGTCAGACAATACTTGGGCCTTAACAGGGGTGATAAGGACCTCAACTTTTTTCACTGGTTTTGACCATGCATTGCAGCGAAGCCAACGCATCAGGCGCTCTTTAGCTCGGAACAACTACAAAATACGCTCTCTGCGGCATAGTGTGACGTGAGACAAAATTTGAGCGCTATCAGGGTTGATAAGGGCCTCAACTTTTTCCGATAGATTTGACCATGCATTGCAGAGAAGCCAGCTTCTCAGGGGACCCTTTAGCTCTGAACGTACGGAACAAACGTACAGTACAGTAGAGTCACGTGACTAGGCATGACGTCAGACAAAAGTTGAGCCTTATCTTAGGTGATAAAGGATTTAAAAGTTCTCCACTAGTTTTCGACGTGTGTTGTGGTGAAGCCAACCCATCAAGGTAGTCTTTAGCTCGGAACAAACGTACAGTACGCCCACGTGAAAAGGCGTGACGTCAGACAAAAGTTGAGCGCCACAAGGAGAGTGACGTCAGCCGTAAGTTCAACATTGTCATATATAATGAGGGTATCGACTTTTTTTAGCACTCTTCGAAAGGTATTGCGGTGAAGTAAACGAAGGGAAATTTTCGGATGCAAAGCCGGGGAGCTAGGCTTATTTTTTCAGTCAGAAATTCCACCAATATATTATTCACTTCTGAGATGACGCACGTACTGAGACTTAGGCAGGCAACTGCAAGATATTTAGTGAGAGCTGCAGCAAAGTGCACACCAATTTGTAAGCACCATCTCCAGAGTGTGTTTGGTGACCTAAATTGTAACCCGTACAGTTAGTAACTGAGAGGTCTGGTTCGAATCATGGACGCGACCTTTCTGAAAAAAAAGGAATCCCTACAGCCATGCTATGTACACCTTTTATTTTTTATTATTACCCGCACAAAGAAAGGCTTGCTACATATGGTTTACCAGGAATTTCCAAGTTACTGGAGCTCCCAAGTGATAAAAGCTTCGCACTGCGGCAGCACCATCCCAAATCAAGCTTGTACTGATTGAATTAAGCCAATGGTGTCTTGCAGGTGCTGGGGATCGAATATGGTACCTTCCACCTAGGAAGATGGCGCACAATCATAACGCGACCGCGGCGGCGATGACATATGTAAGCAATGCTGAATATATTTTATCAAAATGTGACGAAACAATAAAAAAATGCGTTATAAACTCTTTTTTTTCGGAAGTGGGTGCCACTCTCGGGATTCGAACCAGCGTCCTCTCAGTTTCGAGCTGAACACTTCAGACACTTGGTCACTACAAAATGCACAAGTTGCAGCACGTGCGAATTGGCCTGTACATTTTTGCTGCGAAGCTAGTGCTGGGGACGGGTGTAAAATCCTCGGTGCACGTATCATCTCAGAAAAAAATGGCGCTACCACTGACCTAAAGAGGAATCCTAAATTTATCGTTTTTTTCGAAATGTCGCTGCACTTCAATAAAAAAAAGATAGGGGAAGCATTTCTTTTTACGAAAAATGTGAACCTATAGCCAAAGCCATTTGGTGACAAAATGCACCCACAACGAAATTCATCAAAGTGCAAGGAAAGACAAGAAGTCAACAAATCTATAATTTGAAGTGTGTATAAACTTAAATATAAGGAAAACTTAGCCTAGTTTGTGGTTCATCAGTAAGTAGGAAGTCCTATTTATAAGCTTAGTTTTTTTTGTCGTAAATGTAAATGTATTTTTGATCCATTGTATTGGTATTGAAGGGAACATTCAAAGCTAGAGAAATAGAAAATTTTCAAAGGTTTATCATCTTACCTTTTTGGTGAGTAAGGGACACTCGATGAATTTTATTAGAGGCGGAGGAAACACTCAAAAATAGAAAAATACAAATGATCCAAACACTTACAGTTATGACCACCACGGTTAGTTTTTTTTTATTTGACCCAAAGCCAAAACACAGCAATGAACAAAGCTACAAGTGCGTTCCAAGCCCGGAAGCACGAAGACTGGGCAAGTTTGTGTACTAGTCAACATTCCCACGGTGGCTAAACGATCGCAGCACCTGAGTCCTCTCTAGTTGGTTTTAGGAAACCTTGCGATGAACCAGTAAATGGAACTTTTGAATTTAATCCTCTCCTAACCAATGTCACAGTCTGTATCGATATCTGGCATCTTTGTGCTATGGAGGCGGTCAAAGTTGTTCTTCATGGTGCTTCGGTATTTCTTTTGCTGGAGTTGCTTCTTCCGGGGTTCGTTGAAAGCAACTCTGCGAGCTAAGTCCAGTTATTTGTGAGCTGTTACGCCAGCTCTTCTGTGACATAGCCTCACTCTACTTAAGGTTTAGCAGAGCGAAAAAAAAAACACATGGCGGACAGGAAAGGGATGGGACAAACGCTACATTGTGCAAGCCGTGCTATTTTTTATTGTATATAGAAGAACAGAAGGTTTAGATGACTCGTTTAACGTGACTTTTGATCGTCGGCGTCCCGTGGCGTCGGGCACGAGTGATGCAAAAATCGCCATCGCGAGATGGCGTCGCTATATGACGTCATAGTGACATCACACGCCACCATAGTTTCTGATGCCACAATTGCGTCGCGAGACATGATGACGTCATGACATAGCACCGAACCTTGCTCCAAGGTAGCTCGATCACGGAGGCAACGCAAAACGAGTCCAGGTGCATCTGATCTTCGAGGCAATGGAAAGTCACATGAAAAAGACAATAGCTTTTGCCTTCATGTCGTCTCAAGTGGATACATTAGGGATCCGATGAGTTTTAATGCAATAGTGTTAGTGATCTCGTTCCGCAGAATTTCCGGCGTCAACGGCGTTCGCGTTTTCCTTTGTGAGTGAAAAAGGAGCGCTGGCTGTGAGTGAAAATTAGAGGTGGATGCAAGGAAAACAGGAGCTGGAGGCTGTTTCACTCTGGGGTTTCTTGCGGCACATTAAAGGTCCCGTCCGAAAAGTGAGGACTGAAGGCATGCCAGTGGTTGGGAAGGTAAAAGTGCGTCTGTGTGTGCTTGTGTGTGTATGCTCGCGTGCATGCATGTCTGCGGCTGCGAGTGCTTGCGTGTGAATGGCCATCGCGTTTAACTATTGAAGACATAGCTTAAGATTCCCCTTTAAAAGGCCATTAGTTTGAACTCGGAGACTGTAAAATTGTTCGAATTAAGCGGAGTTCAGATTAGCGGGCGTTTCGTTAAAATTGATTGAAAGCAGTTTTGGTAAAATTAAATGAAAGAGCTGAAAATCTGGAAGCGAAAAATTTTCCAAGGCTATTGGCACATATTTTGGTGAGAATGTACTCACGATCAACGTAATGGTGAATCGAAAATTAAAAAATCACAAAGTACAAAACTTTCAGAGGCTTACTATTTCTTGGTAATAAGTGCGCCCACAATCAATTTGGTTAACAATAAGGATATATTAAAAATTACAAATACAAGATTTTCTAAAGATATAGAACCTGTAACCTTAGAGATTACATATTTTTGATTTTTCAATGTTCTACACAATTTCATAAAATTTGCGGAGACTGCAATTTCGAGAAAAAACTAAGCTTGCAGCTTTTGCATATTTTGTAATCACGTATTTTCAATGTTTTCTGCATTTCGTTCATAGTAAAACAGCGAAGTGCCAAGGCAAGAAATGGGTGACACGAGGGAGAGGGACTTGAATGGTAGAGAGAAGCGGTTTTTAGGAGGTAGGGAGATAGTAAGGCATAGTGAAGCATAGGAGTGCCAGGGCAAGGAATGTGTGAGGCGAGATTTTAGGAGGGAGAATAAGAAAAAAAGGAAAGAAGGGTAAGTTGAAAGTGAGAGAGAGTAAAGAATGCTAAAGCACGTGTCAAGGCAAGGAATGGGTGAGTAGAGGTTGTAGGATACAGGTGAACGGAAAAGAGAAATGATGGTGAGCAAGGAGGGAGAGAGTAAAGCGTAGTTGCGCAATGAGTTGTCAAGGCAAAGAATGAATGAGGTGAGAAAGAAGGACTGGATTGGAAAAATGAGTGTGAGAAGCTGGGTAGACAGTAGGGCATAGTAGTGCAACGGAGTGTCCGGACAAGGAATGAGTTAGTCAAGGTTGTAGGCGGGAGGTGAACGGGAAAGGGTAATTATGTGAGGAGAGAGAAAGAGTAAAGCTGAGTAAGGCGGCGCAGGAATTTCGCCACGGAGGTCTTTTGTCAGCTTCACTGTCCACTGGTATTTGCGATAGTAAAGCTATTACTATTATATCTTTTTTATGGCGTGCCCTTTTGGTCAAAAGTGCCCTCTCAGGCTGCTTTATTAAAATGAGTGAGAAGTGTCTGAAATTAAAAAAACAAGATTTACAAATGCTTGCTTGTTCAGTGAAAGATGCACTTACCATCAATTCTTTGTTGGAATGGAAATTTCAAGGAGAATAAAGAAGCTTCATTCAATAAAATTTTTATATTATAAACTCCACTCATTCTAAACTGCACATCATTTCTTTAAATCACTCAATTCTTTACCAATTTCCCGCAGTGCGCATTCGCCACGGGCAATAGGTGAACAAGAACAAGATAGCCAATGAAAGAGTCAGAATCTCTGCTTTATCGCCGCTTGCTCCAAGTCTCGATGAATCACCGGTATTTCTGCACATGCAGTTCCCCTGGAGCAGGAAATGGTGTGTAGAAAGACGGGCAGGGGTTGTAATAACAAGAACGCATTGTAGAAATCCAAATCTAAATTTTTTTCATGCGCAGAGTGGGCTTGGCGGTCTCCTCTTTTTGCTCCTATTGCAACGAAGACGCAATCATCAAACACATGGTGTTGAACGGCCGCCGTTTTTACTCGTACAGAAAACGAAGAACCTGAATTATATTGCGGCAACTTGGTCTACCGGTTACGTCGGCCGTTCTGTTATCGTTTGGGGCCTCTGCGCTAGGACACTCGGACAGGAATATTTTCGACGTTGTTGAAAAGTTTGAATGCGACTCAAATAGATTTGCTAGTTGTATCAACTGCTAATAATTCATGATGTTTTCCTAGTAAAAATAGCTTCCCGCATTGGTACGTAAAGTAGTAAAAGCTGAAGTTAGAATCCTTCATATTTACGTTACATTTTAACTTCACCTCTAACCTGTTTTAGGTCCTAAAATGATAATAAACCCAGTCTGAATGATTCGCCTGACTGTTCGTCGATCTCCCTGAGTGGGAAGGGGCCAATATTACAAGTATCACCATCATCATAACCAAGTGTCAGTCACGGCCCGTGGTCAAGGTGGGTGGCCTTGCTGGAAGTTCAGAATGCCGCAGGCCTGGTTTGACTGAAAAGTGCAGAAACCTGGTATTTTTATTTTTGAAGTCCGCTAAACATTGAAAAATACAATATTTCCACAGAATGTATACTCACCTCAGTAGACCATCATACGACAAGCAAGAAGCAGGTGTTTAGTAACAAATTCCTAATCATCGCGTATGACACATTAGTGTGGCTGTTTCAGAGTATCCGCGAGGCTTCAGAAAATATACACTTGAGAGAGATGAGACATGACTGCTAAAGTAAGTGTAAAATATCTTCATCATCATCAGCCTTACTACGTACACTGCAGTACAAAGGCCTCTCCCATGTTCCGCCAGTCAACTCGGTCCTGTGCTTGCTGCTGCCACTTTATACCCGCAAACTTCTTAATCTCATCTGCCCACCTAACCTTCTGTCTCCCCCTAACCCGCTTTCCTTCTCTGGGAATCCAGTTAGTTACCCTTAACGACCAGTGGCTATCCTGTCTACGTGCTACATGCCCGGCCCATGTCTACTTCCTCTTCTTGATTTCAACTGATATCCTTCACCCCGCTTTGTTCCCTAATCCACTCTTCTCTCTTCTTGTCTCTTAAGGTTACACCTACCATATTTCTTTCCATTGCTCGTTGCGTCGTCCTCAATTTAAGCTGAACCCTCTTTGTAAGTCTCCAGGTTTCTGCTCCCTAGCTAAGTACCGGCACGATGCAGCTTTTAGATACCTTCCTCTTGAGGGATAGTGGGAACCTACCTGTCAAGATTTGAGAGTTCTAGCCAAATGTGCTCCACCCCATTTTTATTCTCCCAGTTACCTCAGTCTCGTGGTTCGGCTCCGCGTTTATTGCCTGCCCTGAGCAGACAGTCTTTTACAACTTCTAGTGCACTATTACCTATCTCGAAGCGCTGTTCTCTGCCAAGGTTGTTGTATTTTACTTTGGTTTTCTGCACATTAATTTTCAGACCCACTTTTCTGCTCTCCTTGTCTAACTCCGCAATCATGAGTTGCAATTCGTTCCCTGAGTTACTCAGCAGTGAAATCCCATCGGCGAAGCGCAGGTTACTAAGGTAATCTCCACTATCTCTTATGCCTAATTGTTCCCATTCTAGGCCTCTGAAAACGTCCTGTAAGGACGCGGTAAATATGTGCATGTTAAACACAGAGAAATATGAATTGTGCACAAGCTTGTTATCGTTGCAGAGCTTCACAGCTGTCGAGTTTACCACTTTCCGACATGGTTAGAGCGCTCTGGAACGACCACACGAATGTTCCGATAAAGAAATCCCGGAGAAAATTTTGTGGAGTCTTTTGTTAATTTGTTTTGTTCTTATACTTGCAGGTGGCTCAGTGAAGTATGTAAACTCGCATATTTAGCCCTTCGAACGCACCGCTCCAACACCTACGCCAAAAATGCAGTGCAGAAAAAAGAGAAAGCCAGTGCTCGACCTCCTTTATTTTTACCGCTTAATGCGTCCGCAACAATCAGCGCAGCTTCTGTTACTAGTTTACTATTCGATCATTCCAGCGACTATAGGCGGCGCAGCGGAAGGTCAAAATGGTGGACGAGATGGTGATGTCGTGAGCGTTTACGTCAGCGTCGAAGAGCGTGAAGACGCGTTCATCGGTTCACGACTACTGAGAGACCGAACTGCGTCGCAGTTTTACCACCGTGTGACAGCTTCAGATCACGACTACATGGCGCCGCCTGCGTCGCTGGAATGGCCGAATACTGCGATGGCTCTGTCAATAATTTATCTTAAGTCTATACTCGGTGGCAACGTTTTTGGCATTGGAGAAAAAGCTTCGGCGGCGGAGCTTCTGGACGTGTACCACTGCGTGAAGTAGTCCGATCTAGCGCGAGTCTCATAACGCTGTGGAAAGTGACGAGGACGCACCGTCAGAGTTTCATGTAGATGCAGACGCCACTCAGCGTTTGAGGTACACCTGAAAAGGCAGGACTTTCTCACGCGACCAAAAACACTGTAAAGAAAAATAAACACAACTGTCTTGCTGGTGTGCTGTCTCAAATAGCTCCACGTAGAAAATTAAGGAGGGGCTTCTTTATATTTCACGGTGAAAGTACGGGCGATATTGTGGAACTACATTCAGTGGGAGTAGGATGCACGTGATTTGGCTTCGCTTCAATGCCAAGAAAAGTTGTCGCCGAGAAATAACAGGAGCGGCATGCTGGGAACATGAAGCACCAAGCACGACGAAGGAGTGACCTCGGAAGAGAAGACTTGTGGACGCTCTGCCTCGTAAGCTTTTTGGGGCGAAGCTCCTTAAGGCATGGGTCGGTCATCACCGATGTATGTAATACGTGTCCACATAGTTCCAGGATTCGCCGCTAGGTGATAGTTCTTGGTGGAATAAACCAGTGCAGATGTTATAAAACAAATGAAGTTCGTGTAGTTTTATGATGAACAAGCAAAAGAAAATTTTATACTTTCGTTAGGAGGCATTGTCATCTTAGGGGCGAAGCTCCTGATGCCATGGTTCGTGCGTCCGTGATGTATGTAGTAGTAGTAGTAGTAGTAGTAGTAGTAGTAGTAGTAGTAGTAGTAGTAGTAGGTAGCCATCTCTCGTTTAGTCCTTGGAAAGTCCGCTGCATGGCGGCACTTCTATATGATGAATATATGAAAAGATGCGAGATGGCGGTACTTTGAGTGTTCACTAAATGAACAGACGGACGGACGGATGGACAGATCGACAAGCAGATGGACGAATGGATGGACGCGCGAACGGGCGTACGTACAGATGCGCGGACGTACGCGCGGACGTACGAATGGATGTAGGAACGCGCGGACGGATTAATGGGTGGACGAACGCGCGGACGGATTAATGGGCGGACGAACGTGCGGACGGATTAATGGGCGGACGAACGCGCGGACGGATTAATGGGCGGACGAACGCGCGGACGGATGGACGCATGGACGAACGCAAGGGTGGACGCATGGACGGACGCAAGGGTGGACGCATGGACGGACGCAAGGGCTGATGAACTGACGGGTGCATGGACGGACGGACGGAAGCACGGATGGACGAACGCACAAATGGACGCACGGAAGCAAGAGCGAACGGATGGACGAAAGCGCGCACGGACTGATGGACGCTTCAGCCCACTAATTATCATTCAGTCCGTGGATATTGTCTTTTTTTGTCTCCCCCGTGGAAGCGGCAGGCTCGGCAACAGTGTCCAGTTGGTATTCTTACTGGCAGTGCCAAAGACGAGTCCAGCGAAGACACTACGAATTTTCAGAAATCTTGGTCAGTTGGTCGGTCATATGACAACTCCGACCCGCCGACATGGGGATCATCGTCGTTGATTGTTGTCTGGTTGGATTCCCGTCCCATCCGCTGCAGGTTTCTGCAGTATGTTCTTGGAACACACCAACATACACACAGTAGTGGGATAATCAGGTTTAACAATGGAAGTGCCTCAGACTGGCTGGCCGACGTTTCGATAGGTCCTCCTATCGAGAGAGAGAGAGAGAGAGAGAGCACACACACACACACACACACACACACACACACACACACACACACACACACACACACACACACACACACACACACACACACACACACACACACACACACACAACCTTAACAGCTGACCTCCTGTATGCGGTCTTTTCTGAAATTCACAAACACCAGCGGCCATTTCAAGAAACACGTTGACTCCATTCGGTAGTTGAAATATCGATCCTAGCGCCCATATTACGCTACATCCATGCTCAAGTGCACAAAGACGTATAGCGTAGCTAGCACTGACACAACAACAGCTGAGTGAACTCGTGTGTTCGTTCATTATTTATTTTTCAAGAAGCTTTGCGGTTCTTGTGCAACAGAATCCTGTTAAAAAAACTTGACTTTGTGCAGAGAAATCCTGTAAAAGGAAGGAAACGCCATAAACGGCAAGTAAGAATCGTCCGAGACTCGTAAGGCAGAAAGACTCACCGACTTCATGCAGACTTCTTCGTCAGATGGAACCTGACAGCATAGAAAGGCAGCGTGAAAGGGATGCTGAAGAACAGGGCGAACTTGATGGTAAGCCCGTACTTGTTGTTGACCTTGAACGGCAGGTTCTGCGAAGACAAGCGAAAAGCGTGTCACTGCATGCAATACCGACGACAACGCGAGTCCCACGTACCGAGCCCGGGATGCCTGACGTGTCGTGGTCATTGTGGTCGCTCCTGCGAATGACCGAAGTGCTCAACTTGCGCGACCAGAGAGCGATTCGGGCAAAGCGAGACATGATACTTGTGCTATGCGTCAACTTCGAATGACGACGACGCTTCGTCTCTCAGCCTACCAGCCTCAGATCGGCTTTGGATTGGATCCTGTTGCTGCCCCGGCTTGACGGCACGAGCTTGGACGCTGATAGCGCGTTGATTCTGCAGCAAACGCGTATTCATTCCGCAGCGCGTTTCTAGCGCCGCCTAATGTCTGATTCACCTAGCTGAAGTTCCTTTCAGCAGGGCGTCGGCGTTCATTGAGACAGCATTTTTAAGAGCTCTTTAAGCTTGGCGTTTGGTCCGGCGTCGGATGCGAAAACTCGGTCGGTATGCGGCACAGAAAGTGGGTATGAGCCAAGGATTGGTACCAAGCTGCTTAGGTACGCATGACTGGGGCCCAAAATGCGTTTTGTGAAAAAGGGAGGAGCAACAAAAAAACGTGAGGTGCCGAAACTTAGTATTCATGTGTATTTTGTGCCACAGTCAAGAGTGCCTAAGCAATGCAAGTGCCAAATCGCCCCAAAAGGAGTCATTGTCTAGCATAGCTATATAAGGCAAGGCGGTGGAATGTTAGTGAAAGAGAAGGTAAAAGAAAGGAGAAGGAAAGAGGGCACCACTTGGCATGCGTATTATATTGTATAGTTTAGCAAGTAGATGGGAAAGAGAAGTGGCGGTGAGTAGGGAAGAAAGGTTGAGGGAAAGAAGCAGAGTTTAACCTCTCACCTTTTTGTATAGCATAACAAGTGGTGGGGAATAGAAATGAGGGTTAACCGAAGGGAAAAGAGTAGAGATGGCAGTATTAGAAAATATAGAAAAAGATGAAATAAGAAATAAAAGTAGATGAAAAAATAACTTATCAGCATTAGCCGCCTTGTTCCTTGGCTTATCCGCATCTCTTCATGAGCACCATCACAGTGCAATAATAATAATAATAATAATAATAATAATAATAATAATAATAATAATAATAATAATAATAATAATAATAATAATAATAATAATAATAATAATAATAATAATAATCAGGTGGACTCAATTTTTTGCCAGCTCTAAAGCTCCTGAAGAATTTCTTTCAGGTACTTTGGTCAACCTCTGCTGATTACTCAGGTTTCACAGGTGTGGACTGAGTATTAATTTTTTTCACAGCTAAAGATCAGACGCCGTCTATATTAGCAGCGTTGACCAACGACACCGGCGTGATTTTTTGGTCTGGACAAACTCGACGGGAAAAAAATTGCACCATCTCCTGCCGAAAGGAACCACGCGTGCGTGTGAAGCAGCAGAGAGATGGAAAACGGCACCCACAGGAACTCGTCTACGTCACACCAACATTCGGAACCTCTACCTAACCAACCTAACTAACGCTGCCGGTCACCATCGCTTGGTGCCGGTGACCACTGCCTTGAACGCTGCAGGTGATCATGTCTGTCCCTCAGCGCACATGGCGGAGACATCGAACCGGATCCCGCGTTAACCAAAGCAGACGCACTCTGTCTCACGTAAACGTGGAACGCTGTAATATCGACGATCAACGGCTACAGACGCGCTCGCTCACTGGATTTCGTGCTGACCGGTTGTGCCCCCGTGATCTCCGACAACAGTGCAGCTCCGGCCGACTGGGCTCGCCCTATACCATCTCCCGACGCCGACAAGAGCTCTCGCCTGGTGGTGCCCCGTCCTCAGACTCCTGCGACCGCGTCCATTTTTCCTATCTCCTCCTTACTTTCATCGTTTTCTGTCGTTCGCTGTCCCAGCGCCTCGCTCTCTCCTTCCTCTCTCTTTACATTTTAATCCCATCCTTTTAATCCCTCATTTACCCCCACCCCTCGTGAGCTACTGCTGAGGTGTCCTCCCCCCGAGAGACTGTTACAGAGCTCACTTTTCTTGTCATTTAAAAACCACTCACACAGACGCGCTTTGTCTCGCAGAAACGTGAAACACTGCAAGACCTATGATCAAGGGCTACGACGCGATCGTGCGTACTGAGGAAGCGTTTCGTTGCCTTAGCTGCCGTGTTGGGAGAGAGAGGGTAAACGTAGGAAAAGGAAGAAAGAGGGGAAGGTAACGCGCATGCGCAGTGGGGATGTGAACGCCGCACTATAGAGGAAGAGTTTCGTTGCCTTCGCCATAGAGCTTTCTAAAATTAACTAAAGGGGACTCACACGCTGCAATCGTTCAGTGACTATGGGAATGATGGGTAGTACACAGGTTTGCCTTGTATTCGTACTTGCGGGCGGCGAATTGCATTTTCGGCGTTGAATATTGCTGGTTTCAATTTCGTTATGAAAGAAAGAACAAATCCTTTACAATTTCGTGACCTGATTCGAAATGTTAAGCCTAAAAGAATAAGGCGCTGAAGCGCAACCGTTCAACATTCGCTGATTTTTGTTTCCTGAGCAAACAGCTTCAAGCCACACGAACACACACGGAGCCAGAAGAAGGCCAGAAGTACGAAGATTAGTAGAATATTCTAGGCACTATACTACTACCCATCATTCCCATGCCCGCTGAAGCGCCGTGCGTTGCAGCTTCCATAGACACTAGCGCCAGAGTTCCCTCTCGTGTATATTAGGAAACTCTATGGCCTTCGCCACCGACACGGGAGAGAGAGGCGGAGGGGACGCGCAGTGTGGGGTGGACGCCGCAAGAAGGAGTGAGGGACGTACACAGCCCCGGCCGTAAGCTGCCTCTAACTTGTCACAACAGTCGCTCATGCCGTGATGTGACGGTGCGTTCGATGGCGCTGCACGAATCGCGCCTAAGTCGAATAAGGGCCAAACCTCATAAGCGCGAAAATGCACGCGACAGCGACGCGCGACGCGACGTAGATCGTCTTCGCGCGATCAGTCGCTAGCGCAGGCAAACCTCATTCACGCGACGGCTTTGGCGAGCGAACTCCACTGTTGCTGGCATGAGGCCGTCTACTCGCACCAAAGAAACCACGTATTAAGTGGTAGGCAATTTAAAAATGCGATATATTGTTGTGCAATGGAACGGAAAGTGTTTATGAACGCCTTGCAGCACTTTTTTTATATGCACATGCGTAAACATTGCGTTACTTCTTGTTGCGCATACGTGACTCGGGCAGGGTCACGTGCACCTATGTAGTTTTTGTCTTTTCCGGTTTTTCGCTATTGGCTGCTTGAGCCCAGCACTTCCGGGCGATGAGCGACGGTTTCCAAATCTGGAGAACCGAGCGATCGCGCAAAAACGAGCACGCGGCACGTCGCGCGAACGCCCTGTTTCGTCGCTCATAGCATCGCTCGTCGCTGTCGCGTGCATTTTCGCGCTTATGAGGCTTGCTCTTAACGATTGTCGATGGCATTATTGAGTTTATATTGGCGTGACAGCGTGGTCCTAACGTATATTAGCGTGAAAGCATTTAGTGTCTCCTACTCGCGGTAATCCATAGAGTTGCAGTGACCGGACTCCTACTGGCCCCCTGGTACGGTGGCTGATGTGGCGTATCACCCTCACGCGGGACGATGAATGAGTTTTATGAACGCTGGAACACGCGGGTTGCGTATGAACGAAGCGCAAAGTGCGAGAATACGAATGACCATGGAAGGAGTGTATGAACGCATGCGGAACGGAGGCAAAATACGTTTACGTCTCAATGCGATTCGCAGTCAAAATCAAAACGGAAAGCATGTACACATTCCGTTTGTGTGCCATTCCACTGGGAGTGTAACAAAAAAAAAGACGGCATAGTCAGTCATGACCTCAGGCTTTCACCGAACGCTGCTTGGGATTTGCAAACTGCAATGTTTAAGGTGAAAACCTCGCTATGGGGCTACCAACGAGGTGGTCTTACCATGATCATGCCACTTAGGGCGCCTAGTTGGCCATCTTGGTGTACTTCTATAGTTACAACCGAAAAACAAATGTCTACATGGTTACAGCCTGAGAATAAACACGGGCTCCTTTCCCAGCACTGCCCCGTGCCTGTCATTCACCTGTGCAACAGAGCAATGATTGGCGATTTACGTTCTAACCCTAAACATTATTTCGCTGATAATACAAATACTACGCATAATATGAATTGAAAGTTTGTCGTTCCCTGTTAAAATGTTACGTTTGGCTCTTATTCCAACGGAAGCTGTTACGTCAGTATTTTTGGTACAATTTGCCGAGTGAAACTTTTTGACGAGAAACTATCAAAACGAACACGTGCCTGTACGACCAAGAGATATGCTTGAAATGTGTGAAATGTCTTGACGTCACGTGAATAAGATGTTGCAATTAGTGAGGCATTTACGAAAAGTCTACCTGGCTGAGACAGTGACCACTGTGGATGGAGCTTACGCGAATTCTTAGGCATATTCGGCAATAGGTCACTGATGGCGCCTTGTGACGTTACAGATCTAAAATTTGTGACATTCCAATGACGTTGCATGATGACGTCATCATCACATGGAATCGTCGCTTGGTTAAAGGAACGCCGATCGCGGAGATCGTGCAACATCACGTGACGTGCAAGAAGCTTCAGGTGGGGAGGAACGATGTAATCGACTGAGAACCTCATGATGATTGAATGCGTGTCTCCCATTGTGGTCCTGGTCCCCTATTGTACAACTCTATACATTGCCAAGTGAGTAGCAGCCTTCGGTTTAAAGTGTTACAGAGTGTCAAATGCTGCTGAACTTTTTGTTAGTGATATGGCCTTCAGCTGAGAAAAACTGTCAGAAATGAGCGAACGAGTGGAGGCTGGGCGAAGAGGGTGCAGCATCATCCATATATCACTTCTTCTCAACGTCAGCGTTGTTGTGATGCTGCTGCTGCTGTTGCTGATGATGGTGTTGATGATGATGATGGTGATGATGATGATTATGGTGATGATGATTATGGTGATGATGATGATGATGATGATATTTTTGCTTTGCTGGCACTCGCCCACAAAGGGGCGAGTGCCAGCAAAGCACTCGCCCCTTTGCAAGCCAGCAAGGCCAAGAACCGAGCGGCAGGATCATCAAGTTAGTTATGCATTTAAAATTATTAAATGGAATTTCAGTACAAAGCAAAAAAAATCGTTAAAATGTATGAAAATGCTACACGAGCTAGCGGTCAGGCATTCAGGTGGTCTAGGAGCCGAAAATATAGCAATAGACTAACAAGGTAATATTTTTGTTGCCATTATGTACGCACACGCAGCAGAGCAAAACCTCCCTGTGGCTATTCGCAACTTTCATAGATGGTGGTGTCGCCATGCGGCATCCGTCGTAACTGTCGTGTGGGGGATGCTCATGCAGCCAGCACATGCCATTGTTCAGTCGGCCTAGCTTTGGCGGCTCACTGGTGCTTTATATTTTGTCTTTGGGAATTTCTACTACGGTTATTGTGAGGCCAGACAGTTGCTGGGAGTCGTAGTAGCAATGATTTATTATTTATTCTTTGCTTGCTGAGCTAGAAGAGTCACACAATATGTTGGCTGCTGCTGTGCAGACGCCGCGCAATCATAGGCGAGATTTCCTGCTTTGTACGAGCACGGCCGCTTGGTCTTCCCTGGCCGTGGCACGAGCAGCGTTCACAAAGCTTTCACACCGCTGCAGACGATGTGCCCGGCGTTCGAAACTTCTTTTCCTTCAATATACGCCGCACAAGCGTTTCTCAACATGCAGTGTGGGATATAATGCGTGCTAGAGTCAATGACCTTCTCAGCAAAGCCTTGACAACACGGTGGCTGCAGCCGAAAATACTACACAGGTCGAAGTGACGGGCACACCGGTGGCGGCTGCCGACGCGCCGGCTGCACGATCCCCCAAATGACAGCCATGTTGGGCTTGCACCAGCACCCTCTCTAGGCGGTGAAAGTTGCGAACAAGGAGGATTGAAGAAAAATCAATTTTTAAAATCCTCCTTGGTTGCGAATAACCTAATGTAATCCCTCTAGGGAACAAAATTACTGCCACGTTTATTTTTAAACCTAGCTTCTCAATTATTTCGACCAGGTATCTTTTCCTTTGATAAGAATATCGGTGACAGAATAAAAAGAAATGATCGAGTCTGCTGGTTCTTTTGGGCGCGTTCCACAGCCTGTGTTCATCACCATCATCGTTTGGCATGTGGTCACAAATTTGTGCCTGGAAAAGCGCGTAGAGAAGAAGAAGAAGATTTCGAACGTGGAGTGACCGCCACGCAAAAGATACAATCGTCTCTCGAAGATTGTGAGCTGAGGCCCTCACAGAGAACCGGAAGACGCAGTTGCTGTTTCCTTAACCTCAGGAGTGACATGGCGACCATGAACGAGAAGAACTCTCCGAAACGCCAGTACAGTGGCCCGACAGCTCCATGCGGGGCACTGCACTCGGCTGCTAGGCAGCAGTCTCTGTGCAGTAGAAGACAAACATCTGCTACAGAACCTGTCAATGACTTGAACGCCTCCGTGGTTCCAGGAAGCGAAGATTCCTCAAAATACACCACCCGTACGACGCAGTTTTCCCCAGCACTGCAAACGTCAGCTCCCAGCGAGGGCTCTTCCGTGGAGAAACCACTTCCACCTGAAAGTCCCAAGCCGAGCTCTCGTTCACCTTCGTCGAGTGGCCTGTCACGGTACCAGCAAGAACGCACTTCTCCCGCGTACGTTGCGCAAGGACATTCGGGACCACAGGGAGCGAAGAAAGTGCCCGGAAAAGCATCCATATCACGGAGCGCTCTCGTGTCACGCAGTGGTTTTCAGCTTTCGAAAAGAGATCGTTTTTCCAGTGGCGCTCCACCGAAACCAATTCGCTCAGCCAGTGACGCAAGGAGGAGTGCGTCTGTGCTTGACGGCGGCACGCCAAAGAAGTCTAGTCCTACGGGACGGCTTCCTTCCACCGGAAGTCCCGAAAGAAACACTACTTTATCATCACCCGTGCATTCCCCGGTCAGAGAGGTCCTTACCGGCAGCTCTCCCTCCAAGAGAAGCGACGTCAAGAAGCTCCCGTTGGACATGCAAGGTGCCACTGCCGCGAAGAATCCGCTCCCGTCAGACTCGACTGCCGTTTTGGGAAAGAAAGCGCCCACAGCGGCGCAGCGTTCTTCGTTTCGAAAGAGCATTGTGACCTCACCTAGAAAGGGCTCATCTGCAGCCAATCATGTTTGCTTTCCACGCTCCTCCTCCCGTTCTGCAAGCCCCCCACAACAACGTCGCATTGTAGGGCCAAGCCGGGCTCCGAATACCGACCCGCCGGTCCCTTTAACGGGCCGCATGATTTCGGTTCTCAAAAGGGGTGAGGATCGACCGAAAGCATCACCACCATTAAGAACTACGCGGAAATCGTCGTCACCCACTAGTGCCGCAAGTCCTTCGAGTTCGATGGCCAACGGGCGCCAATTCATTTCTAGGAGGTTTTCGTCCTTCATTGGGGCGACCCACGCAGGCGAAGACAACCGTCGACTGCGTCGGAAATTGAGAGGACGAAGAACCCCGCCACAAGAACCCGCACCGGTCGAAAGAGCGAAGTTTTGGAAAAATCCTTTCAAGCATCAGTCGCTGCAGCCTCCGGGAGCACCGGCCGCCTTGCGGTAAGGAAACTCGAAAATTAGGTACCAGAAGCAGAAATCGCAACACGTTTCAACGTACGAAAACATTCCGATTTTATTACGCTTTCTGATTTAACCGCATTGTGTGCAAACTTTAAACTGTTGAAAGTTTGCACTCATATTTGTCGTGTTCCTCGTACTTAGTTTTTCGTGTCTGCAGCTCGGTACAGTCATGTTAGAATATAAAAAGTAACACAAGTTGAAGCTTTGCTAAGAAAATCGTAGTTGTTCACAGGCTTGATTGTTTTACCTGCTTCTTCAGCACTTCTTTCGTCATTGCGATGCCCCCAATAGAGTTGTCAGGAGGGGTGGTTTCGGAAATGCGAATCCCCGTGCCCCGAAATTCTTGCGTTTACTATGCCAATGGTACATACGTGCGCACATATAAACACGCTAAAATACGTAAAAGAAAATTGTACCCCTCCTCCCCAACCCTCTTCAAAAATGTTTAGGCTGAAGCATATTGTATAACACTTCGTTCGCCTTTTGACTCCCACAGTCCCGGAGATGAAGTCTCCACTGCAGTAAAATGGTCTCTGGGGAGGTTTATTGTTCTCTACGACCGTCTTCTGCTTGGAATGCAGGCGGATGCCATCTGTTCCATTCGCTAGCGATGCTTCGCTGGCTACAAGTGTTTTGCCTGGTGTCTACTCGGCGAGAGACGTCTTTTGCAGCAATGTCTCCGAATACTCTTCGCCAATCGTCACGTCCAGGACATCCGCGGAGGTACGCGAATCATCCTCATGGCAACACACACTGCAATGGGGTCAAGGGAGCTTAAATTTATTCCATCAAAGTTCGTTAGAAAAAAGACGGTTTGAAAAGCTGAAATACTTTTCGTTCTTTTTATTAGGCTTAAAGATCGCCTCCCTACAGTGCATGCTTACGATGACTTATGAAAAAATTACGAGGTCGTTGCTTATCTCAGGCAAACCAAAGAAAATAAGTTTGGTGTTCTTTCAATATTAGCAATGTTATTTCAGTAGGTGGGCTACAGTGTATTTTTCTATTGCTCTCAAAATCACTATTCAGTTTCGAGAAGCACTGAAAACTTCGGTGAAATTAGCTTTACGTTTCAGTTTATAAGAATTGGAGATAGAAGCGTGATATATAATTTCCGGCTGGTGCTTAAGCCGTGGGGCCATTATTAGATAGTAGGATTCGGCGTCGTGCATTATTTGTTTGCTCTGGAAATAAGACAAGGTTGAATCATATGATTGACTATAGTCAATCGTGCTGTGCCTGACGCAGAGATTACCGGGCAACAAGACTTCGACCACAGGGAGACGGGCATCATCATCGGCCACCAACTATTGGCTGTACATGCCGGCCTTGGGCGTCGTCCTCATAGCCCTGGTGGCCATCATCACCTGGTCTCTGGTCAGGCACCATCTTGTTCCACCAACAGCTCTTGTAGAACCCGTCTGCAACTCGCCCACGTGCCGCTACTACGCCCGCCTCCTCACTTACACCATGGACGCAAGCACAGATCCTTGTCAGGACTTCTATCAGCACGTCTGCGGCCGCTGGATTTGGGACGGAAGAAGTAGTGTCGCGAAAGTCAACTGGGCAAAATTTCTGGAAGATTACATGTCACGCATCGCCAACCGTTCTTTGGGAAGCGCTGGCAATGCTAGGAATACAACAAGAGATGCTGCACGTTACATCAAGACATGCCTCGCACCTCTCGATAGCGATAATGTGGGCGAGGTTAAGCAGGTGTTGGCTGCTGGAGGAATATTATGGCCACTCGGACCCAACATCGGACGGGCAGATTTCATCTCTGCCCTCTTCTACATGGCGCGGCGCGTCGGAGCTCCGGTATTTTTCGACGTTACGCTCACCGACGTCTCAGGAAGAACGTTCGTGGTGTTCGCGAAAGACGAGGCGTACGACGCGACGTACGCCAAGGTGACGGAGCACGTGAACACGTTGTACGCCAAAGACCACTACCAGGCGTGCTGCGAGGCGTTCGCCAGTCCCGGGAACCACGTTCGGTGCCACGAGCTGTTCGACGACTTCGTCCGAATGAAACACGACTTCGACGCTTACTACGCTGCGCGATGGTCGATCGGCGTCAACGCGAGCGTGACCAGTTTCCTGAGTTACGCACCGCGAGTTTCGGAACACCGGTGGGTGGCGCAATTCGAAATCTACTTCAACGCCACCCTTGATGACGTCGGTGGCGTATCCATCGATGACCTGGGGCAGTTCAAGGCGGTGTTCCAGCTACTCGAGCGCTACGGCGAACGGATGATGCTCGACCTTTTCGGATGGCTCAGCGTTCAAGTTTTGATACATTACACGAACAAAGGGCTGATGAACAGCTTCTATCGACACCACGAAATCACCAACAGCGAGCATCTAGATCGCTGCTTCACGATCGCTTACGCGGCATTCGGGTACGCCGTCAACCGTCTGCTCATGGAACACATAGAAGTCGAGGTGAACAAAGTGAAGAGGCTCGTGCAAAACCGCATTCGACCCGCCTTCAGGGCACTGCTGCATCGTAGATACTACCTGCTCGGAAGCGTAGCGCCGGAACCCTCTGGTAATAAGCTTGACAGGGCCTTTGAGATCATCTACAGTACATTAGTTGACGGCAAGTCAGACTCCACCAACGTCTTGCCCGAGCTGACGGAGTTCCCTCTGGGAAACAAGATGACAATCTCGTCGTACCTCAGGAGCGCCGCGCGAGTCGACGCCCGGAAAGACTCGCAGAGGCCGTACTTGGCCTACGACGCGTACGACTCGACCCTGATAGAAGGCTTCCGCTTGAGCCCGCAGCACTTCACGCCCCCTTGGTACGCCAGCGATGCCCCCGGTGGAGTCCTGGTCGGTGGCATACTCCTAAGACTGGTCGCGGCCTTGTTTATGGACTACGTGGAGCGCTCGGACGACTTCAACGCCACGTACGAGGCGAACCACAGGTGCCTGTATCCTCACGGAACGAGCGGCGGTGTCGACAAGGACGTGCAGGCAGTCACGGCTTCTCTGAACGTCGTGGCCAGCATGTACCGCGCATCGCCCGCGGACTTGGCCGTAGCGCCGCTGCCGAGTCCGCTCTTTTCGAACGACGGTTTCATGTACGCCTTCGTCTGTTGGCTTTTCTGCGGTGACGCCGTGCGCGGCAGCGTTATGTGCAACACGCCGGTGAAGCACAACATTCATTTCTCTCGCACCTTCGCCTGTCCCAAAGGCTCGAACATGAATCCGGAGTCTAAGTGCACGCTGCGCGTTTAATACGGAATTTAGCAACTCTACGGACGTAAATATTCGATAATGATTACACTTTACAGCATGATGAAAGTTGACATGACTGCACGCATTATCACTGTGGATACAGTATTTATTTACTCGCTTCTCTAAAGCTTCGTTTCGTATAGACAGCAACCTATGAGTTGTATGTGCATTTTTATTTATTTGCTTGAATGTATACATATATATATATATATATATATATATATATACAAAACTTTAACTCAAATACGTTCGCTTCATTCCGCAGAGCGTAAATGTGCCTGAGCCATGCGTAATAGTACTTGCCCATCTTTTATGCAGCATGCATTTAGTCGCAATGCTGTCCGAGTGATTGATAAAGGTAACAATATATAACAACGTAGCCCTGCCGTGGTGGTCTAGTGGCTAAGGTACTCGGCTGCTGACCCACAGGTCGCAGGATCGAATCCCGGCAGCGGCGGCTGCATTTCCAATGGAGGCGGAAATGTTGTAGGCCCGTGTGCCCAGGTTTGGGTGCACGTTAAAGAACCCCAGGTGGTCAAAATTTCCGGAGCCCTCCATTACGGCGTCTCCCATAATCATGTGGTGGTTTTGGGGCGTTAAACCACACATATAATCATCATCATCATATATAGACGTATGAAAAATTGTTCCGAAAAAGACATATTTCAGCCGCGGGAGCGGCCTTCGATGGAGTTGCACGCATGCGACAGTAACGTAATATAAGACAACCAGTGACGTAGCGTAGCAATGTTATTGGCTGACAAGCGATTGTTAAAAGCACGTGGTGAGACAATACGCGTGATAGGACAAGGAAAGAATAATACGCGCATGCGTATTTATGCAAAAAAAAACGGAGTAAAAGAATGAAGCCACAATACATACGTGTCCACGGCACAGACAATAACACGTCAGAGATTCAATGGCTAGCAGACTATCGATCAACATCAGCGCGTGCGAAACATCTTTTCATGATTCGATAACAAAAAATAAAAAAGGGAACTACTCTGTCTGCGTGAAAGTATAACATTATGATATAACAGTGAAAGAGCAACTAAATGCGTAGAAAGGAAAGTTAACCATCGATTTAATTTATACCACAAGTAACAACTATAAATTAATAGAATAAATACGTTTCCATGAGATCTCTTTAGTGGTAGAAACGGAAACCAGATTGAAGGACTGTTGATTATGTTAACGCCAGGGCACTGCACCGTGCAGGGCCTACGCACCCTTGAACTGCGTCGACAGTTATGTGCTGACACGGTTGAACAGCAGGCGGTAAATAAGGCTCACTAGGCAAGACGTTTGAACAAAAAAATAATAGAAAAAATGACATTGGTGATTAGCGTCTAGCCGGTGCCTATCGAACAAGTCCGTAAATTTGCTGTTATCTCGTAGTACTTTTGAAAGAATGCAGATTTTCAACTTCCAGCGTGATTATCTCCAACATGCTTTTTGTACTAATGTTCCTTTTTCTCGGCAACCACAGTATCTAGAGTAATAGACTTCGGCCATTGTTTAGATAAATTAATAGGGAATATGCTGAAGGAGAATTATTGCTCTTCTGCAACACATCTAATAGCCATCAGCGAGTGATAATCAGGTACCCGAAGTAAAATATTTAGAGAAAATTAGCGTTACAAATTTCAGTACTAAGTATGCTTCAGTTAGAAGAGGTGCGGCTTATGATCATAATGATAGTAAAGTAAGTACTGTAGCTCTTATAGAGAAAAAAAGTACGTAAACTTCGCCTAAAATGCATGGCGGGTATGGGGCTTACCATGAGCTTTGTGCGCTAGTATATAGTTGAAACGCTTTGTTTAAGAATTGGAGAAACATTTGACACTGATGCTGATCGAGTGTGTTTGGACCAGATTACTTTCTGCCTAGACTGCTGGTTGCTTCTTAGCGCAGGATAAATCCTTTAGGCTCAGTGCATCGGCTCCTTTAACGGCATCGTAAACAATGCGGGGTATAGGAATTCCTGCTCGAATAAAGCTTCGCGGAGGTATTCACAGTTTTCATAGAAGTCTTACTGTTCCGACCAAATTCTTTCAAACCGGAGCGCGTGGATATATAGGGCATATTGGTTTTCACATGCCAACTTTTAAAGTGAAGATAACGGTACCTTTCGGTAGGTTTTTTTTTTAGTGTGAATACACTTTATAAGCGACCCCAAACCATCCACCGCCGTCGGCGGCGTCCGCAGTCTTCTATCTTTAAAAGAAAGAGGACTTGGCGGGCCGCAGCGCGACGCTCTACCGAATAAGCCACGGACGCGACGCTGATATCGGTGTCAGTAACGCGCCTTATACACCCTCCTCCTTCGCTCGCTCCTCCGCTCTCCTCGCTCGCTGCAGCTGCGCGCGCACCCCTTTCTCTCGCGCGCCCGCCTTCTCTCTCAGTCTCCCGTCGAGAGCGGGTCGTGAGGGGGAGTAAAGTTAAAATCCGTTGGCATTCGCCAGTGAGTTAACGTAAACTCCCCCGTGTGATCAAATTGCGATTCCCAGGAACCATTACACCATAAAGGCACCATAGTGTGATCAATAAATATAATAGTGCGAATTAATAAATACCCCTCATAGCATCACCCCGTGTATTCGCACTTAACCATGTTCACCCTCGGGGAAATGCTTGGGAGTTTTTTTGTAAAGCTTAGTGCGTGGTTAGTTTGTTGTGAGATATGAAAACCGTGCCCCGCCGCGGTGGTCTAGTGGCTAAGGTACTCTGCTGCTGACCCGCAGGTCGCGGGTTCGAATCCCGGCTGCGGCGGCTGCATTTCCGATGGCGGCGGAAAAGTTGTAGGCCCGTGTGCTCAGATTTGGGTGCACGTTAAAGAACCCCAGGTGGTCGAAATTTCCGGAGCCCTCCACTACGGCCTCTCTCATAATCATATGGTGGTTTTGGGACGTTAAACCCCACAAATCAATATGAAAACCGTGACGTCCAGAAAATGAACGAACAGTTCAGGCGAACAGGTGAACAGTCTTGAGATCAGCTGTAAAAGATAAAAATTCATTTTCACATGGGAACCTGATAACAAAAATGTCATTTATAATTAATTTATAATATAGAGGCTTTAAAGGAACCAACAGCCATTTTTATGGTGCTTTTTTTTAGTGCGAAGGAAATCTTACCCGTCAGTGAGTCCGATCCCGTGATGGTAAAATAAAAGAAAAATGAATGCCATGAATCATTTCTAATGAGAGTTTTTCTAACGGCAGCGAATATGAAGTATACTCACATGCTGTAGACAGTGAGCGCGCGGGTGGTCCGTGTTCCGAGCGTGGTGATTTACTGCGAATGCACCCCGGCTCGACGGTGTCCACTGGCGGCACGACGGCAGCTCCGCTTTTCAGCATGCTGCTCCTTTTACGCCGTAAGCAGTACAAAGTTGAGCCGGGCTGGATAATAATATACATACTCTAATGTTGAGGACTGCACGCACGACAGCACCAGACTACTCGACCACGTTCAGTAAAGTGATCGACTCTATATTCTATAATTCAATATCAAGACGCTTTCGCTAGGCTGCACGACAAAGCGGTATTTGATAATTTGAAGAAATATTAAACGATAAATATTCTAGTCACAACGCAAAAAGAATGCTAGAATATGTCACTATAGATTTCATGTCCTTTTCATTCTATTTCAATCTAATCGCACGTTATGGCCTGCAGTTGTCGGCCCCTTTAACGCGCGATTTCTAATGAAGCCATTTTACAGAATGGACATAAACATACTAGCGTAATTAGGTACAATGTACGTGTCCATTGATGTTCCGCCTACTTGAAGATAATGAGAGCCATCAAATTCAATATTGTTAATCTGTAAGATTAATTTCAATAAGGTGGCTAATGTGTCACTTCCAATGGGCTTTTCATCGCACGATCCTTCGTGCGCTTGAAGTACTTCGTGGATGACATCGCTATCGGGCATATTGATATGCAGTAAAACCACATATAAAATTATGGGCAGGGAAGGATCTGGTATCACGAAGTCATCAATGTCAAACGAAAGAAAGATGGTTTGTATTTTTGAGATAGGACGAGAATTTAAATTGCACTGCTTATTATTACATCAACGTAGCGGGAAACTAGCTCCGTACCATTGTCAATGCCTAAAACCATGAGGCGTCCATCCAGGGCAGTTTTCTTCGTGTATTCTAGACAGCAAATAGAACCTTCCATGGACGGGACTGCCACGAACGGATCACCTAATTGATTTGATTTTACGAGATCGTTGACAGTATCTCGTACAACTACTTCAAACTATTCAGTGGGATCATAGCCAAAAGTCTTATGAAAAAGAATTGTTAAGCTGTCTATGGGCTTCGCTTATATAATCTGTTTTGCTCATAATTACAACGGCACCACCTTTGTCGAGTGGCTTTATCACCATGTCATTGTGCTTACCCAGTGACGCAATAGCTTTTATTTCCTCAAATAAAATATTCAACTTATATATCTTTTGATTTACGTAGATTGTGATGGCATCCCGTTGAACAGCTTCAATATATTTGCCACGTTGTGCTGGAATCGTCCAACGGTTGTTGCTGAACATAACTGGCTGCTTGTCGCTAGTGGATGAAAGTTATTAAAGTAGTCTTGTATAGTCACACGTTACGTGAAAAAATGTCTCAATCTTTAGCCAATTGAAAGCCGTCGTTCAGGGGCAGGACAAAAGGCGAGGTCCTGCGAAAAGACGCACAGTTCGTCCTTTTTGAAGCTTACGCAAGAAAGGTCCACCATGTTGGGTGTTGAATGGGGACGTGCTATCTTCAGGAGTTTGGCGGGACTGCCGGTATAACCTGCTTTCGAAACAACGAGCGGTCCACTCCATCCACTTTTCACACTGTTGGTAACACCGAACTCACTTAGCTCCTTCACTTTATATCTTTCCGATTCGGCAATTTCATGCATACCGAGGTCACCATTTATATTTATAGTTGTCGTGTCATGTTTAGAGAGTTTTTATTTTAAGCATACTGGTAAATGTTTCTGAGCAACACGGGGAATGCCCAAAGAGGCCTTCGTTAGTATTCCGCGCCATTGAGTTATATCTTTAGCGGACGTATGACTCGTGGCCTTTTTTACAGAAAAACAGTCCCCTAGGTGCAACACAAGCCGCCAAGAGCCGAAGCATGCAGTTCGTTTCGGATGTGTGTTTCCACTGTATTTCTCGCCTTTCAGAACACACAGGAGGTATTCACCTTTCCAGCGCAAGGCTCGCCTATTTTCAATCGCCGAGTCTTTCGGGAATTTTCCCGCGTGGTGCTTTGCGTTGCTGGTTGGGGGCGTTCAATGTCGTAGTCTGGTTCCTAAAGTGGACACTGATAGCGCATATAGGGTCTGGTTGATTTGTTGCCGGCTTGATTGAGGACATAGTAACGGAAGCCGGTCAGCTGCTGAGCTGACAATTTAAAGTCCGTTATTCCTCGCACAGGAGCAGGGAGGCTTTGGCGGTTGGTCGGTCGGTTCGATGAAAGTCAAGTTCCTGGTGAAAGCGGCGCTGGTGGCGATTGTTGCGGTATCGTTGCACCTATTGCAGGCAATTCACGGAGACTAGAAAAACAAGAGGCATTAAGCGGCTGGCCTGCTGAGTGCCGAGAGCAGAATGGCTCTATCACCATGCACAGAGCATCGTCATTGCAACAGTAAGAGAAAGAATTTGTTGTTCCAAAGTAAAGTCTCCGCACATGCATAGTTGTTAACGCGATGTATACTAAAAACTAAGATGGATGCCATCAGCCACGAAAACGCGAGTGGAAGGCAATCATTCAAATCCGTGGTCGGTAGAGAACACAAAACTGGAACGCCAACAGACGTTTTGAGGCTATTGAAAGTGCAGGCCTCACGATTGTAGTGACGAGCAAGGCCATCATTTCACTTGCCCTTCAGATACCAACTTAACCACCATAAGTGTCTGCCAGTATTCCTGACCTATCAAAAAATGTGCGAATTCCGGGCCACTCATTTGATGATATTACAGCTGCAATCCTTCAATCGGGTTTCCGTTCTCACCACGAAAAGAGCTTGGAGAATAGTCTTTAACCCATAAACATGAAACTGTTACTCGTGGTATGAATGAAAGCGCTGGGAAACTTTCCTTTCTATTTATTCAGTGGCTCTTGAACTTCACCGCTATCATCACTGCTATACTTTCACGCAGACAGATTAGTTAGGTATTTCATTTTCATTGTCGGACCATGACAAGGTGTTGCGCATGCGCTGGTGCTGATCGATAATCTATTCGCAATTGAACCTATAACGCGTTATTCTTGTTTGTGCAGGTGAAACGTATGTATTGTGGCTTAAATATTTTACTCCGTTTTCTCGTGTAAGTGCACATGCGCGTATTTTAATTGTAATCCCCTACCACGTGGATTATTTTCCCACCTTCTTTTACCAATCGCTTGTCGGCCATTACAGAAGTAACCGTGCTATACTTCGTCCTTGGTCGTCTTATATTATTATATTACGCTACTTTCGCATGTGAAGATTACTCCGATGAAAGCCCCACCTGCGGCGAAAATGTGCATCTTTTTTGTAACAATTTTGGCGCATATATACACGCAGAAAAGATCTGTGCGCATAACGCAATTTTATGGAGTTCCCATGA
The DNA here is from genome assembly GCA_013436015.1 of Rhipicephalus annulatus. Lineage (NCBI taxonomy): Eukaryota > Metazoa > Arthropoda > Arachnida > Ixodida > Ixodidae > Rhipicephalus > Rhipicephalus annulatus. The sequence goes on along the minus strand of WOVY01013783.1, from coordinate 104,414 downwards.
GAAAATATTTTGTGTATATGTTAAAAACTGCTATTAGTAAGGCCTCCAACGCGACAGCATGGTTGATGGCACCAAGAAGTGATTAAAACCTACGGAGAAACACAAAACTAAGATCATAAAAATAGCAAAAATGTCCGCGCTTACAACTACCTATGGGCCCAGCATTCGAGCCCGTTTAGCTGCTGCGCAAAAGAGAACAACAACCAAAGACACTGTAATAGACTTCGTTAAAAAAAACTGTTTTGAGTTTGGCGGCCAAAGGCTAACAGAGGTTAGCCTTAACGATGATGCAACGTCATTTAGGGACGAGGGCGAAGGCCTTTGTGTGCACTCTACATTAATCACTTTGTCTAACCGAGACTTATTTGACTCGTATACTCTCCTTACCGTGCGTGGGAGATGAAAATACCGGCCTTTGTTGGCCCTCGGTGTGCTGGCTACGGCAGTTTCTCAGAAGCACCGTCTGAAAAGCCCAGTGATACTGTCGTGCAACTCGGCACCCACGCAGTGTAGGGCCTGTTCAAGCTCCCGAATTACCCGTATACTGCCAGTGAAGCAACGCACGTTCATCGATTGACTTTTATCGGTTTTGTTGCGAAGCTCTAGATTGGGAGGCACCGTAAGCGGGTATTATGTTTCCAATAGCATCGCCATGTTTCTGGTCTGTATTGGACTTTGGATTTCGACATCCCTCCGTCTGCTGGCGAGCTCTTCGATATCTTTACTGGTAGCTCTCATAAACGGAACTAGACTGACAAGCATTGTAAGGCGGTCGGATATCGCTGCGTCTTGGTTCTCATGTGTTAAGAGATATTTATGTATAGCAGTATAGACGATTTTACATCTGAAATAAGGGCGCCACCATCCTGAACTGTTAAATTATTGCGTCCTTAATTTCGCACGTCGTGACGCGAAATTAACACAGTCATAAAGCAACGAATACAACAACCCAAGCGTTTTCATGCGGATGAGTCTATCGCATGAAACACTTTTTTTAAGTCAGAGCCTAGGCGTCCGTTTAGTTGTTAAAGCAATGAAACGGCAAAGTTAACAGCCCATGTATCACAGCACCCGAACCCATCCGTAAGTTAGTTGATACCAGGCTGCGTAATAATGCCGAAGTATCGCTTTCCAAATAGCTGGGTTGTGTTACACGAGCGCCTACTCGAACGATGATCCTGCTTTCTTTTGCCTGTGTTACGAAGGGTCGTCCTTTTGCTGACAGTGATCTGAAGTATTTCACTGCTATAGAATATGTGAGCTTGGGCATACGTGTAATCTCCAGTGAAAAACAAACAAACAAATGCAGTTCACATGAGAATGTGCAAGGATGACGTTTCCAGTCCACATTGCAACAAAGATTCGGCTTAAGAAAAGAAAAGCAGACTCAAGGACTCTGGAGCAGTCCATGGTAATTAACGAATCAAAACGCAGTTAGCCGCTGCGTGAGTGCTTGGTAAAATTTTCAACCATGTTTCCTCTCAACCTCTTTTTTATGTATATTTGGCAAAATATGAGAAGGTAGGCTACGTTGGAGCCAGTTATGCCAACATTATGACAGTAACGTACAAGACGAACATACAAACACTAGAAAATAGAATAAAAGAAGAAAAAACTAATCAGAGGCACTACGTACATACTATGTACACTTTCGGGCAGATAACGCATGGATGAGAACAGTATGTATGAGCATAGTCTAGTAGATATATCGGGATCACATTGCGGATAGAGTCTGTACAAATAGTGGCAAGGTACAATATGAACTAAGGACGGTTAACTAAATTTAAGCCTGCCTTTTTATCTTCGAAGTTTGATTTCCTCTGCGTGTGAGGACCACTGATTTAGCTCGAGACGTCAAAACAAAAGCACGTATCTCTTCTTTCTCTCTCATTATGCACAGTACGCCCCGTACCACGTGATCGACTCCCCTGGCTTCAATGTGGACGTCCGTGGTGTTTGCGGTGAAATGCTGAAGGCGATTGCGTCATCCCTGAGGACGAAGTAAGAGATTGTATGCGCATAGTACTTTTTTTCTCAATATTCGTATCATGTTGATGAAATATTTGGCTCTAATGTATAGTGTACTTTCTCATGTCTATATGTATAAATAGAAACAAAAAAACGATAGAAGAACAAATAACCATGTGGTGCCCTGAAAGGGATGTAACTTCACAATGAAAATGATTGTTGAATTCATTCATATCATCGTGCTTTACTCGCATAAATTTAGCTCACCGATATCTCAATATTAGGATGCTATTCAAGTGTCCTCAGTTTTAGTTGGTTACAGATAACTTAAGCTTTGATTTATACGTAATAGTATCACATATGACGCAGGGAACTCCGTAAGCTTTGTGAATTATATTTCGCTTGCGTTTCACACTTATACATTTCATCTTCCAGGCTCCGTCGCAGGAGCGTATCCAGGTATTTTTTCAGAGAGGGGGGAGGGGAGTTTTTTGTATGGTTAGTTTGTATGTGTGATTGCATATATCATTTCATCATCATAATCAGCTTGGCTACGCCCACTGCTGGACAAAGGCCTCTTCCATGTTCCGCCAGTCGACTCGGTCCTGTGCTTGGTGCTGCCACTGTATACCCGCAAACTTCCTAATCTAATCTGCGCACCTAACTTTCTGCCTCCCCCTCACCCACTTGCCTTCCCTTTGAACTTCAGTCAATCACCCTTAATGACCAGCGGCTATCCTGCAAACGCGCTACGTGCCTGTATACGCCAGCACAAGTGAAAATTTCCGAGGGGTGGGGGTGGGGAGAGGAGTTTGAAAACCCTCCAACCCGACCCCATTGGCTACGCTCATGCTCTGTAGTATAAATATGCATGTACGCTCAATATGCATGTACTTTTTGTTGGTTGCATGATCCTGAAGTAGTTGTCTTTCAAATCTTCAGCGCGGTGCAAAAGTGCCGCCTCAAATGCGTCATGTGCTGTTCTGCGCGTATGTATTGCATCGCATGTGTGTTCCATTTATGTATGTTATGTATAACTTCGAGTTGCTGGTCACAATAATACCGAGAAATTATCTCGAGACCTGTACGGTACTTCTGTTTTGCAAATAATTGTTTGTACTTCCACCCTGTAACGGCCCACTTCTGGGCTAACAGTATAAATAAATGAAATGAATGAATGAATGAAATGAAGTACACGAGGTGAACAAAATTTGTATGTCACACAATGTCAGACGTTCACGTTGTTCAAACCAACCACAACCTTTCTCCAGCGTCTGCCACAATACTGTCAAGAACAAAACCCTACAAGTCTAAAATTAAATAAAGAAAAGTAACAGTTAATAATAGCATTTTAAAGTAAACCAAGCCACGGCATATGACGGAGAAGCAAGCCTCAATGCAACAAAGCGATGCCATTATTTAACGAAGGGTTCATGTGGGATGGTATGCGCGCAACCAGTCGCAATATATGACGAAGAAATGCGAGTAATGAACAGCACACTTATACCAATGACCTGTAGGTAGAACTATTTGCATTTGCTTTCACAGTTACACCATCGCTTTCCCACCTGATTCGTACTGGGGACTGCGCAAGCCGGACGGAAACTGGACCGGCGTGCTGGGAATGCTTCAGCGAGACGTAAGCACGCGTTGAACCTGCCATTTGGTGCTTTTTTTTTTCAAAACGTGGCGGGATTGGGAAAAATACGCCGCGTTAGAATCCTTACACGCTTTCGTACCGAATCCTTATAAAGCCCTTACATTTTCCATATATTTGCTAAATATTTCCACAAGAATCTCACAGAAACGTTTGGAACTATTAGAATGGCATAATGGCATGCGGGATGTTTCAGTCGGGAGGAGATGTGTTGAAAGTTTTGCGGCTACACCTTTATCATGTGGCGTCGCAGGAGGCCGACCTGGCGGCGTCCGTGATCAACCCGACGAGTGAGAAGCGAGATGTGGCCGTCGAAACAGAGACCATCCTGCCCATCGAGCTCATGATCCTCGCCGGTCGCCTTTCCAAGCACCAGAGTAACATTTTCGGGATCATCCAGGTACTCACGTGGGAGGTAAGTCTAACCACACGAAAATTGGTTCATAATGTGTGCGTGCTCTCGTCTAATAGGTCATCATCATCATCATAAGCTTACTATCTCGAATAATTACCGCTGGTGTGTTTTTTGAAAGGATTGCTCAACGTACTTCGGGTGAACTAAGTTGGATACAAGAGAAAGTGGAACTTGAAGGGACACTAAAGAGCAAAAAAGATTTTTAGTTGACAGACACGCAGCGACAACACAGACCACAATGGTCGTGGGGTGATCGTCTCATCACGTTCCGAGATATTACGCAGCACTACAGACTGGAAAGGCGAAAGTTCCCGCCACCGCATGACAAATTAAACAGACACGATGCCGTAAGCTATCGCTTACTACAAACCCACTCTTACCCCAGCCCGGTCGTCTTACGCCACTACTACCCGCACTTACACATTACCGATCTATGTAAAGCATGCGGGCACAGAGCAACGCTGCGCCACATGCTCTGGGAATGCGCCGGTAACAATGGTCGAGAAACGGCCGCCGTTCGCGATGCGCCTATGGCGGCTGCCAATACCAGGCAACAGGAAGCCTCGAGCTCACTCGTTCCCGCCGCCGTCCCGTCTGCGGGAGCCGCGGGGGACCTTCTCCGTCGGCGACGCCGCCGCTGGGAGGCGGCGCTCAGAAGCTCGGAGCTCAACGACCAGCTCTGGGCTGTCCGGCTGGCCGAAGATGCCGCCCGAGTTCAGGGACTCAGCGCCGCCATCTGAAGCCACCAAGACCAAGCTGCCGGCCAAGTTCTAATAAAGTTTCCTCTCTCTCTCTCTAGTGTATGAGTAAGTACAATTGCGAAATCTCAAAAAACACCACTCTTGCCGTAATACGACGCTTCGTAAGCGAGAAAACGCGCAAAAAAAAAATGCGGATGGAGGCGCCCTCTTGAGATTCCCGCAGCAAACACCGTGACGTAAGAGATTTGAAACAGGGCGCTACGTAGCATTTAATGAATAAGAATGAAGTACATCGTCATCTGTAGGTGCCATATACCTAGCGTACGAAGTTACAGAAAATTTCGCCGAGCTAATGTCGCGAAATTACGAAAAATGTATTTTGAAAACTTTGGCAACACGCACAAAGATTTCGGCGTAAAGATAAAAAAAACCCACGAAACTTCAACTTATATTTTCTCCGCTAATAATGAACGTATGATAGTGAAACACGTGACACTATAGAGTTCCCAGAGTGAGGTTTGCCAATGTAAACCAAGTCATTGTTTATTTTTAGAGCCCCTTTAATGAATGTCTTCGTTCTGTTTTCTTGCGTCTTAGTCTTCATGGACGTTTTCACATTTATAAAGGATATTTAACGTTCACTGCAGGGCTAGACCTTTCTAATGATTTCCATTGATGTCATGATATACATTTTACCCTGCCTTGCGTGAGCTGACTTTTTTTTTAGAAATCTCAATGCGTCACCTGATATGAATACAGTTCATATCAGGTTGATTTCGCAGGCAATTGTTTAAGACAAAAGAAAGTGAAGAAATATTAAAGTCCAGTCTATACGTCTCCTTCTTTATATACGTCATTCGGCTGTATATGCTGTGGTTTCCGGGGGGGGGGGGGGTCTTGACACCCCGTAACTATGCTTTGTTATTACGAGAGTTCATCCTGTAAGGGCGTTACAATTTGTTAGACAGCGTGGCGGTCACTGTCTACCAAATAGTCGCGCGCATACATCTATGCTGCGGTTATTTACAAAAACAAGGCTTCACAGAAGGACCAAAAAGCCGACACTTGAGAACACTCGTTGACATCACCTCGCACGCAAATATCGCGCGGCTACAAGCTTTGGCAATACTACAGCACTGAATCACGGTGGCCGGTGGGAAACTCAGCTGACGGAGGTTAAGGGAGTAAAGATATGAACATTGCAATTATTAGGATTTCACAAAGTTGCACTGCACAGTCACATGCAGCGGTTCTGTCAGGATTGTGGGTTTAGAGAAAGGTCACAATAATCAGCTTTTGTGCGTGAATGATTCGTTCTTGTGACCTGCAAAGCCAGAGACGCAAGGTCTTCCTTTACTTGGAAGAAGAAAGCATTGCAAAAAATGTCAGCGGGTGGTCTTCACTGTCGAAATGAGCTGGACACCTTTACGGAAAACGTGTTGCAACTGGTTGCCTCACAGCCGCGATAGCATGGCACGCTGCACTTGGCGTCATGCCAGGCGCATTCGGGAATGAAAGCGGGGGGCTTCTTTCGTATACTTCCAGGTGTGGCTCCTGTTCGGCTGCAGCATGGTTCTGTCGGCGCTTCTGTGGTCATTCAGCGACTGGGTCCACTGGGGCGTCGGCGGTGTTTCGACACGTCGTTCCACGTTCGTGCAAGCTTTCGGAAACCACTTGTGGTCTTTCGTGGAAAGCAGCTGCCTTGAAGGCAAGATAAAGCGAAGGAAATTTTCTTTCCATGCACTTTCAGAATCGGTGCACACGTGATTGATTTTCGTTGTCTCGTGCGCATACGTGAGAGTAACAAAATTACAGAAATAATATTAAGGTTATCAAGTTATTCATTGCTGTGTGTAGTGTAGCAAACTGTTCGTATAGTGAACTAAGCTACATTATTCTCTCCCGTTGTATTGAGTAATGTAACAAACTACATCACGAGTAAATTAAAAAGTATTAGCTATTACTTATCAAATTACTTCACTAAAGTGCAGCACATACGCTTCCCTCATTTCAAAGTAAATCAAGCGAGAACTTCAAGAAAACAACAAAGGCAAGTTAGTCTCCTGTATACCTGCAAGTGACTAGGCAGAGCCAGAGTGAGTGGCCATGAGTGGCGAACATTGTAAACTGCTCGTTAGTGCTCCCATGCTGGGCCAGAAAAGAGCAGCGTGACGTCACACAGGCTTCGCATGACACCACAGTGCCAAATCTCGAAACGTTTTTGCATTATTTGTGCGTGAATGATAAACTTTTATTCAAGTGACTTTCAAAAGCAATGATAATGCGATTTCACTACTTCCAGCCAGCTGTAATACGTAATCTAGTTACGTTTGAAAGAATTTAAGAAAGGTAGTTTATAATGTAATTTAAAAGCTGTGTAGGCATAAATTTGTCATGTATGCTTGTGGGTGAAAGCTCACCTTGACCATTACAAACAATTTCCTTACACACGACAGCAAGATTTAACTATAGATACGAAGGGAAAATACCTTGTACTGAAATGATTTGAGACATTACAAAGGGGACATTTTTGTTCTCTTGTTACGCAGTGTTAACACTCCGCGCACAACGGCGTTTCCCAACACGTATGATATATTTTCTTTGATTTAAATGTTTTCGTCGCTGAGCATCATCAATGCAGCCCCACCGTCATGGACGTTATCCCGACGAGTCAACTCAGTTCTACTGAGTTTCTCAACTCTGCACGTCCTGTATGCAGCCTGAATCGCAGAAATCGCTGTCGTGAAGACAATGCACCCATCGTTGCTTACGTGTGCCACGAGCAGATGGCAAACCTGCCGCTAATACGTCACCAATTGCTGTCTTTCCGTGACGTCACACTTCCATGGCACGTCACGGAGAAGCCACCTCCTCAATATCAAATATATGAGATGCATTCCCAGCACCACGGCGCTCTTTCGGCTAGTTGAAATCCATGTTCTTACTTAGAGAAACGATGGCAAAAAAAAAACCATTTCAAATTTTTGTCAGTACTACTTCAGGATTTGTTGAATTTCGACCATCTTATGTGAACAGAAATATCTGCCAAAAAAATCTGGCAGTGGTTGCTACGCGAACTTACCTATTCTACTTTCGCGTCATTCCTAGCAGCTATTGTCATACATTATTCGCAGTTAAAGGTCGGCGAACAAGAAAATTGCATTTGTTCAGAGCTGCGATTCGATTTCACTTTCTAAACGCGAGGGTGTCAACTATAGGCCTATTTTTCAGTTCCGCTTATAATAAGTAAGCTTGGCTGTCTACTTTCGCCGAGCCGCTTGTAGAATTTTGCAGTCGCTTTTCGCGTATTTTGGGCTTTCCCAGTAAATATAGTTATTTTAGCGACAACCACGTTCACCAGTAGCGCGTTTGTCGATGCCTTTGAGTAGTTGATCGACTGTGAAAGTCAAACATATACATTAGGGTTATCAACAATCCTTAATAAAATGTTAAGAAACAAAGATTTTCTTTCGTGCCTAGTTGCGCATATTATCACTGTACAAGATAATAGAAGTGATTTTTTTTCATTTGTAGTTCGCATTTGAGCGAATGTTTTAGGCATAATTAAAAATATTTTCATGAACAGAAAATTCTTTTATTTCATGTTTTTTCGGGCTTTCTTTGTGATGATTATTTGCTTGTTAGCTCGGTAATCTGCTAAGTGGCTATAGATTGCACGTGACGTGATGGGCGCAGCTTAATCATGTATTGATTCACCAACAAGGCGTCCTTGGTGACGTGAAGGCAACTTAATTACTTCACTTGAACAACTTCAATATGATTACGATGCAACCAGTATTTTATTGGATTCTGTGCGTCCGTGACAAGAGAACTTGCTAGTGGTGCAATGATAACATCAACACATGACCTCACAAACCTTACGCGTTCCTTGCAGTGCACCAACATGGCTGCTTCATTGACGTCAGTGCAAGACATCTATAGGACAACCAAAATCCCTTATACCCACGTAAAAATCTTACGTTTTTGGCAGTATGTGCCGCACGAAGTCGCCCTTGAAAAATTGAGCTGGCTGGAGCACATTATGCGTTACGCAGCTAGAAGGCCGGAAAAGATGATTGCGACACTGCCAACTCCCGTCGGTGCAGCCATCATAATTACGCGACATTGCTTCGGCAAGGCGCTGCGCTCAACGACGACAATGTAACGGACGCGAAGCATTTCCGGACTTTAAGCGTGCGACCGAAACAAAGAAGGCCATTCGCACATACACACGTACGTCCTTCTTGCACCTGTTGCCAAGGGAACTATAATAGCGACCACCCGTTGCGTCGAATGATGTTTTGTTCCCCAGTACGAAGTCGCTGGTCTTGATTATTTGCCTCGGCTGCTGCTTTTCATTAGCGTCGCATGCAATTTTGTGTTGCAGAAAGAGTCATGGCAAGACAGAAGTTAAGACATGCAACTTACAATACTGGGGTTTTGCGTGCCAAAACCACAATAATGTTACGCATGCCTTGGAAGAAAAAGAAGATGGGTGAACATGCTGACTGCCCCAAGAGCTGGAGGAAGAAAGAAGACAACGAGACTGCGATCATCAGCCTGTTGGCCGCTCCGGCGCTTCTCTTCGCGACCAAAATAAACGGCCCCCTTCAGCCGTATACGTCCTGGTCCTCCTTGTGCGTAACAGATTGGTGGAGGTGCTGGGTAAGACAAGCCCAACGACGGGAGCTTCACTACCTGGACTACGCCGCAGCCGCCGCCTTGCCGGACTCCCGCCTGCACCGATCGTAATGGCCCAAGATCACCCATCTAACGCTTCAAGGCCAACTCCAATGGGTTCCGTGCCCTACTACCGAGTCCCGCCAACCTTTGGAGGAAAATCGGGAGAGGATGTCGACGCGTGGCTCGTCCAGTACAAGCGAGTCAGCAAGTCCAACGGCTGGGATGCCGCCGCTCAGCTAAGCAATGCGGTCTTCTGCCTTACGGATACTGCGCTCGTGTGGTATGAAAACCACGAGGACACACTGACGACGTGGGACGTTTTTGTTGCAGAGCTGAAAGCGTGTTTCGGCGACTCGAGCGTCAAAAGGAAGCGGGCAGAGCAGACATTGTCTCAACGCGCGCAGCTTCCAGGTGAGACATGTACCACGTATATAGAGGATGTGCTGAAGCTCTGCAAGGTGGTCAATGATCAGATGTCAGAAGACGACAAAGTAGGGGCATTTGCTGAAAGGCATAGCCGAAGATGTATATAATTTTCTAATCGGAAAAGAGCACCTGAGCTCGGTGTCCGACGTGATTCGGCATTGCCGAACTTTCGAACAGCTGAAAATGCGCAGGATTGCTCCAAAGTTCGGCCGGCTCACAAATGTTACAACGGTTGCCAGCATCGACACGAGCACCTGCCCAGACCTGTCCTCGACGATTCGAGAGATTGTTCGCGAAGAACTTTTTCGCTATAGAGAACAGACGCATTCAGCAGTTGATCACCATTCTGTAAACGACCAACATTCGGTATATGTGCCACGTGAGGCTGTGACTGCGCCGCCGCCTTCTACGACCCCTTGGCAATCGATGGTTAGTGCAGCAGCTGTTGAGTATAGCGCACCCCCACAGCCAAGGAGAGCACCACGGTTGCCAGCTCCTCGCCATGACCGACGCCCCCAGCGTCCGCCTTCTTCACGACGCCCAGTCTATCCCTATGATATACGGAACGAACCGACCCACTCCGCCAGAGAAGACGATGTTCGATTCATCGACGAACAAAGAGAGTTTCGGCCTCTCCCAGTTTGCTACTCCTGTGGTGTACCAGGACATATTTCGCGATTTTGCAACCGTCGACGTGTAGCCCCACGGTATGGCTACCCACCAAACTTTGCACGGCCTTCCGAACGACTTCGAGATGACCCGCGAGCAACGTGCTATGGCCCACCACAACACTTCACACGGTCGTCTGATCGACCGTACGATGACCCTAATGCAACACACCTGCTGCCTCGCGACGACTACTGGACACGCAGCTTCCGGAACCACTCCCCTACATCTGACAGGAGCTTGACGCCTCCACCGCCTCGTGTTCCCCGTTCTCCTTCACCACGGCGCCGCAACACGTCTCCTCTGCCACAGGAAAACTAGCAAGCGCGGCCGATGGAGGTGAGGTCGCCGGAGACGTGCTAACATCAGAAATACCTCCTGTGTTGATGCTCAAGAACAAAGTACGTGTTTTTGTTGACGGTGTGCCTGTGATGGCTTTGGTGGATACGGGGGCAACCATTTCGGTCATGAGTGCGTGTTTTAAAGATACCTTGGGGCGGAAGGTATTATTTAGGTGGAATCAAGCTGCGAAGTTTTGCGGAGTGAGTGGGGAGGCACTGCATCCTGTTGGTGTGTGTCAAGCTAACGTATTTCTCGGAGGCCGTGTTATCCCAACGGAGTTCGTGATTATTCCGCAGGCGACACATGATGTTATTTTGGGTATGGACTTTTTGAGGGAGTGTGGTGCGACTGTCGACTGCCGCACAGGAACAATAGTCTTGAGTGATCACGTTCCGCCAGCACTCTTGGAAAACCCTGTGGATGGTGAGACGGCATTGTGTGTCTGTGGCGACACTATCATACCACCGTTATCAACCGTTCGTGTACCTGTTGGTTGCAGCGACAGCTATTCCGCCAGCTTTGATGCCAACGTAGAACCAGTGTACACCAACTGCATGAAAAAGAATGTGTTGATCCCACATTGTGTGGTGTCGATCAGACGTGGACGCGCTGGTTTATGGACTGTCAATTGCTCTACAGAACCCGTGATGTTACCAGATGGTCTAAAGTTAGCCGTCGTGAGTGGACAACACGAGGCCTTGCTGGTGACCGAGCTTAGAGATGCGCCGGAAGAGCATCGTAGTCACAGTTTCGAAACGGCTCTTCTGCCAATGGTGAATAAGTCGCTGAGCACAAGTGAACGCCGAACATTGGTCAATGTACTTTCGAAGCACGTCTCTGCATTCGACTTTGCGCAGAAAGACAAAGCGCCCCTAATCCCTGCTTCTCGAACATGTCACACTATCAACACGGGTTTGGCCAATCCGATTAGACAAAAGCCATACCGTGTTTCGCCATCCGAGCGGCGGATTATTAATGAGCAGGTGAACGAAATGATTGAAAACGGTATCATTCAAGAGTCAGTAAGTCCATGGGCAGCGCCAGTAATTCTCGTTAAAAAGAAAGACGGATCCTGGAGAAATATGATTACGAGGCACACTGTACTGAAGGGCTCCGGAAATTTCGACGACCTGGTGTTACAATTAAAAAGAATTTCTTCTTGGCCCAGTTCGTATTACTTACTGATGTACATTCTGCCGCTAATTAAAAAAGACGCACAAAAGAGAGACACACAAGACGTCGTCATGTTCGTGTATTTTTTGTGTGTGTTTTTGGAAGCGGCACAACATCAATCAGCAAACATCCGGTGTTACTTAGTGTGCATGACTATTATGCAATACACGGGTTCTTGGCATTTCGTCTCCACCAATACGAAGTGTCAGTGACGTGTCATCGTAGTGTGACGTCACGGGAGACAGCAACTTATGACTTACTAGTGGCAGATTGGTCACGTGATCGAGGTGCACGTAAACAACGATGATTCAATTGTCGCCCAGTGACACTTACACTCATTTCTGCGCTTAAGGCTGCATACAAGGCACAATCTAGGTGGAACTGTGTTGACTCGTTGACCATAGCAACTGCCTCCTTGTGATGCTCAATTAAAAAAAAGCTATTAAAATAAGAGTGAAATATTTTATACATGTTGCCTGACTCCGGTGTGTGTAGAGCGCTAACACTGCATACCTAGGAAACAAAAGCAGGTCATTTCGCGACACCTAAGAAATATAGCTTCGAGGGTGTTACTCTAGATGTATAAAGCAAACAATTTGCGAAGCTGGTGAATTTTAGGGACATCCTTCTTGGCCTTCCTCCTTGGCTGGCGATAGGTCTTTTCTTATAGCAGATGCAAAGTAGAATCGAACCACAGCCTGTCACACGTTGAATTCCTATGGACGATCGCGAGCGCTGGGCCGGATTCCGAACGGAGCGCGCATATTCGAGCGTGGTTGCTCTCACCAAATAGGCGATTGGAATGCGCGTGTACCGACGGAAGCAATTGGCGAGCGGAAATCTAGCAAGAAAGCACGAGAGGGAGCGCGAAGCGTTTTCGTAGTCGTACACGGACATCCATCGGTGATTGGATGAAATGTGGGCGCACTGAATACGTCATGTGAATTTCCGGTCGAATCCGCCGATTTCGGCGGAGCAAACCCGTGATCTGCGGTTGCTCTCAATCTGCCGTTGGAACAAACAAATCACGTTCCCAAACCGCCATTGGTTTAGAGCAGAAAAACTTGATCTAGATCTGCCACTGGAGAGAGAAATAGATAATTATTTCAATGGGGAGCTGGAGAGGTTTGCCTAATTTTTCACCTGACAGGCTACTCCAGTTACCGGATGATTACAATGATATATACAACCTCTCTCTCTCCATTGCAGTGGCAGATCTAGATCAAGTTTTTCTGCTATAAGCGGAGGAATTCAACAACACACTTTTCAAGAGCGTCTAAATTGCCGTGCCTCACTAACCTGTAAATCTGGCTGTGGCACCCCGGTAGAAGTGCGGGCCTTTCGTCTTTCGTACTCGGCTCACGCGGTGACTGCATGGACTGCCTCCGTCACTGGGCGCGGCTGTGAAGCAACGAAGTGTGATAAGCGATAGCACGGAGGGGCTTTCTGTGGTGACCCGACGTTCCACGTAGAGCTCTAGAGCTTCGCTTTTAAAGATTGTAAAGTGTGGGATTGGGCTAGTTGGTAATCCATATAGAACTTCTAGGCGCGTAAAACATCAGACAACTAACACAAGAGACGAGGACGAGCGCAGACTTTCAACTGATTTATTACTACTACGACACACATATATATGTTAGAAAGAAGATAAGATCACTTGCTTAAGCAAAAAAAACAACACACAAAATCAAAAGGCGAAAAAAGAGAGACTGCAAAAACACCACGTGCTCACCCTGGACCCTCACGTGCCAAATTTAAAAACGCCAATTCTTTTCCAGATAATGCTATCGATGGTTTGCTGATACAGCTGCCTCGAGCAATTGCTGCAGCTTCAATCACAAGTCTTGTGCCTTCATTAGGGTGGGACGCGAGAACCCTTGTCTTTTCGAACAAAGGCTGGCATCCACATTCGGAACAATGAGCGGCCAAAAAACCGTCCCGTCCTGCATTTCTTACTTTCTGACAATGTTCTTGAAGTCTTACATTGAGGCACCTGCCTGACTGACCAACGTACTCAAGTCCACAAGACAAAGGTACGCCATAAACAATCCCTGTTGCACACTCAACAAACTTCTTTCGGTGCTTAATTTTGCAGCTACTCGCGGTGGTTCCTACGGGGCTTGTTTGGACAGATAATTTTGACAATTTATTTGGTGCGGAAAAAACCACTGACACGCCCGCTCTCTGGCCTATTTTCTTGAGTTTATGCGAGATACCATGTAGATACGGTATTACCGCCACCCTCTTGGGAGTTGCTTCTTGTAAAACGTCCCCATCGTTACCGGCCCTTGATTGTCTGCGCAGCTTCTCACACACAGAAACTAGCAACGAACCGGGATAGCCCGCTGCCTCTAGACGGAGAATCTGCCTGTCGAAACTTCGCTGGACTGAGTGGAAGCAAGATTTTGTTAAAGCGTTATATAAACATGCCTTTGCAATTCCACGCTTCACCAGTTTGCTGTGAGAAGACGCGTACGGCAAAAGGGGTTTCTTCCCCCGTGGCTCATACGTCCAACACACGTGCCCAGCTGAAAATGTTAGTATTAAATCTAAAAACCTCAGGGAACCATTTTCCGGCAACTCATACGTGAGAGACAGTGGTTCAAGGCATTCCTGGAACACTTGCAAGACTTGCTGAAAGCACTCACTAAGGACATCAAGATCGCAATCAAACAAAATTAAGAAATCATCGACGAACCGGAAGCACTTACTGACATTCATTTGTGCCAACCGTTGATGAATCTTTCTATCCAAATGAGCGAGATACAAATCACTCAACACTGGGGCGATGCATGAGCCAATGCACACGCCTGTGTTTTGCAGAAAAACTTCACCATTCCACTCCGCAAAGGTGGAGGCAAGGTAAAGCTTCAGCACATCCAGGAAGCCAGAGACAGAAATACCACAGAAATACCACAGAAATAGACAGAAATACCGTTTTGCCTTTCAAAACGAGTGTGGTATTTCTGTCTCTGGCTTCCTGGATGTGCTGAAGCTTTACCTTGCCTCCACCTTTGCGGAGTGGAATGGTGAAGTTTTTTCTGCAAAACACAGGCGTGTGCATTGGCTCATGCATCGCCCCAGTGTTGAGTGATTTGTATCTCGCTCATTTGGATAGAAAGATTCATCAACGGTTGGCACAAATGAATGTCAGTAAGTGCTTCCGGTTCGTCGATGATTTCTTAATTTTGTTTGATTGCGATCTTGATGTCCTTAGTGAGTGCTTTCAGCAAGTCTTGCAAGTGTTCCAGGAATGCCTTGAACCACTGTCTCTCACGTATGAGTTGCCGGAAAATGGTTCCCTGAGGTTTTTAGATTTAATACTAACATTTTCAGCTGGGCACGTGTGTTGGACGTATGAGCCACGGGGGAAGAAACCCCTTTTGCCGTACGCGTCTTCTCACAGCAAACTGGTGAAGCGTGGAATTGCAAAGGCATGTTTATATAACGCTTTAACAAAATCTTGCTTCCACTCAGTCCAGCGAAGTTTCGACAGGCAGATTCTCCGTCTAGAGGCAGCGGGCTATCCCGGTTCGTTGCTAGTTTCTGTGTGTGAGAAGCTGCGCAGACAATCAAGGGCCGGTAACGATGGGGACGTTTTACAAGAAGCAACTCCCAAGAGGGTGGCGGTAATACCGTATCTACATGGTATCTCGCATAAACTCAAGAAAATAGGCCAGAGAGCGGGCGTGTCAGTGGTTTTTTCCGCACCAAATAAATTGTCAAAATTATCTGTCCAAACAAGCCCCGTAGGAACCACCGCGAGTAGCTGCAAAATTAAGCACCGAAAGAAGTTTGTTGAGTGTGCAACAGGGATTGTTTATGGCGTACCTTTGTCTTGTGGACTTGAGTACGTTGGTCAGTCAGGCAGGTGCCTCAATGTAAGACTTCAAGAACATTGTCAGAAAGTAAGAAATGCAGGACGGGACGGTTTTTTGGCCGCTCATTGTTCCGAATGTGGATGCCAGCCTTTGTTCGAAAAGACAAGGGTTCTCGCGTCCCACCCTAATGAAGGCACAAGACTTGTGATTGAAGCTGCAGCAATTGCTCGAGGCAGCTGTATCAGCAAACCATCGATAGCATTATCTGGAAAAGAATTGGCGTTTTTAAATTTGGCACGTGAGGGTCCAGGGTGAGCACGTGGTGTTTTTGCAGTCTCTCTTTTTTCGCCTTTTGATTTTGTGTGTTGTTTTTTTGCTTAAGCAAGTGATCTTATCTTCTTTCTAACATATATATGTGTGTCGTAGTAGTAATAAATCAGTTGAAAGTCTGCGCTCGTCCTCGTCTCTTGTGTTAGTTGTCTGATGTTTTACGCGCCTAGAAGTTCTATATTTAAAGATTGTGTCGGTACTCGTTGCTGAGGGCCCTGAAACACATCTGAAAATACGAAGAACCAACGAGTTATTCTTTCCCGACGTTTCCCGGCTGTGCTGCGCAATTCGTGAAGCCATCCGTCCGTTCACGTGACGTCAGAACGAAATAAGCTCTCGATTGGTCGATATACGAGAGATACCCGTTGGGAATTGCCACCTGCCCTGCTTCGTCATGCAGTCTCATGCCCGTCTTGTCTTGTCTCGCATGACTATTGTGTGCGACAAACTTATTCCACTTCGCTTCCTGCGTTAGCGACTGCGCAGGTGGAGATAATAAGCGTGTAGTCGAAAAGCGCGAAATTCCGACTGGCTCGAGGCTTAGCGCTCACATTACACGTGCTTTCTGCAGAAACCGGTGACGAGGATGAGATAGCACCTGTACGAAGGGGACTGAAGGCGAAAAAAGAAACTGCTGTCTCACTTTTCATTTCGGTGTTGTTTAGAGGCACTTTAAAACTTGGGTACGTACTATCAGCGTCAAATGAAACCCGAACAGTGGCAAGCCTTCGCGATGGTATTGTGCACGCCGTCCACTTATCACTACGAACGGGCACGCATATATGCGCAAACCTGCTGAACAGGATGCGCACGCCTGGCAATGGTGATAACTGGACGGCACGCACTACACTATCGCAAAGGATTGCCGCTGTTCGGGTTTAATTTGACGCTGATAGTATACAGTGCCATCCACTGTATGGTGAACACGGCTGAGCGTGACCGTATTCTGCGTAGCGCCAGTGTTTGTGTCGCGGTCGCGCATCGAAACAATACGGCGCAGGCGCACGGGAATGCGCTGCTCTTGTACGTACTACAGTGAAACAAGAGCGGCGCAGTTAGTGCAGCAGCTGATTACACACCGCAGTAGCTCCCGCGGAACCCGATGGTCCTTGCATACCTGAGCTACTTTGCCTCGATTCGCGGCCATTCTGGGTGCACTGGCCCTTCACACAACACTGTCACGCTAAGCCTTTTTTTTTAAATTAAATGTATGTAAGGAGAGGTTGGCGCCAATGCGTGGCGCCGGCTACTCCTCATGCTAAGCCTTGTTCACCCTAAGAGTGGACGCCACTGCACATGCGCACACTTTACGATCACCTGCAGCCTCCACCTCTACGCCCACGAGGTTCTCGGCCCGAGCGGTGGTGGGCACCTTCTGGCTCCTCGTTATCGTGGTGACCACGGTGGTGGCCGGACAGATGAAAGCCATGATGATGGTCCGGGAGGAGGCAGACCGCATCGACAGCATGCGTCACCTGGCGGCTAGGCCAGCCATGAAGCCGTACACCATCGCCGGAAGCGCTGGGGTGTCGTCTGTCCGTGTGAGTATAACTCCCATGCGATTCTGTTCAATCAGTTAAACAACAACTCAACAGCTGACGTAGCAAAGGTGCTTAAAGCAATGAAGCGCGTGCGATTCACGAACTTCATATTCACCAAAGTAGTGACAGATTGTAAGAGTAAGTTCGATAATTCCGTGTATAACTTGGATTGTTCCCTACACAACAAAATGATTAAAAATGGGATGAGGATGATGACGCTGATCAATATGAAGGGGCCATCAACATTTGTAGGCCAATTCATCGAGAGCAGCAGCAACAACATCAAACTGTGCTAGAATCGCGCGCAAAAATTAAAAAAAAATCAATGTAGAGTTCTGTTAGGATCGGCCTACTATCTCTGCACACCCGCCATGGCGGTCTACTGGTTGTCGTGCTCGAATGCTGACCGACAGGTCGCGGGTTCGAATCCCGGCCGCGGAGACCACATTTTCGATGAAGGCCGAAATTCTCGAGACCGCGTACTTAGATTTACGAGCGGGTTAAAGAATCCCAGGTGGTCGAAAGTCCTGGAGCCCTCAACTACGGCGTCTCTCATAATCGATCATAGCGTGGTTTCGGAACGCTAATCCGGAACAAAGATTATTATTACTACAACTCGGCATCTTCTAACGCACACGTGCGCACACACACACGCACACACACATACACTTCAGATCGAGCAGAATGGTTTTATCACTGGAGCTTATAGTCATGCATGCTTGCAGTCACATTCATATATTATTGTTCGCTAGATGCAGAAACGGTGCACATGGAAATGCCGGTCCCAATCTCATTTATTGCCACTAAGTTATCTCTGCGTTCTACGCACTCTAACACTGCAGAAAATTTGAAAGGGCTTGTTCGTATAGTTTCACAAATCTTGCTACAAAAAGACAAAATAAGTATGGCAGTATGCCAGCGGCCGTGCCTTGTGGTCCAAGTTTTGTGTAGTTGTGGATAGATCTGCGTTACTGATAATTCCACAACCAACATTGTCGGAACATATGTTCGCCCCTCCGTGTGATGCCCACCTTCCAAGTGGACAGCTGCATTAATATATCCCTTGCAGCCTCCCTCGCGCGTTTCGTTCAGGACTCAAAGGACCCGGACTACCAGAAGGTGTGGCGCATGATGCAGACTCACAAGACAGACCTGCCGACGTCGGTGGTTCTCTCGGACCAGACTCTGCTCGAGGTGGTCGCGGGCAAGGCGGTGCTCATCCTGAGCCGTGCCAGCGTCGCCACCAGGGCCACGGCTGCGTGCGCCAGCTTCGAGCGCGGGGAGTTCTACCTAGCCCGAGAGCCCATGTTCAAGTTCAACTCGGTCTTCTACCTCAACAACCGTCTGGCCCCCGCGCGGAAACAGGCCATCAACAACAGGTTAGCGTATCCACGAGTATCAGTGCGCGATAACCTCGTTGTCGTGCGTACACCTTCGCAATATACCATTGCGCAAGCTTAGACAAGTGGCGTAGCCAAGGGGTGGCACACCGGTATGATGTCCCCCGCTCCTCATTTTTTTTTGCCATTGAATATAGGGCACATAACAACATTTCACCACATCTGCTTGTCCAATCGCCGCTTCGAATCAAGGTGGTGCCCCCCACCCAAATAAATAAAAATAAAACAACAATAAAATAAATTCCGCCTACGCCCTGGTTTAGACCCTTGCATATAGTAACGCCAGCTAGATAGACGAGAAATAACGTGATAGTGTTAACGAAACTTGAATCACAGCAAGATAGCGCATAGATTTTAAAGAAAATTAGAGCGTAAAACGAGACATTCACGCAGAGGCAGAAACACATGGTGGGCGCCTGTTCTCTGTCTCTCATTTTATGCGAATGACTGGCTCTACGCTCGAATGTTCCCAAAAGTAACAAGATCTCGGAGAGAATACGGGTGCGCCGCCTGTTACGATGTTTTCTTAGACATGCATAAGAACTATTATATTAGACTTATCTGTGCGATCATGTATTCAGGAACAACGCGCTTCGCTGATTTCGTATCGGTTATCTCACTGCTACCCGCCATTAATGAAAACCGTATCCTGTGATTGACGATCACGTGATATAATAAATTATAAGGGTGTTGATCCGGCAGCGAAAATTAACGGGACGTGTGCGCGACTATAAGTACGAGTTTCTGCCCTGTTGATGCATGACGCTTATTTAGCGGGTAACTGTATAGGTTGCAAGAGCTTTCACAGGCTGGAACATTTAATTGGTGGCTATAATCCCAACCGAAGCGGGTATATAGGTTTATCGCGAATTTTTTGTGCCGCAAGCTTTCGTTGAAGGGGTGTACGTAGTTAGACCTGACCTTGTCGCGTTGCGGACAAGGTCACGTTGCGGACAAGGTCGCGTTGCGGGCAAGGTCAGGTCTCGGGTTGCAATATGAATGCAATATGAGTGCTCGTTGTGGTGCACCGCCGCCTTGACTTTGGGAAAATTCGCATAATATTTTTTCATAGTTAGTTGTTTGTTGGCCAACGTGAAGAGTACACAACGGAGCACAAGGGTTACGCCCAATGCTGAAATGGCAAAACCTCCTTCGCTTTTTCTGGGTAGCGTCGCTTCAGCTGTGACGCAAGCTTTGACTGCAGTCTTAGTCAACACAATAGTAAATGTATGTTAATGTTTATGACGTACAAGCGTACAAGCCCATACAAACACTCGATTAACCTTGTACGGTACCGGAGGTTACCCGCCTATCGATATTCCACAACAGTTTTAATGTATCTTCCTGGACCTCCTAAATGTCGCCAGGACCCGCAATTCTAACCAAATCGCCCACGACAAGGTCTTGTATGCTCCTAATGTCCAAACCACTAGCTATACATCTTTATTTTTCGTCTGAATACTAATAGTATGGAAAAGCCTTTCCACTTATGATGTGTTTCGTTAGAAACCCCTTCATTTTAAACGCTATATATTAAAAAAACTACTGTTGCGTTAATTTAAACGTATGCGCCCAGACATCATGTGAGACCCCTCCAGGGGCATTCAAAGTATTTGAAATAAATAAGAATACACTGCGATAAAGTGATTGAGGCAACGCTTGACCCAGAAAACAATGCGTTAATGCAACATAGTTACATCTATAGGCATGAGTGAAAAGACACAACAATAAATATAGAACCAGCAGCTGTAACAAAGCGCCAAGAATATAATACCTAAGTTTCGCATTGCGAACCGCAAAAAATTCCAGGATTTTGTGGCTGCGCGAGTCCGGCCTGGTGGCCAAGTGGTGGCAGGAGTCGTCGGGCAAACTGGGAGGGCTGCGGTCAAGTCATCAACGACGGCCGCCTAAAGTTTTCGGACTTCCAAGACCTGCTGCTCTTCTGGCTGGCCATGCTGGGCATCGCCACGGCCATGTTCCTCTGCGAGTCTGCATGCGCTGTTCCTTGCTCCGGCATTGCCGACATCGATCATGATTCCCAGAAACTTGCTGGACCACTCCGAGGCCTTCAACCAAAGAACGCTTGCCGCAGACGTCCAGTGACGTATACACTCTTTCTGCATTAAAGGCTATCGGCATGAGAGGAACGCACAGCACGAAGCTTTAGTTGCACTATTTTATTTTCACTTAAGGATTTTATATCTTTGCAGCCGGTAGCAAGCCTCGTCACAGCGTAAAATTAGGGAACCTTCATGTGAGTGCCTTCCTGCACATGCAGGCTACCAACGTAAAATTGTTAGTGTTTTCACGAACAATGACAGTACATAAAACGTTAGCATTTCAGACATTTAGCTGCCCGCAACCTAACACGTATAGACACAATAATAACGCCCTTGACAGCCTGACGTACATTTAGTATAGATATTTAGTGTTCGCAAACACTTCAGGAATGCTTAGTTATACATCAACTAGTTAGTTGTTGCTTCTCGAATGACATGGTGGTTTCACTAGATCTTGTTCCTTGACCAACATGTCATGCACAAACGAGACGGTATTGCATGAGACTGAAACTTCCAGATAAGTGTGGAGCTAGCTAGCCATTTCAGTGGTATGTAAAATGTGGTGGCTGCCAGTACGCTGCTGCACCTTTAACGCCACGTAGTGGGTGCATAGCAAGTTCGAAAAGATTTCGTACACTAACCCCGGTATTCACAAACGCTCCTCGACTCGACTTCCCCCCTTAAACTGACAGAGTTGAGCACTGCGCCACCGCTCCACTGAAAATGACGCTGCGCTACTCAATAATCGCGGCAGATTATCACTGATATGCAGTGACTTGCCGTGCCTAGAGACGGCGCTCCCATAGGCTTTATCAAGTGAATATGAAGCGATTAGTGAAGGGACGTTCTAGAATACGGGGGTAAGTGCTTGAAGTAAGCTATAGGAACAGAATTTGGCTGTCGAGTTCAACTCTTAAAGGCAAAGATTAAGCATACCTCAATTTTTCTTTTGTGTTATACTACGGTCTAAGGCTGTGAGCACATTCAAGTCAACTTTCCAGGAACGTTTATTTAGGCATCTCAAATTGATTACGCCAAAAGAGAGTTGTTCAATGGAGCAAAAAGGTAGGACTGTGCTAAGGAGACGAATAGGCCTGGTGTGTTAATTTAAAAGTTGTGCGTAAGTGTTTCGACCTAGACCTCGGTAGCAGATATTCTTCATTATGCCGAAACAAATACCAAGCTCACGATGAAAGTTGAAATAAAGTTTTTCACCACCAACTGCTCGTGTATGTCAATTAATGTTGGTTTTCTTCATCACATGTCCACACATTTCGTCTACGCATCCGCCATGATTAAAGGAAAAGTTTTGAAGTTCATCACCTCGAAAGCAGTAAAAAAAATACTGCAAAAAAGAAAGCATTTGCATCTCCAGTGACCTATCTAGACTCACTTTTTTGTGGATTGACATTAGCGTCCTCTGGTACTGCATTTTAAACATTTTTACGAATCGAACACACATTTTACAGTTAACTGTATAATTGAACGTGTTGCATTTAATTGGTCAGCATTCAGCTAAGCGCTTTGCATTACACACACACACACACACACACACACACACACACACACACACACACACACACACACACACGCACGCACGCACGCACGCACACACACACACACACACACACACAAATATATATATATATATATATATATATATATATATATATATATATATATATATATATATATATATATATTCTGTGTTACAAATAAAAGTTTAATTGTTAGTAGGCACTTGTCCTGTTGTCTTCGTCTTGTCCCACATTTTTTGGCGCTATTTGTTTATTGTCACCAAAATTTGTGACGTCATCAAATGCGCCGTGGCTTGGTCAAAAGTGGGTCAATTACAGAGGCCGTGCAAAACCAGGTGTGATGCAGAATGCTCGGGATGGCCGCCTATCTTCGAGGCAGTGCAAAACATTAGTATACGTTGAGTGCAGAACGCTTTAGAAGCACGAGGGTGGGTGAGGGCAGAGGATGAATAGATCAACTGGAAAGAAAGAGACCAAGGACACTGCAGTCACGTTTGAGTCATTTTAGTTGAACGCATAAGGAATACTGAGTTGTTTTTCTTATTCTCCCATAGTCACAAATGTGGAGGAACAAAAGGCGAAGGTATTCACGTTTCTCTGAATTTCGACCTTGCTTTTAAGTCTCAACACAGGTGTGGTACAGCGTTTCATCATAACATTGCAGAAAAAAAAGGAAGGTAGGCAAGGAAAGGCAGGCATGTAAACCAGTCTAGAAATATCGGCATGCTACGCCACACTGAGGAAAGGGACGCGGGTGTTTCAGAGATAGAGAAGGAGAACCTTGGAAAAGCTAGCCTTTCTCGTCGCCTGTGTAGCCCTTACACGCCTGGTTTGGTCACTTGATCATTTATGATGGCTGGTAAACTTCTGAAATAAACAAACGAACACTAGCATGGCTTTTGAATGGAAAATTATGTAGTGTAAGCACATTTCAGGCACTCTATCGTTCTCACTTGCATATACCCATCATCATCGTTCGTTCTCGTTAGTTTTCGGGTCCCACTCAGGCACCGCGGAATAAACGGTTCTGTTGAGGAGGGCGGGAGCTGACTCCCTCCTTCGTCCCCGCCTCCGGCAACGCCTATGTTTTAGATTATCGCATATCGAATTCCGTAGCCTTCGCTTCGGCACGAAAACCTCACAAAAACACTCTAGCAGCGTACATATACGCATACATTTCTTTCGTTTGCAGGTGCCACATGCCTGCGCTCGTACGGAGTCAACCTAAATTATATTTCCAGCATATCAGATAACGTGGGGGACCTAATTTGCCTAAGTGGATCGCGGCCCATTCAGCTCCACTTTTTATCAGAATCCCAACGGCGTACCATGGTGCCTTATATTTAATTCACAGTGAGCTCGTCCATTCGAAAAGACCTGCTCGTTCCCTGGGAAAATGGCTTTATTCAAATGACCTTGCGTGCAGAAAATGACGTCGCTTTATCGCTATATCGCCGTATGCCGTTCCACTAATTCAGTGCAGTGAAACAGAGGTTACGCACATAGTACATCCGGCCCGTGTTCTGGGTCTGTCGAGAAGGAGAGCGCAGTTGCTGAAACCTGAGTCACATTAACGGCTCTTGAACATTATGTGGTTCTGCAGGAGCCACAACGATAGAGTTACAGAGCCGCTGAAAACTTAAAAGGGCGCAGCAATCGTAATGTAGGAGCCAAGCGTAACGGGACGGCTTTCTGCTCTCCCATAGTTGAGTACATCGTTCTCTAAATCGTTACCAACTTTTTCTAAACACACATGTACTTCACGCGCAAAGTTAGGATAAATCATTCCTCGCGATGCGTAGCAATTAAGGTGTTCTTATGACACGAAAAACATGCTATAGCAGCAGATGAAGAAGGGTTCCAGAATTTCGTCGCGTAATGTTATTTCAGAACCACCATCGTTGTAAGCTTGCTTTATGTCCACAGCAAAGTGAATGAATTACCAACATGCCCAAACCAACTCTGTAAAGTTATGTTTATTTGTTAATCACACACAGAGAGCAACATGTAGTCAAAGTAAACCAGAAGCGTTCCTACTGTGGTGTTTCTCATGCAGCCCACGCACGCTGTAGTATCGAAGAAAAAAAGGTCAAGAAGCTAATTTATTCTAATTATTTAAGTGTCGCCTTCAAAGTAGTGTGCTAATAAAACATAAGGCAGAGTTTGCATTTTTATAGAGGACACATGACGCCGAACCTTGTTAGCTATGGTGCAACTTTTGTTTCGTCTTCAAGGAGTGCTTTGCCATTTGCTTTCAGAATAAAAGTATTTATAATTATCCTCAATCCACGCAAAGATCGAACGAGCATTGCTTCCTTTTTGTTGTAGTAAGCGCCTTATCACGCCTTCAAACGAGAAGGCTTACACCCGTATTCACAAACGCTCCTCGGCTCGACATTCACCCTTCACGTGACAGAGTAGAGTTACTGTATATGCTACCTTTAGGTATATGCTACCTAAAGGTAGCATATACAGTATTTCTATGGCAGAGTTGAGCACTTCACTGCTGCTCGGCTGAAAATGACGCTGCGCTATACTCAAGAATAGCAGCAAATTATCACTGATATGCAGTGACTTGCCCTGCCTAGAGATGGCGCTCCGATCGGCTTTCTCAAGTGAAGGTGGAGCGTTGAGTGAAGGGATCACTGATATGCAGTGACTTGCCCTGCCTAGAGATGGCGCTCCGATCGGCTTTCTCAAGTGAAAGTGGAGCGTTGAGAGAAGGGGCGTTCTAGAATACGGGGATTAGACGCTCCCATCGAGGGCGTGTGTGGTGAAATTCTGAAGGCGGTTGCCACATCCATAAAATTGAGGTAAGGGACATGGCCTACACTATGCCATGATGATTGATGTTCTTCAGTTAGCTTACAGTGGTAAAGAAACATTACGTTATGTGGAGACTTCGTAAGTTTTTCAAAGCACCCGTAGACAAATACTAGTAAGACATTGTTTCGTATCTTTCTCTCTCTCTCTCTCTCGTGCGTTATTAACCGAAGACCAGCTTTTGACTGCGCTGTGTTGGTATTCCACCTCCTCTCTAGCTTTGAGTATCAGAAAAAAGTAAATAAATAAAAGCAAAGTTGGTAAGCACCTGTAACCTGAAAATTTATTAAAGAAGTAAGCAATAAAGTATGGGAGTGCATTTTCTTGTCACGTTTAAACCAACAAAGTGACAAAATCTGGAAACGCTTGATACGCTTCCAGAATAATTTCGACGATGAAATAACGGCTATGTTGCACGTATACTTCTGCGAGCCGCCAGCCTTAGTGATATTTTGCGGAGAGTAGAACCTTCGTTTCTTCTACTTTCAGAAAGTAAACGTGATCCTGTTGGTGAGAAATCCTATAGTGACGAGGCGGAGAAAGTGGTTTTGGGCTCGCAGATATTCGTTCCCGTCAAGCTGATTGATTGATTGATTGATATATGGGGTTGAACGTCCCAAAACCACTATATGATTATGAGAGACGCCGTAGTGGAGGGCTCCGGAAATTTCGACCACCTGGGGTTCATTAACGTGCACCCAAATCTGAGCACACGGGCCTACAACATTTCCGCCTCCATCGGAAATGCAGCCGCCGCAGCCGGGATTTGAACCCGCGACCTGCGGGTCAGCAGCCGAGTATTCCCGTCAAGCTGGTGATTGTGGCAGGTCGCCTCAAACAGGAACAGTGGCAGCATTCCCGACACTGCTCGCATATTTAGCGGGCAGGCGTGCCTAGCGCTTCCATTTCATTTAGAGCTACGATAAACGTCGAGGCTGCGCGGTTGGAATCGGTCGCATTTGTTTTTTCTAATTAAATGTATATAGGGAAAGGTAGGCGCCAATTTATGGCATCGGCTACTCCTCTTGCACAATAGTGGTCGCTGCAAAGTAGAAAAACAACAAGAACATAATGCTATACAAATACACACAGTAGAGCACTCGCAAGTATTCTCACAAATGAAATGCATAAACTGAAATGTCAGACCAAAACGTGTGACTATTGTTGATTTGTTTGGCCGAGAATTGAAACTGAATCACCGTCACAACTTTTCTCCAGACGTTCTGTCGGCATAATAATAGCTGAATTGACAATCAATCAATCAATCAATTAATCAATCAATCAATCAATCAATGAATTAATCAATCAATTAATCAATTAATTTATATCTGGTTTTAATCAAACACTCCGCGTTCGTGAGTCGTCGGTTAGTATGTAAAAATCAACATCTCGAAAACGACACCGTGCAAGGCAATTAGTTAGCCGCAAACATGAATAAACATTAATAACTTAAACATTATGGAATGGTACATTAAGCGCTTGTACGTTTGTAACCATAAGCGTGCGCAGGGTATCACTTCAGGGGGGCGAAGGTCCGTCGTAGCGCCCACCTCTCTATCATGTCAATAGATGAGGCTGACTTTGTGCGCCCCTTCCCTGCCCTCTCACTCCCCGTCTCTCCTCGAGCGCACGCCCATGTTTGTAATAATCCTACGTGAGCCTGTATAAGAACAGACGCGCCTGTAGAAAGAAGTTCGGGGGAACACGTAGAAATAGTTGCACGTATCTCTGGGCCCCGCGTCTAGTGGCTAAGGCACTCGAGGTCGCGGGATCGAATCTCAGCTGCGGGGGCTGCGTTTTCGATGGAGACGAAAGTGCTGTAGACCCGTTTGCTCAGATTTGTGCGCACGTTAAGAGAACCCCAGGTGGTTGAAATTTCCGGAGCCCTCCACTATGGCGTCTCTCATAATCATATGGTGGTTTTGGGATGTTAAACTCCGCATATCACCAGCATATCTGGATCCAACGTTTTCACAAGGGTTCTCGTTTTCGTGCAATGGACGCCCTAACAAAGACAAGTCGCCTTGTCAAAACTGACTCCGCCATGCTACTCTTAACTTTCACGTCCTATTGGTGGCGCGACTTTACATCCAACATGGCGGTCGTTGAGATAATCGCCCAATAGAGACGATACCGGAAAGTGCACTTTTGGCGAAGACTGCCATTCTTCGCGCTTCAGTGGCCTTTGGATTTGTGTTTTTGAGAAAGTAGGAGAGCACTAACATACTATAGTAAGTAAATAAATGCCGGGTAGCATATTGGGAAGATAAATATGCGCAAAATTGTATAGTATCGAGCAGACGAACTGAGCGCGAGAACTGCAAACCTGGAAGTTGGTGTGCTCGTGCAGAAAATGGGTGCTGTATGCATTCACGGGCCTTGGTTATTTGCCTGCAAAATTGGCCCTCTTAACCCCTGATTCCAACGGCGTTTATGGATGGATTTTTGGGGCGCTAATTAACAGGACGCTTAGTTTTCCTCTCGGACCACCAAGGCTCGCAGTCAAATCAGTCGGCCTTTTCTTTTTCTGTCCAATTTATCTTTAACTTGTGAAACTCGAACGGTTACGGTAATATCGAGACCAATCACAACGTTGAAAAACGATCACAAACACGAGAGAACAAGCAGCATTGCGTCTGCTGTTTGAAGCCGGTTCAAAACTTCAATCATCTCAACAGAGCAACTGGCCGCCACCGCTCAGTGGCGCCATGGTACCTGGAAGTTGCGAATACTGCGCTACAAACAACTATGATATGCTTTGCCAGCTTGCCTGAATAGATCCTGGTTAAGAAACTAGCCTTCGAATTGTAGGTATGCGGGTTCAAACCCCGCGTAACAAAAATCGGCAGATTCCCACGTACAGTGGGAATCGATGATATGCGAAGCACGAATGAGGACGGTTGATATGTCACTTTAAAATGAGTACACCGGTACGAGGCGGAAGTAAATTATGATGTACACGACTTTCATTTGATAATTATCTTGTTTGGACGTGTCATTTACCTTCGTCATCTATTCACGTAAACCAATACTAAATTTCGTATAAGTGGAGCTAGCGAAACGGCCGCAAACAATCTATGAGCGTAGCAACTAGTCAAGTTTTACATGATACGCATGCCATGATTAGCATGTTTGGACGTGTCATTTGTCTTTGTCGTGTATTCACGTCAAGTAATACCAACATTGGTATTTGTTGAGCTAGTGAAACGGCTGTGAGCTTGCTATTAGCGTAGCACTTAGTCATGCTTCACATGACACGCATATCATGATTATCATGTGTGGACGTGTCAATTACCTTCGTAGTTTATTCACGTCACGTGATAGCAAATTTTGTATATGTGGAGCTAGGGAAACAGCCGCGAGCACATCATGAGCGGGGTATGTTGTCGTGTTCTTATATGGCACGCGTGTCATGATTATCACTTTTGCACCAGTAATATACCTAGTTCATCCATTAACGTCACGTAACACCAAATTTGGTATATGTGGAGCTAGTAAAACGGTGGCGAGCGCATCATGAAGGGCCCATATACTCCGACCATAGCCTCCTATATTTTTATAGAGGAGGCTATGCTCCGACGTAACGTTGACGCGCGCGAACGCTGGGCGCTGCAACGCTACGCAATCAAAACGCGAGCGCTCAAAAGTCTTGCGCCAGGCGCGACCAGCGTCTGTCGGTGCGGCCCAGCGGCAACCGGCGCGAAATATGACGCTGCGTTTTGTGCCAATGACGTTACCCAGACAGCACTGCGTCCGCCTATCTTTCTGACGGAGGGACGCCGGGCACGCTCAAACGCGCATGCGTCAAAGCAACGCAGCGCGGCGCCTGGCGTGGCATCACCAGCGCGACGACAAAACGAACGCCGGTGCGCACGCGTGCCCGGTCTCGTTGAAGTGTATTGGTGCCTTGAGTGTATCATGGAGTCATATTCACATGGCAACCATCTCATTATTATCATGATTGCGTCATTCACATACCATCGTCATCGATTCACGTGACTTAATACCAAATTTGACATTTGTGAAGCTAGCGAAATGGCCGCGGGCATATCATGAGTGTGACATGTAGCCATAATGCTACATGACACGCATCTCACGATTATCATGTTTGCACCAGTCACATACCTTAGTCATCCATTCACGTCCCATGACACTGAATTTGGTATATGTGAAGCTAGCGAAACGGCCGCGAGCACATCATGAGCGTGGCATGAAGTCATGTTGTCACATGACATGCATGTCATGATTTCCACGTTAGAGCCTGCCACAAATGTTCGCCATGCAGTCATGCCATACCATACCAGTTTTGCAACATGTCATGTGGACGAAACCACCGCAACATCAGCAAGACCGTAAAATGTAAATCTGTAAATCATGACATTCATAATATATATGTCATGATTTTAATGTTATTACTAGTAAATGATGCTCGACATACTCATGTTATGCCGTACCTGGTTTGGTATCGATACCATTATCGAAATGGCCAGGAGAGCGAAAAGTCATAGGCGGCTAGATAGATACATAGATAGATAGATAGATAGACAGATAGATAGATAGATAGATAGATACGCTTAAAGTCGCCAAAGTCCGCTAAGAAATGCTTCACATGCATTTAATAATATTCCTTCTGAAATGTATCTTTGTTTCTTGTTCTTTCCCTTCTTCCACCCCTCTCACTACTAAGTTCTCTCAACTATCAGAGTTATTGCCTCCCGCGCCGGAGATATCGGCGCACTTGTGTTGACAGCGAAGAAGAAGACGAAGAAGAGAGCACGTGCCGGTCTTGTGGAGCAGGGGTGGCGCAGCTATGGAGTTAGTGATTGTTAGGCAACGCGAGACCTTTCGAAGGGGGTTCTGTACACACCAAAGTCATACACGCCAAAGTCGCCGTTGAAAGGCGATAAGGGAATGGGTGGAATGAGAAGGAGTGGCGGATCTCTATTCTAGGAGTACTGTGATATCGGTTACACTTTTCGCCTGGTCGAAAGAGGCTGTATGCTAGCCTATTTCAGGGAGATGTTGATTGATTGATTGATACGTGGTGTTTAACGTCCCAAAACCATCATATGATTATGAGAGACGCCGTAGTGGAGGGCTCCAGAAATTTCGACCACCTGGGGTTCTTTAACATGCACCAAAACAGAGCACACGGGCCTACAACATTTCCGCCTCCATCGGAAATGCAGCCGCCGCATCCGGGATTCGATCCCGTGACCTGCGGGTCAGCAGCCGAGTACCTTAGCCACTAGACCACCGCGGTGGGGCTTCAGGGAGATGTTACAAACGCGAAGCTGCATGAATTTTGTTCCTGGTTCTTTGAAACCTGTTTTTCGTCTTCGGGTATATTCTACAGTCACATTAGGCATGCTTTAACTCAATTTAGTAAATGACCCCTTTATGATCAAATTAGAGTTGCGTGGATCCCAGCCTCGGTTATTGCGTCCGCGTTCTCACAGGAACGAAGCATGCGATCAGTAAAGTAAAGAACACGTTACGAATAACCGACCACTTACAATCGGAGGTCAGAACTACGAAATGAAAATTACCAAGCCACCAAGCCGCATCGCTTGATCCGAAATTAGCGGATTCGTTCTCGGCTGCGTTCACTACTGTCCCAATGAAGACGAATTTTCTCGAAGGCCGTATACTTAGATTCACGCGCACGTTAAAGAACTCAGGGAGGTTGAAATTTTAGGAGCACTCTATACTATGGCGCGCCATATAACCATACAAGTTTCGGCACGTAAAGCACGAGCAATTATTATTATTATTATTATTATTATTATTATTATTATTATTATTATTATTATTATTATTATTATTATTATTATTATTATTATTATTATACTCAAAGAAACTTCCTAACAATCCTGGTGCACGAGCAGCCAATCATATGACTAGAGAAGTGAGCTAGTAAACTGGGACAGCGAAGAAGGTGTGTTTGAAGTATTAATGGCAAGAATATTTCATGTGAGCGTCCCTGTATTCAGAAATTACCGATTCAGGAGTTAATTACAAGCTCTGCATGAGTCGTCCTATGAAACCTTTATGAGCCAATGTTCCGAACGTGCAGATAATGTTACAAAATGCACCCACAATGCATCTATTGTAAAAAAAAGCATCCACAACACATTAATCACTATTGATGAATCCATGCAAGAACGGCGTTGTGATCCGCCCGAAAGGCCGAACAGGCGTTCATCGACATTCGTAGGAAACGAATATTCGCTATCGCGCTGGGGTGATGTGGCACGGAAAGATCGTGAAAACGAGCCAACATCTGATACCTGGTGCCACGTCGAACAGGACAAGCGATCAGAATCGCGGAACAAGCGACATGCTGCTAGGAAAAATACAGCGTTAAACGTTGGTGTACCGTGTACGACTGTCACGAGTGATTCGTATCGCTTCCGAAATGACATGCACAATGAGCAACCATGAAAGGAAACTTTATACAAGTGGTCTGTGGAGAACTTAGGCATATGCGCGAAGCATGCGTCCGCATTCGCTGGCCGAAATTGCCGCTTTTCGGACAGTAGCTTGCGGACGGCGATCAACAGAGTTCGCGGTAAGAGCGTTCGAGATGACTGTGGATAACTTGTTGCGAGTGAGCAGTTTCAACGTAAGTACACGACTTTCCTTGGCGTATTCATGTTCCCGTGTTCTACACGCTTTCGGTAGTCAATGTGATGTTAAATTGAGTAACCATCATGCTCCTGGTTAAAGAAGCGCAGCCAGAATTTTTTTCGGGGAGGGGTGGTGGGGAAGCACCTCGTTTATTTAGGGAGGGTCCGATGCTCTCTTCAAAGGGTCATTTTGCGCTCTTTATGTAACAGGAAAAAATTCGAGAGAGAGGGGGGGTTGGTTTGCTACCCCCTGGCTACGCTCCTGCCTGGTTAACGTTCTGTGCTGCCCTAAGGAACATGCTACAATTATGGATGTGTAACTTGAGTGCGTGGGATTAGAAACACCAAACACTATTATGAATGGATTATAA
The DNA here is from genome assembly GCA_013436015.1 of Rhipicephalus annulatus. Taxonomy (NCBI): domain Eukaryota; kingdom Metazoa; phylum Arthropoda; class Arachnida; order Ixodida; family Ixodidae; genus Rhipicephalus; species Rhipicephalus annulatus. The sequence continues at coordinate 71,870 of WOVY01013783.1, read as the reverse complement.
TCTAAGCCTCTGTCAAGTTAGGGGTACATGAATAATAATAATAATAATAATAATAATAATAATAATAATAATAATAATAATAATAATAATAATAATAATAATAATAATAATAATAATAATAATAATAATAATAATAATAATAATAATAATAATAACTGAGGGTTTACGTACGAAAACATCGATGTAATTGCAAGGCACGCCGTAGTGAGAGTCTATTTCCACTGACCGGAGTTGTGTCTCCAGGCTTTAAAGTGACACAAATAGTTACTCCCGGAAAACTAAGCTCGATAACGATAGGCGTGAAAAATGAAGATTTTAACGCCTTACCACCCACCCCACACCTACATACTGCCGTATAAAGTATATTCTCATCCATATAGTGGTTTTGACTCATTAAACTCAAACAATTAATTTTATGTTTTCTTCTGAAGAGTGACGTAGAAGAACACATATCGAGAAAGTGATCTGTGCAGATTACTCGTACGATGCTACGAATGGATAGATGAATAGATGGATGGTTGAAAAAAAAAAACGTCTCCCACCACTTTTCAGCGTTTTCCTTGTAGCTTCGGAACGCGGAGCTATGCGAGAGCATGTAAGAAATCTATGGTGTCTTATTTATCGCACATTGTAGAAGTAGAGAACTCCGCATACAGCTTGTTAACAGTGGGTTTGGATAAACCCCCTGTTAAGTTAACAGTGGGTTTGGATAGGTTCTCGTTTGTAAGAGCCTTAGCGCAATGCATGGCCTGAGGTCTGTTTAGTTTACTGTGCGGAGTGGGGAAGTCCCTACGTCCTACGTAAAAGAGTTTGGTTACAGTCATTTTAGGCCTGCAGTTGTATAAGCTTAGTGTGAACCATCAACCTGAAACGTGAGCATCTCCTGGCCTTGCGGCTGCACGATTGGCAAGGTTTGAGAGGAGCACCGTTGCTTCCTCCCACGTGACCAGGAATCCAGACCATCGTGCGTGGTTTGATTACTTTTCCCTCGAGGAATTGCCAGAGTCCGTTTAGAAGTTACTCATTTGGCAAACGCTCAAACGGCTGCACTTAAACCACTGTCGATTCTCAATATGGTTGGGTCTAAAAGTGCCAACTCGGCATCCACCCGTACCACGGAATCTAAAATTGCTGAAGCACGTTTCCATGGCTGCGGATATTTGCTGTAATTAATTTACGCTACGCCAATCACTGTACGCTTCGTCTTGTTTTATAAGGTTACCAATGATGCACTACTGTGAAAAATTTTGCCTTTTCATGCAGTACGCTCCGTACCACGTGATTACCGAAGAAGGTTTCAACGTTCCTGTCAAAGGTGTATGTGGAGAAATTCTGGCGGCAATAACACGATCGCTGAGGACAAAGTGAGTGCCTTCAGAAGTACACACATTTTAATTGTATTGCGAAAATTCGTAGAGCACATGCCAGAGAAAAAAATGTGTTGCCAAAAGATACATAAACCAGTCATAAACTACCCCACGTTAGTTAATTTCTCGTTGGAAGATGTACAAAAATCATTTCCTACGTTATACGTTATCTGCCTGAACTATGAAACACGCATGGGCAGTTGCACTACGCACAGCATTAGATGTTGGAACAACGGTACTCAGCACAGTGAATGTATATATGTGATAAATACTGAGCAGGCAGTTAACTAGCTCCTTTTAGTGTGCATAAACATATACTCGGCGCACTGTGACAGCGTCGTGTGGCATGTTAGAAGTCTTTTCACTTATTATATTTCTCCTCCCTTCATTCATCTCGCTTCGCGTCGTTTCAAACTTAATTTTTCCGCATTACCTGAAATCACGTAGCACTGAAATCGCGTAGATATTTATTGATGCGAAGATATGATGGGTCAGTCACCTTCGCTAATTATGAGCTCGCTAACGTCATTGGAAGCATTTTGTTCTTACGAACCGTTGCCAACAAGGAAAGATTACAATACATCTTCTGCGACTTCCCTCTCTATTACGTGTAAAGACTCGCAGTCGCTGTGATTCACCTTGACCACAGACCGATGACGACAGCAATCGTTCTGGAACATCGTACTGAGAAGTCTATGATGAAGGCGACGAATGCATTGCTCAAATTCTTGGAGACAAGTCACTTGCACCAGTGGTTACAAACCAATAGCAACATTGTTACTATGAGAAGTGTCCATTTGTATGCGCATGGTACCCCTATCTCTCTTTCTATTTCTCTCTCTACCTCTGAATCAAGTATCCTCCTATGCTCTTCTTAGTTTGGGGTAGCCTACCTGCCTCATCTCTCTCTCCTGATTCTTGCATCTTTTACCTTGGCGCAAGAAAGCTTTTGGAGTAGCCACCCAGGAATTTTTTTAAAAATTAAACCCATTCATTTCCCCCATTTCCCTTCCTCTCAGGCTGCCTGATCAGGCTAGCACTGTTGCTAACGTAAAATACTTGATAAGAGGGTGGCATAATTTTTTTCATAGAAATTACCATCTCTTAGACAACCTCATAAGAATGTGCTTTCTCTTTCTTTTCATGCGGAAGTACTCATTTGTAGGAAAGGAAAAAAAAACGCTCTGCTTCGTCCTTACAAAGCTTACATGCGTGTTATTTCGTACTACTCTTGCAGCTACACCATAACCTTCCCTTTGGATTCCTTCTGGGGATTGCTGAAGCCGGATGGAAACTGGACTGGAGTGCTCGGGATGCTGCAGCGTGATGTCAGGCGATTGCGTTAATGTCTTCCTGCCAATATATCTTCGCTTTCAATTCGACAGACTCGGTGATCGACTTGTATTGAAGTCCACCGTGGTGCAACGATGATTAAGGTTCCCGGCTGCCGACCCAATGGTGGCCGGTTTGATCCCAGCCGCGGTGGTTGAGTTTCGATGAAGGCAAAGTGGTAGAAGTCTGTGCGCTGTGCGATGTCAACGCACGTTAAACAACACCAGATGGTCGGAATTTCGGAAACCCTCCACTGCGGCGTCTCTATTACTCGTATCTTACATTTAGAACGCAGAACCCCAGAAAACATTACATTTATTGTGTTGAAACAGCGGCGCTAACACTAGATGTTCTGAACATAAAGCATCATCTTCATACTACACATAAAAAAAACGGGCACACGGTATTTGTGATTTTTGTGCTTCAAGTAGCCTCACTGTCAGAGCATCTGAAGGGACTTTAAGCTCAGAGGTAACGACGCAGTCAAATGCTAGCACAGCCGCTGAAGTTAATTGTGCAATTACTTAAAAGAATAACCTTCATAAGAAACTAAAGTCGCAGCCTTATAATCTCGCATTAAAATGCCGCTTTCACAAATACTCAGCAACATTATCTTCCTTACTTAGGTGTGCTAAGCGCAATTACTACCGGAATCTCATTGTAAAAAACACGGGTAACACGAGACGCTGCTGGGAAATCATTAAAGATTTCTTGAACATGAAAAAATGCTCAGATCCCACAATAAAAATAAAGCAAGGCGACGAAATGTATACCGACCCTGTAAGAGTGGCCGCCACGTTCAGTGAGCATTTCTGCGCATCTGCGGATACGCAGCAATCACCAGGTCATTTACGCAATATACCACGGTGTACTCATTCTTTTTATCTTCATTCCACGTCTGCAGATGAAGTCCTTCAGGTCATCACATCACTAAAGACCACAAGTGCTGGTTTAGATAATATTGATCCTTTTAAAGTAAAGCTAGTTTCAAACTTAATATCCCCACCTTTGGCAGTAATTATTAACAAGCTGTTTTCAGCGGGTGTGTTTCCGAGCTGCCTTAAGGCTGGTAAAATAGTTCCAGTTTTTAAGAAGGGTGATAAGACTTTTGTACAGAATTATAGGCCAATCTGCATCCTGCCTTTCTTCGGTAAGGTAATTGAAAAGTTATTCCACATTAGATTAATGCGTTATCTGAAAAAATTTAATCTTTTATCTCCACAACAATTCGGATTCCGTCATGGATATTCAACTGAGCTGGCACTGATTACCCTAACGGAGGAAATTAAACAAGCTATTGATAGAGGGTTACTTGTGGGATCTGTGTTTATCGATTTGACGAAGGCTTTTGACACTATAAATCATCACGTTCTACTTGCTAAACTCGAATCATTTGGTATGTCTGGTCCGCCACTAAGTTTTATTAAGAGCTACCTCAGTAACCGGTCTCAAATGGTTCATGTTAATGGCCATCTTTCAACGCCCAAGTTAATTAACGTCGGTGTTCCACAGGGATCAATTTTAGGCCCACTTTTATTTTTGATGTTTATTAATGATCTACCTACAATTCTTACAAGGACCAAGTGCATACTTTACGCTGACGACACAACCATCTTTCAGTCATCTAAATCAGTTTCTTCACTCCAGTCTGACCTCAACACAGATTTACATAACATAACTTTATGGTGCCAGGCCAATTATCTTCAGATCAATGCTACTAAAACCGTGTTTATGTTGTTCCATTCCCCGCGCATTTCACTTGACATACAACCTTCCCTTCACATTGGTAATACCGTCATAAACATTTCCAGTGAAGCGCGGTTTCTTGGCGTCATCTTAGATAGCGAACTAAAATTTCATAAACATGCAGCATCACTCGCTAAAAAGATTGCATTTGGTATTCACGTTATCATCAAGACACGAACTTATTTTCCGCCTCACATCATACGTACTTTGTATTTTGCTTATATTCATAGCCATATTTCGTATTGCGTATCATCTTGGGCCAACACATATTTCACGCACATCGAACGTTTGCAGCGACTTCAGAATCAAGCAGTTAGATTAATGACTTTCAGCCCATTTTACTTCTCCTGCAGCTCGTTGTTTTCTCAGCTTAACATACTCCCATTGAGACAATTATTTTGTCATAGAATGTCCATTGTCGCCTTTAGACTCATCACGCATGACATTTTTATTGCATGCATTGATCATCGTCACTTATCTAATGGTAACATCACCAGGTTTTCTCAGTGCTATAATCTTCTTTTGCCGGTCGTAAGGACAAACTACGGCAAGTTCTCAACCTTATTTACTAGCATAGCCATTTGGAATTCATTGCCTTTCGAATTGAAATCATCGCATAACATCCATATTTTCACTTCGCGTAGTAAGAAATATTACGTTCAGGAATTAATCAACTCATACGATTTGTGTAATTAACTGTTAATAGCTCTCCACAGTTCTGTGCTTTTTTACTACTTCAATTTGCCATTGTATAATTGATAACACTGATAATGAAACGTGTTACATTTGTCACGTAGAGTTCATTAATATTGTTTTTTGTCTTAACTTGCTTTTGATTGTTTCCTTGTTATTTTTCAATAGTGAGTATTACCAGTATGTTGTGTATTGATCGTGTTTTTATTGTTAATCAAGATTATTCATTATTACTCACAAGACCGTATACTATTGCTGTATTTTTTGTAATTACCCCATCCATGTAGCCATAGGAGGTCCCCCTGTCAGTTTCTCTGAAACTTTGGGACCTCCTGCTGTAATAACGCTAACCATGTAACTCAACTGAACTATTTAATAAACTTGACTTGACTTGACTTATCAATTTTTTTCTTTATAAGAACCATTTTAGCAGTGGGAGTCGACAGATACAGTAAAATAAGTTTGAAGAAAAAAAACATCCAGAATTCACGTAGCTCGTATTCGCAATTCTTATTTGCCATTAAAGAGGGCACGGGCTAACAGAATGTCCAGGATGAGAATAGGTTGCAATACCTTATTACAAATAATTGTATCCAAAGGCAGTAACATCCCAGATATTTTTACGCCGGAAGGGAGAGGGAGATGTTAGGTATACGTTCTAAAAGTTCGTGTGGGCGTTTGTATGTGCGTGCATATGTACACATACGAAACTGAAAAATATCAGAGAAATGGTTGTTGACCCCCTCTCCCCTCTTCTTGGTCACCCCAGTGATCCAGTGGGCTTTTTTAAAAGCAGCGGTTATCCGGTGATTATTGTCGCCCATGAATCAAGAGATTCGATAAGGCTGCATGGAAACATTGCCCGCATATCCGGCAGTTAATAGATGCTCACTGTCATACCACCTTCCTAGCCTTAGTAGTACAATAACCGCTCGTGGTGCCCTTTACTGGTTAGTTAACTGATAACCCCCAGTCCACCTCAGTAAACAAGCAACCCGTATGATTTTCCGAAACGTCGGATAATTTCATTAGACTTGGTCAGTGACTGTGTTTTCATCTTATTCGATGCCTGACCAGATGAACTTTCGTCGAAATCTCGACATTAATTGCTTCGTCTTGCTTCTGCAGGAGGCTGATTTGGCGCTGTCTGTGATAAATCCGACGAGTGAGAAGAATGATGTGGCGGTGGAATCGGAGACAATCCTGCCCATCGAAATCATGATTCTCGCAGGGCGCCAGTCTCGCCATGAGAGCAACATACTCGGCATCATACAAATCTTCCCTTGGGAGGTGAGGGCTACAAGGCAACGGCTAAGGCAAGCGCGTCTAAAGAACTGCCCTAATAGAAAAGGGGTGCCTCCCCCGGCTTAGCCAGTGCTTCAGTATACCGTAGTACTCTCAGTTGAGTTTTGAAGATACAAATCTGCAAATTTAACAGCCCGATATGGCTGTTAAGCCCGGTGTGTGGAGACCATAGGTCGACAAAAATTCTGGATTTCTCTTATACTCATTCGTGAAATATAACATTCACTTAGGGCTTACTCAGGCGCACGCTTACTAAATTTTTTCCTGAGCAGAACTCACTCGAGCTCACTCATGAGAGCTTTTGCTAACCAGATTCACTGGGACTCAAGCGAACCAAAATATCACTCACCCGGTCTACCCCGAACTCCGACTCACGGCTCCATGAGAGTATGCCCCGCCGCGGTGGTCTAGTGGCTAAGGTACTCAGCTGCTGACCCGCTGGTCGCGGGATCAAATCCCGGCTGCGGCGGCTGCATTTCAGATTGAGGCGGAAATGTTGTAGGCCCGTGGGCTCAGATTTGAGTGCACGTTAAAGAACCCCAGGTGGTCAAAATTTCCGGAGCTCCACTACGGCGTCTCTCATAATCATATGGTGGTTTTGGGACGTTAAACCACACATATCAATCAACCATGCGAGTCTGAGTGATTCCGATTCAGTCGCCACATGAGTGAGTTCGCCGACCTAGGGAGACGGCATGTGTCGTCAGGCAAACGTACAAGTCATAGTTCAAGCAAAAGAGGCCACTTGACCACGATTCATGGAAATTAAACGGGAAATGCCCTAAGTCTGCGCGTAATTATTATTTTTTGCATGCAAGCATGAGCTCCGAAATCCTCTTGCTCTGCTGCCAATAGTTCCCGGAACAACGGTGACATCCGCTGCCAGCCACTGAACTGGCTGTATGATTCGTACGTAGTTCGGGCGCAAAGTCTTGGCAACCGTGTTCGCGAAAACAATAGCCCAAGCGGAGCGGGCCATAAATTTTGCTGGTGTCTATTGACGTTAGAGCCTCATCGCTCTCTGAGGGGCACAAGCTTAGATATTGTGATCCCTCTCGCGCAATGAAGGGCACAAGGTCAGAGTACAGTTTTATTCTTTCTTTGTTAGTGTGTTCAGGCTGGTTAGGAATGTATATGTAGGCAGATGCATCCTTCACCTCATCTGTTGTGTACATTGCGATGTTTTATAGGTATTTACTTACTATATAGCTTCCTGTTACTTTTTTTTCATGTTTGGGATGTTTATACACCCGATCATAATTTGCTGATGTAGAAAACGATGTTCCCTATTGGCGTCTGAGTTGTGTATGGGATATTTTATTTGTACCAGACTGTATTTCGGAGCGAAAGTCTGCATCAGGCTATAGATGTGGCCTTTAGCTTTTGCTTCGTATTTCATGTGCACACAAAAATGAAATCTCAAAAGTCCCAAGATTTCAAATATTGCGACACCTTTCACGTACTGAGAGACGAACGTGACAAGTTACGACACCTTTCGCACAACAAGGCCTAAGACAGGATGTTGTAACACTCTAGGCGCTGTGAAAGGCCTAAGGTAAGATATAACACCTTTTGTGCTCAGAGGGGCACAAGGAGAGATATTGCGACCCACTGGACTACAAAGTGAATGTTTACCGATAACAGGAAGCTAACGACATCGATGCCATCTGTGGCCCTGGATAAGGGTGAAGAATACAAAAAAAAAGTCATGAGCCATTCCACTCTTTTAAGGTGAATGACCAACGAAGCTAGGCAGCCGACGGTTTTGTCAATTTTTATTGTCTACACATTTCTTGAAACTAGTTAAGTTAGCGTATGCTCCTTCCACTTCTATTTTTGTGGGCTACAAGTTCAGCGCACAGGTTATTTACATATGTATTTATTTATTTCCCAGTAATGAACTAACATTTTATGTAAATCAGAACTGAGTAACAGTGTTCACCCAATTTCTGTGGCACATACCTGCTAGGTTTTTTTCTGTTGAGCAAACATTTGTTGACTAGGTAACTGCTTGCGGAGTTACCATATGTTCAAATTTTTAGTACTGTCAGGGTAGCAGCTACGTCATTCAATTCGCCTAGTTCGCCAGCTGCCGTTTGGGCCCAGTCTTGTCACCCCCGGGCACTTGTTTTTTTTCCATTTATTTATTTATTTATTAGAATACCCTCAGGGCCCGTAGGGCATTACAGAGGGGGTGGGTACAATATTTATAACACACAAGAAAAAAAAAGACAGAATAAAGAAACAAGTGTCAGATGCGCAAATCAGGAAGGCAACATAAGTCAACTAAAAATGTATAAGTAAGAATTCAAGCACATACAAGACAAAGATAGATAATGGAAACTGCGTATAGTTACAAGCATTGCTGAGAAATTGCAGTCTTGAATAACAAAGGGTCTGTTATTGTTACAACGGAAGAGGGAAGGTGGTTCCAATTTGAAGGTAAAGGGCGTTCATTATTGATTGTTTTGTATTTGATAGGTCACTGTTCGTGGGGTTTGGAATGACCTAGTTGAATAGCTAGCTAATGACTTAGTTACATAACGAGTTTTGTAACTAAGTCACGGAATAACCTAGTTCCATTGTCAACACAAGCGATAAGCTGACAATGCGCTTTAAAAAACCCGCGCTTTCCGAAACAAACGCGCTTCCACGGCGCACCTGTAAACGTTTCTCTTACTCACCGCTAGATGGGAGTAGCCGTTCGAAATGAGCTGGCGCGTATCCGATAGCGCGCAGCGCATCAGCTCTGCTTGAAGGCGTCCTACGCACTATGCGTTTTGAACGCTATTCATTCTTTCACATTTGCGGACTTCACCTCTTTACTTAACGCTCACGCGAACCACCCACACACACACAAAAAAATGAAGGTACTGATAGCTCACGCTGTAAACAAACTTTCCACTGTACTCACCCAACGATGGCCAACCAGACTGGGGCGTGGCCGTAACTTACAGTGACGTAACTAAAAAGTTCAAGTAATTCGCATCGTGCCAATAAAAAGAAGTCACTGATGGCTGTTTCACAAATGGCTCTTATATAAAGTCGTTCTTTAGGGAAGCATCGATTCGTTTCAAGGAGCTACTCGTTGAGCCAGAACTCGACGAGAAAGCCACTCCTGGTCTTAGTTTGCTCACACAGAGACATAGCCTGACAAGATGGAGCTGTATATAGACGTTTCCATTCAATGTCAGGATAGACGGGAAGCAAATAGGAATGCATGATTAGCTCAGCCATTTTTTTTGTGTGTCAAATCTACAGCATAAGCATGGTGCTGCCATTTGTACGATAAACGTGAGAGATAATTTCATAGATACAATGCATTATACATAATATCTATCAGCTTATGGACAATATCTCGTGCTTCATCGACTGAAGTAGTTTTCTAGCACGTACGGAATGGTCACATTCGAAAAATTGGAGAAAAGCTGAATAACGGGTTCCTGTAATTTGCCTATGCTATTTTACCGATTTTTGGCCCTAAATGTGTGATTTAATGTATTCTTGTTCCCGCTACACTGAGTGCATCACGAAGGATATGACTATGTCGCACGTTCTTGCTCTCCCTTATTAAGCCCTGGGGCTCTTGAACAGTTGGCTCTTGTGCTCAAATAAATCTTGCATCTGAACCATTGCGATTTTCTTGCTCCAGCATAGCAGGATTAGCGTGCTGCAGTCGTGGACACAAATGAGCATCATTCGAGGCTGCTCTCGTTCTAATGTATGTGTTCTAAATTTTGGTCGCTAAGGGGATCAGTGAAAAATAACGGTATTCGCGAATTAGTTTCACACATTGTCTAACAACGTTATAGTCGATGCGGCAGTTACTAGCCGATTATCTCCGTCAATGAACAAGATTTCCAGATTTGTTTGATCTAGCTGAAAGCGACGGGACAATCTTCAAATTTAGTCTTCGTACTATTTTTATCAGTATATTTGTAACCCTGCTATATTTTAATCTTCCTTCTACGTCATATTTTCATTAAATGAATGCAATGATTCACAAAACACTTTTCACGTTCGTAAGTTGAAAATAGCCGCATATAATTAGTGTGCTGTTCCTTCTTTTGTAGGTATGGCTACTGACCTTCTGTTGCTTTGTGATGTCTGCAATCATGTGGTCTATCAGTGATTACGTTCACTTCCGACTCAATGCCCAGGATGGGTCATTCGACCACGCAGGAAACTTCTTCGGTCGCCTGTGGGTTTTCGTGGAGAACACATTGCTGGAAGGTGGGAAGGCTTACGACAAGCATTTTATCTCACACCCCTCTGATTTCTATTCATACATAAGAAAGAAAACGGGCAAGGATTAGGTATACGGTGGTTATACGAGCGTCTGCTTTTCCAGACTACATAGGAGAAAAGAAAAGCGGAGGCTAATCTAAAGCAAAGATGATAAAAGAAAGAAAGAAATAGCACACAAAAAATAATCCGCAGTATTGCTCCCATCATGGCTAAGCACTTGTTCGTAACTAGAGACCCCCTTTCAGGCGAATGAATGCTTATTGTGTTCTTTGCGCTCCTATCCCCAAATTTCACACATGAACATGAATGAAACGGTAAATAGGACTTTTATAGTGTTTTTACAGCGCCTACATGTAAAGGAAGGAAAATATGAGGAAAAGAACGACAGGGAGGTAACCAGCCTATAGGCAGCCGGTTTGCTACCCTGCGCATGGGAGGCGGATGGGGGAGATGAAAGATAGAAAGGAGAGAGGGAAGAGAGATAAACACAGCACATTCGGCAGCACACGCGCGCAAACTCAGTCATAGTCCAGTCTTGTCTTTCGCGGTGTGTGACATTGCAGTTGCAGCCGCTTCTTCAAGTCCGTGTCGCGTAGGAATTTCAACAGAGCTTTTGTCGCCTTCTGTTGCAATTTCAGTGCCCGTAAATGTCTATTTTGGGTCTAGATGCCTGCAATGGCCTTTTTTCCAAATGGTCACCTATACGAACTGTTTACCCTGAGTTTCACTTCCGGGTGAAGTTTGATACCGTTATTAACGTTAGCGAGCAAAATTGTTTGATCGGAATTCGATAGTGTTCAGCCTAGTTCAGTCAAACCCTGGTAAACAACCGCATGCTGCAGTGAAGTGGGACGCGCCAGTCAGCATACACCACCGCGGTTGGCGAATGCGCAGTCAAGGAGAGCCGTCAAGGGAAAATACAATCGAGAGGAAAATAAGAAATAAAAATGGAATGAGCAAGATGCTCTCTTTTTTTTTAAGTTCGCACGTTAAGGTATTCGCCGACAAGAGAAAAATTGGCCCCACGTGACGCGACCCTGTCATTAAAAGGCATCTCTCCCTTTTGGTCTTTTAGTGGGCTAGCCATCTCCTCCTGCCATAGCCCTCCTCGGAAAGAAAGACATCGAGGAGTTTATTGATTCTACAGTGGAGAATTGACACACCATGCTGCATATTAAACGGAAAGCTTGGTTACTGCGAACCACAAAAGAAAAAAAATCACAGCTATGTCAAACCGTTGGCGCCTTTGTGCCGTAAATAACAATAGCAGTTTTTTTTTTCTTCGTGTCATAGATGGAAGTAGCGCATGTCTTCGTTTTAAGTTATTCGCATTTATGTAAAAAATTATCGTGCCTATATTCACTATATTAGAGGCCTAAAACGTTGCTTTGTCTGCCTGTTTTTGGCACCTGAAAAATGCTTTATGAATGTCTGAAATTCTGGCCTCTACCCAGCCAGCGAAGGGTTCAATTAAACTTCAGTGGGTTTTGTTTGAGTCTGCGATCGCTCTGTTACAGAGCGCAATGTTCTTCGCAGCGCCATAGGTAAACTAGACGACAGACCGTTATCGGAAAAGAAATCATCTGATCGTGGCGATACGTGTCGCAGCTTGTCAGCGAAGTGACGCGGGGTTTTATGCTGTTCTTTAAACCAACCGAGCTAAGCTGTCACTTAGACACGTACTGAACTGGCACACATGTGTCTGATGGTATATCATTCGGTCTCTTAACGCCTTCGTCTCTTCACTGAGTGCAGGGTAGCAAACCAAACACGCCCCAGAACGACCACTCTGGCTTTCCTTCCTTTTTGTTCTCCTCCTACTACCCGAACTAGCAGCGCAGTTTTCTTTCCTAGCAATACATTCACTGTTTTTCGTTCTATTTCATCCTTTTTCTTTCGCTCCTGCACGAGACGAGATCTGACGTCAGAAGCAGTGATAAAGCAACTTATTGTATATTACGTGTTTCTTGCACGGCACTATACACCATCCACAGCATCGCCGGAGGTACCAAGCCGGATGTCCGCGCGAATCCTGGTCGGCGGTTACTGGGTGGTGGTGATTGTGCTCACAACGGCGTTCGCGGGCCAGATGAAGGCCATGCTGATGGTGAGACAGGAGACCAACCGCATAGACAGCCTCCGGGATCTGTCGGAGAGACCCACCATGAAGCCGTACGCACCGGCTGGCAGCGCCGTCATCTCTTCCATCAGGGTGAGACAGCAGGCTACTAAGAAAATGTAGCCAGTTCCACCGTAAGTAAATGTTGTACGAATTGCAGAGCTTCGATTGACCTGTGTTTCTCTAGTCTTATCTTGTGAAGGCCACTCACAAGGTTTGACAATTTTGAGCTTACAATCACGATGTGTAGATAGGGGCGTTCACAATCACATCTGCCGAAATTCGCAACGCTACGCGCCGCGGAAACGGGTCAAACTTCAAGATGAACGCTGCTCCCGCTTCTTTTCGCAGACGCGCGCCCAGAGGATGAAAGAATGACGTGCCCGTATGAATGGCCCTACGTACACGGCAGTGCAGCGACGTTGGTCCTTTACGTAGACGACTGTGCTCTGACGTTGCCAACAGTGGCACGTAACATGACAAAAAATATTTAACACGGCATGCGTAGGTGATGTAACTCGTTGCTTGAAGAGATTAATACAACTTGAGATAAATAATGAGACGCAATAAGAGAATGCGCGCGTATTTTGCCCAATTTTTTCCCCGTGAATTGCAACGAGATGTGGGGCTGATGTGGTGGGGTTTCGCATGTGTTCGTGTTCCCGGCGGTCAGCGCATCGAGCAGACGACAGCCGAGGAAGTGAAGCTATCGCGCACCACTGTGCTCACCTATTCTACCGCGTCTCAGCCAGCGTTTCCGAACCATCCCGTAGAAACAGACAGTAAACCACAAAATAGCACTCATCAAAAAAAAAGTGGCCCGAATCTACATGTTACACTGTAAATGTCGTCGAAAGACGACAGTCTTGCGTCTAAAGAGAGCGAACAAAACGTTTATTTGAAGTTAGCGCAAGAAAATCGGCGAATGGTATTCTGAAGGCGCGGCGTTAGAGTGCCTCGAGCGTGTAACGGAGGCGAACAAGCGCATCTAGGTACGTTAGGCACGAGCGCCATCTGGCAGTTATCTTCGAAAACGAAGGCGTTCGTGACCGCGGAGAAAGATGCGCGCCAGTCACGGAGGTAGTAAGGCGTAGAATGCAAAGCAACAGGCGGTTGCCACCACCGTGCCATCGTAGCAAAGCGTTGGAAACACCTTCTTGTGCATCGCGTTGCACTGTCAGCGCAGCGCGTTAAACGCTACAGTCCTTAGAGTTACTTGTGTGTGCCTCTTCTAGTATAAAGGCAGACATAAAAAACATAAACATGTTGTTATGGCACCTCAGATATGTGCTATGTTTGTTTTTGAATTGACATTCACACAACGATGAACGCTAAACCTTGAGCAATATTGGTGGGCGCTGCGAATGGGGTTGGCCGTTTGGTGCCGCTCGAAGTATCGTTAGGGCAGACAGTCAAATGTATAGACAAGACAGACCTAAATTTTTCCGTCGAAGGTCCCCAAGAAAGACTATCGTCTTTAAAAAAAAAAGAAGAAAGCCGCTCGCGTGTTCGCGAGCTTGCCTCCTCTCGGCCTCGTTTCGCATCGTTAAACACACACACACACACACACACACACACACACACACACACACACACACACACACACACACACACACACACACACACACACACACACACACACACACACACACACACACACACACACACACACACACACACACACACACACACACACACACACACACACACACACACACACACACACACACACACACACACACACACACACACACACACACACACACACACACACACACACACACACACACACACACACACACACACACACACACACACACACACACACACACACACACACACACACACACACACACACACACACACACACACACACACACACACACACACACACACACACACACACACACACACACACACACACACACACACACACACACACACACACACACACACACACACACACACACACACACACACACACACACACACACACACACACACACACACACACACACACACACACACACAGAGTTTTCTCAGCTCGTAATTAACCAACTGAAAAAACAATTGTGGCATAATGCTCCTCATCGGACACACAACAACTTCCATGGTCTAACTAAAACTTGTGATGGGGACTGGTGAGTGACCCTTTAAAATTTTACGACAGCGTTGAAGAGCTCGTTTCGGAGAAATTCCGGTGTCTGTGTTGGCGTCAGTGTGAGCGATTAATCATCATCTCGTTCTTGACAGAAAAAAATTGTAAAGATGTACATAAAATAAATAATAAAATATCGGCAGATACCCCGCAATTTGGGAATCGATGTTATGCGAAGGAAATAAAACTGTGTTGTAATTTTGTTGATGAGCAAAACGTTACGAGATGACGCCAAGTATATGTACAAATGCTGTGCGCGCATGCTCATGTTAAACAGTCGCATGTTTACCGGTGAGTAACGATGTCAACAGCTTTATGGGTATCAGCAACACTAGAAGGGATGCGCTCATGCGTAGCGTTTCTGTCCGCGAGGATGGTGGCCCTGGACATTGCTAGATAAATGAGCTTCAGTGGGTGGCGCTTCACTACGATGCTCATCAACCCGACGCGACAGCTGCATGATGTCACAACGTATGTACTGTTTATAAGATTTGTAGCCAGCATTGCAACCACAATTGACATTTCGTGACATTACGGTTTTCATAACGCGACACGGACTTGAACAAGCGGCTGTAACTGCAATGTCACACACCGCGAAAGACAAGGCTGGACTATGACTGAGTGTGCGCGCGTGTGCTGCCGAACGTGCTGTGTTTATCTCTCTTCCCTCTCTGCTTTCTTTCTTTTATCTCCCCCATCCCCCTCCCGTGCGCAGGGTAGCAAACCGGCTGCCTATCGGCTGGTTAACCTCCCTGCCGTTCTTTTCTTCCCATTTTCCTTCCTTCTTTCCTTACAGTCTACTTGTCCAAGCAACCATTTTAGCTTCTTGAAAAGCAGCCGAGGACCTGGCGTGACTCTGTGGTAGAATTCTTGGCGGTCACGCAGAATGCTGGGGCTCGATTCCTGCGGGTACCAAAACATTATTCTATGCGTTTGTTTGGTCAACGCTGCCGGTGCCACCTTTTAGGGCCGACGTTCCATAGGGCTAATCTAGTTGGCATTCAGCACACCACACAAAACCCCAAAAGAAACTGAACTGCCCAACAACAACAACAACAACAACAACAAAAATACGTGTAAACAACAGGCTTTATGTGTAATCAACTATACAACAGCACAATACATGATCACCTGTGACGTCTATTTGTCCGTTCGTCCATCTGTACGCACATTTGTCTGTCCCTCCATTCGTGCTTCCGTCCGCCAGTGCATCGTTCATACATCCACCTGTCGTTTCATCCATGCGGCGGTCCATCCATTTGTACGTCCTTTATATTAGTCAGCGACTTCAATGTAGACATCTTAGACCTTAGGACTTATTGATTCGCTGATTTGTCGTCATTCACTTGGTGGAGATCCACTAATTTTTCTTAATGTTCTCGGATTGAAATTACCAACATTTGTTTGCGTCATTCCTTGGTTTATCAATCACTTCACTGTCAATCCCCTTCAGCTGTAAATCACCTTCAGTGCATTGGGTTTAACTACAGTTCATCAGAACGCGACTTGACGGCTACTTTGTAGAAGTACATATGTAACGTTTATAAATTTGGATAGTGATCACTGCATCCGCAATTGACGCATCACGAACATTATGGCCTATTTGAAAAGCAGTTGTGAGACCTGGCGTGGCTCTGAGATAGAATACTTGGTTGCCACGCAGAATTCTGGGGTGCGGTAGTAACTGTTAAAGAATAAGTAAATTCTTGCTGGCACCTTTTTTCTTTCTTCACATTAGGCAGGTCAACGCAGCCAAAGTCAGCTTTTTCTAAACTCTCACGTGTCAAAGTTACCCATGTGTGTTCTCGCCGTTACTGGTCAGATATGAAGTGGCAATAACCTGTGGTACATACCGGCATACCAGTGATGAAAAAGGTTTGACGACGTTGATTGATTAGTATGTGGGGTTTAACGTCCCAAAACTACCATATGATTATGAGAGACGCCGTAGTGCAGGGCTACGGAAATTTCGTCCTCCTGGGGTTCTTTAACGTGCGCCCAAATCTGAGCACACGGGCCTCAGCATTTTCGCCTCCATCGAAAATGCAGCCGCCGCAGCCGGGAGTGTGACGGGATTGTGGTGTTATTCATGTCATGACCAGCGAGTCGTATTCGTCCAACTATCTTATCCTGCCATACTAATTTTGCTTGACCCCAAGTTAAGGGGGTGATCGCGACGAGAGCACCCAAACGTAGTCAGCTAGATAGACAGATAGACAGATAGATAGACAGATAGAGACATAGACAGATAGACAGATAGACAGATAGGTAGATAGATAGATAGATAGATAGATAGATAGATAGATAGATAGATAGATAGATAGATAGATAGATAGATAGATAGATTCCAAAAGTGCTTGCAGTATGCAAATAAATGCTTTGCATTGAAAAACATTCGGTTCGAGAGAGAAGCGAACCCAAGCCACCTTCGCGGCAAGCAGGTGTTCTATCACAAAGCCACGATATTGCTTGAAAGTTATTCGAAAAATAAAATACACATCATGAATGTCATATAAGGGAACGAGTCTCCTTAACGCATGTAATACTGCGTGGCAAAATCGTATAACCGCACCAGACGTCAAAATACGTGAATGGTGCGCCCATTTGGAAGCATTCAGACATATTTAATCATAATCAGCTCCTAAAGCGTCAGCGATGGGAACACCTGCGTAGGTTCGCGTGTTGCTCAAGGGTGTTGCCTTCCGGACGCGTCGTGGGCCCTTCGGCAATTCGCAATGCAGCGCCGCTGTGCTTGCAAGAGGCATTCTTCAAGCGTCCGAAGCAGCCAGTTTTATGCACACAGACATTCACTTCCTTGTGGCATGGATGAGGCGTGCACCGAGAACCAAAGCCAAGCGTGTCATTCAGAAGGTAAAGCGCACGAGGCTCGATTGCGCTATTGCATACGAATCTTGAAGGCAGAGCTCAGGCATCCTCAAAGTTTTTGCCCGCTTTTAGGGGCGAAGCTCCTTAAAGAGGCACCCCTTCGTCCCTCGACGTAGTCGTAGTGCGTAACCAGTCTTACGCTTTGACTTGCAAGGTGGCGCTGGTGCAAGATTTCTCCTGTGCGTTGTTGAACAATAAATAATTAGCAGCGTGCGCGTTAACTAAAAGCCGAATTCCCCTGTCTCTCATTCCCCCTTAGCAGCTATTGGCATGTACATTGAGCACTATCTGAAAAGAAAGGGTTGCTAGGTTATACTCGCTGGGCGTAACCTACTTGGTTTTAGAAAGGTTTAGCTAGCGTTGGGCCGCAGTGCCACGAATACAGCGAACTAGTATATACCATGAACTCGAGGTGGTTCAAGGTGGGAAGTAGACACGAAGCGCAAGCCGTAACAAAGTGTGCTTGTGCCACCTCTCGTTTGGTTCTTGGAATGTCCGCTGGATGGCGGTGCTTCTATATGCTGAATATATGATGAAACGATGCGAGACGGTAGTACTTAGAGTGTTGACTATAGATGGACGAACTGACACACAGACAGATGCACGAACGGACGCACGGATGGCTGCACGAACGGATGGACGCATGGACGGACGTAGGGCCAGATGCATGGACGAACGCAGGGACGTACGCCCGGATGGACGTGCGGACGCACGAACAGGCGCACGCACTGACGGATGGATGGACGCATGGACGGACGGAAGCAAGAACGAATGGACGGACGGATACTTCGCCCCATTCTCCATCATTCACCCCGTGGATATGCTGTAATTTTTTTACCCACTATTTCCTTTTATTTTTTGTGCGTATTCACTCTCCTGTGTTCTTTTCGAGTGGCTGTGCCACCTGGTTTGCGATTACCTATTTTCGATGGACTGCCTTCTGATGATGGAATGAAGCTCCTAACGCCATGGGCCGCATGTCCCATTTCGTCGTAGTAGCCAGTTGGATTTCGTTGCATGTCAATAAAAGCGGTGTCACAGCATATCCGCAGAGTGAACGATGACGAGTGGGGCGAATCGTCCATCAGTCCGTCCGTGCTTCCGTGCGTCCGTCCATCCATTCGTGCTGAGCCCCCCTCGTCATCATTCACCTCGTGGGTGTGCAGTGAATTTTTTTTATACTGCTTGCTGCTCCAAGCGCGGCGCGCCCAACTCCCGACGCGTGAGTTTCGCTGTCGCCTCGAGAGTTTGTACACAGGAATGAATCCTCCAGCAACCATGTGCTTCACGAACAAGTGTACGCTGGCGTTCCACACGTGCAGCACGCTCAAGACTGCGTGACAGCAACGCGAGACCTAAGACGACAACAGGGCAGCAGACTCACACTGCTGCGTCAGATTTGGGTGCACGTTAAAAAACCCCAGGTGGTCGACATTTCCGCAGCCCTCCACTACGGCGCCTCTCATAATCACATCGTGGTTTTGGGACATTAAACCCCACATATCAATCAATCAAACTGCTGCGCAGTTAAAATTCAACCTCGCAACTCTCATAGCTGCTTCGCGCTGTACCTGAAGTTTCGGAGCTTCCTAGGTACCTGTTACAGTGAACATTGAGATAAGCTTTAAGATATTATCACTTGAAGCTTCGAGCATGATACTATCTCTCAACCTATTGACCTCTTCTATCGAGGCACCTTACGGAAGGGAAATAAAGTGCCAGCAAATAGCGGAGCATTACGTAGTGCGTATAAATTACTAAGGTCGCATGTATAATCTTAAATTATCTTGCACCAGGCAGGTGTTAATCAAGATCGTTGGCACAGGCCTTTGCGCTGCAGTGATGGAGCACCGGCTGATGATTATGACTAATAAGCACGCGATTCTTCATACGATGAGGCTTGATTGTATCAAACATCGTGATGGGCCCGATTAGACAACCATCGCGATCTAACCAAGGAATTGAAGGAACACAATAATAATGGTTGTAGGGGTTTTCGCCCTGAAACCATCATAGAATGATGAGGGACGCCGTCATGGAGGGATTTGGCAATTTAGATAATATGGCGTTCTATAACGTGCTCCTAAATATAAATACACATGCGTCTAGCGTTTTGCCTCAATGAAGCTGTGACAGAAGCTGCAGGGATCGAAACTGCAACCTTAGGGTAATCAGACAAGCGCCTTAACCACTAGATCACCATGGAAGGTGATATAACGATATAACAGATGCTTAAATTCTAACACTGCGACGTACTTGCTTAAAGCAATATCTACACCCGAGCTTTACCTTAGTAGAGTGACTGGTACTCTAAATCCTTACTCCATACAGAAATATACTTATTGTGTGGTTACCCACTTTTTCTAAACGCACTAGGCAGAATGTCGAATACGTCTTATGCAGTCACGCATGAACTTACGGCGGCTTTCTGCTATAGTAAAGTACTTGGTACTCTAAATCATTAACGACTTTTTTCCAAACACACTATAGGCAGAATTTCGTGCAGCCCAATGGACGGTTTTCAGTTCTCTTATATTAGAGTACAGAGTATACTCTAAATCGTTAACCACTTCCTCTTTACACAGTCTCGACCTCGTGCTCGTGAAATGTCAGGCTCACGGGACGGCTTTCTGCTCTTTCAAAGTAGAGTACCAAGTACTCTAAATCGCTAAACAATTTTTGTCTAAACGCATTCACCCCTATTTCTAAACACGTCATCTTATACTTAAACAACGTTACCCAGGTGTTCGCAGTGTACGATGGTGGAATAAACCTTCTCTAAGCAGTTATGGGCTTGACATGGCTCAACTCTTAAACTTAAACAACGTTACCCAGGTGTTCGCAGTGTACGATGGTGAAATAAATCTTCTCTAAGTAGTTATGAGCTTAACTTGGCTCAACTCCTAAATATCGTTAAGATCTTGCGACGGCTGTGCGTGTACATATCTTCTGGCCCTTTCAAGCTCGACCTCACGGCCGCTTACACTTCAATGCCCATCCACCTGCGGGCATGAACAGCCTGGTCAAGGAAACTTTACCTCTCTCTTTCTCTCTAAAAATTAGGACTCCAGGGACCCTTACTACCAGAAGGTGTGGAAAATGATGCAGAAGTTCAAAACAGATCTTCCTCCGGCCGTTGTCCTGTCCGACAGCTCGATGCGGGAGATTATACATGGAAAGGCGGTGCTCATTCTGAGCAGACCGACGCTGGCAGCGAGGGCGAACGAGGTGTGTGCAAACTCCAGCGAGGGCGAGTTTTACGTGGGCAGGGTGCCCACCTTCAACTTCAACTCGGTCTTCTACCTCAACAAGCGCACGCCAGCCCCGCTCATGGAATTCATCAACAGGCGGTGAGCGTGTGACATTGCCGCTTCTGAAGTAGTTACGATCGCCGAGCAAACATTGATGATGACGCCGTAATGGAAGGCTTCCCATATTTCGACCTCCTGGTATTTGTTAACGTGCACTTGAATCTATGCACATGGGCACCTGCAGGTGCCGCGGAGGCCGTTTTAGTGGCCGACATGGGTGGGATTCGATCCCGCTACCTTCAGGTCAGCAATCAAGCACTACACTCAAACCTCATTATAACGTTGCATCTTATACATGAAAATGAGTTCGTTCTGTGCGAAAAATTGTTATAAAAGTATATTACTAAAACAATCTTTTGGAAGACTTTTTTTGGCAGACTTCATTATAACCAATATTTTGTTATACCCGTGTTCATTGTATGGATGTTTCAGTGTATAATAATATACGACCGCAGCAGATCGCACAAATATTGACTAAATCACTATGGGTGCTATACGAGACACATTCTATAGTAGTCCTGGTTTACCATATGGCCGTAAGTAGACCTCATATTTTTGGTCTGCACTATCTTCAAAGCCCATTATGATAATCTAATCTCCTTATACCGCACAAAATGAGCTACTCGCGCTGCTAGAACGCTTAAAAAAACTACATGCTAACCACACCTCTGTGGTATTACCGTACTTAACGTATTGTAAACAGGCACTGTTACGACTCTGTTACTATGGCGCAAGGTCGGGCTTATGAAAGAAGCTTGCGTGCCCGATACCCCACGAATAACTTAAATGTTACAATAAAAACTCTAAATCTTTGATAAAAATATTATAATGTTTTGAGTGAGACGTAAAGATTATAGATTTTAAGTGTCACAAACATGAGGTGACCACGAGGCAAGCTGAAGAGGCGAACTTAAGAATATTTTCAGCCCAGGATTGCTTCAACGTGCTACTTATTCGAAGTGTGCAAGGGTTATTGTGTTTAATCCCCAGACGTAATGCAGCTGCCATGATCGGGAATCGAACCCGCGTCATGCTCAGCAGCGCCACACCTTCGCACTTAAGTTGGTTTCTTTGGATTCTGCCAAATACAGGGATCTCTATATCTCTCTTTCTCATTCTCATATCGTTCACTCGCGAAAAAAAAAAAACAGGACGGTGGCTGTCTTGAGTGAATTGCGCAATATAGCTCTGAGCAGAGAGCAATTGTAACCAAAAGACATAGCTTTAAACTTGCTTTGTTTTCAGCGTATACGGGATAAGCTCACACGGCTCCTCATGCATTCGCCCAAGACGACTGGAAGGTCAAAGTCTTCGCTGTTTAGAAGAATTTGTTGCTGGGCTAGTTCGTACAAATCATCTGAAAGAAAACTATCCTAGCCCAAAGCAACACACGGACATACAAAATTGCAGGACAGGTGCTCTTGCAACCGTGAAGTCCCATGCTATTTGCCTGTCCGTGGGTTGCTTCGAGCTAGGATAATTTTCTTTCGGATGATACGTACCAACTAGCCCAAGAACACGTTTTGCTTGGTGCATAAGTTTGAAGAAAGTTAAAACGTCGAAGCACCAACGGAAGAAATACGAAGCACCCAAAAAACATCAAAAACATCTCTTTGAACCTAACGTGGTCTTGCTCTGCCTCCGAGATCGCAGGCGTTGCACGCTTTCTCCAACTAGCCTGGTATTGTACTGCCTCCGAGATCCGCCCGCCTTTGGCTCAGTGCCTATGTGAAGCGACGACGTCATCGTGTGACGAAACAGTGCCATCATAGCGACGTCACAACTTTTCGCGATTTGTGACGTTATCACGTGGTTGTTTGCATCACTAGCGTTGACGCCACCGACGCCGACAGTCAATTATGGCGTTAAGAAGCGTCTAAAGCTTTCCCCTTATGTGTACATCCTGTCCTTTTTAATTGAGGGAGAGCAAAGTCACTCTTTCATTTGATGTAACCGTTTCCCTTTCCCCCTTCCGCGGTGCAGAATAGCCTGCCAGGCCCAGCCCTGGTTAATCTTCCTGCCTTTGTTTCATACCCTTCTGCTTTCTCGCTCTGCCTGACAGAATCTTGTGGCTTCGGGACTCCGGCCTGGTGGAAAAGTGGTGGAGGGAGTCCTCGGGAAACTGGGAGGGCTGTGGACAGGCGACCAGTGACGGCACTCTCACGTTCGCAGACTTCAGCGACCTCATCAAGCTGTTGATGGCCATGCTCGCCTGCGCCTTCGCCGTATGCCTCCTCGAGATGGCAGTAGGGAGTGGTCGCCGCAGCACACCGCGGCTTCGCCGGTGTCTCTGTCGTACGGATGTGTCGTGCTGTATTTCGGATTAGCAACGTTCTTGAAGCTACTGCGCATGCGCTTAATCTAATGCAACTTGTTTTTTACGTGCTCACGCACATTGCTGTAGGTCTGTATTGTTAGTCTACAATGCCACGTCATGATGCTTTGTAGAATGATCCTCTAAATGATGTAGACGCGCGAGAAGGAAAATGAGAAAGTAACTTCGAGACAACTATACATGTTAACGAAGTGAGAACATTTATTTTAAAAACACAGTTTTGTGCGTGAATTTTACATTATCTCTATTGTTATTCTTAAGTTCGTGACGCAGATGACTATGCAAGAGAAGAGGTGCAGCCGCATACCTGTGTAGGCACCCACCTCTCCTTAAGTACATCGAATAAAAAAAAGAAAAGAAATTTGCTTGGGAGAACGCAAATACGAAAACACCCACGCGTTATTGATTGGTATGTGGGGTTTAGCGTCCCAAAACCACCATATGATTATGAGAGACGCCGTAGTGGAGGGCTCCGGAAGTTTAGACCAGCTGGGGTTCTTTAACGTGCACCCAGATATGAGTACACGGGCCTACAACATTTCCGCCTCCATCGGAAATGCAGCCGCCGAAGCCGGGATTCGATCCCGCGACCTGCGGGTCAGCAGCCGAGTACCTTAGCCACTAGACCACCGCGGTGGGGCAACACCCACGCGTAAGCAAGCACGCACACATACGGGGAGGTTGGGAGTTTGACAGAGACAGGAAAATTGTCCCGCTCTGACGTAAACTAAAATTTTGCGGAGCTATTACTTCGACGCTATAGTCAACCAAGATTTTTGCACGAAAGTACAAATAAGTGTAAGCTCACCTAGTAAGCATCAGTAATAGAGCAACGCGCATGATATTGAGCATGCGTTTGGCAAAGCCATCAGTGTATTCTCCTTCAGAATTATGTATACATGACGCTCGTTGCAGCTTCGTGTATGCGTGGAAACACATATTTTACTTCGCTTGATTTCAACAATAACATGAGATGACAGCCCACCTCGAATGAGGCTTTTTTTCTTAACAATTACTCGGATTGGCAGTTTTTTTGTGTAGTTATTTTAAGGATTCACAAAATCATTAATTATCGTCTGCTGAATCAGGAGAAACTTATACAGTAACGCTGAGCTATTAAGCGATGATAAAATGTTTGGGAGGTTGTTAATGTCAATAAAACGGATCTCAACTATAGAAATCATTAGCCTCGTTCCAAAAGGCTAATATAACTTTACACTCACAGCTTAGGATTCGTCGACGTAATCATACTCCTCAATCGAAACTCATTAAAACTATCTTTTTGCGAAACAAACAAACGGACAAACAAGCA
This sequence comes from Rhipicephalus annulatus, assembly GCA_013436015.1. Lineage (NCBI taxonomy): Eukaryota > Metazoa > Arthropoda > Arachnida > Ixodida > Ixodidae > Rhipicephalus > Rhipicephalus annulatus. Next base: position 47,058 of record WOVY01013783.1, on the reverse strand, counting down.
AGCGAAAAATCGCATTTCAGCGTCCGAAAATCCCGCTGTAATAGTAATGACAATTCTTACTATAACTGCTCCATATCGCGTATACTGCGTCTGCACGAGATAGATTAATCACCGGAAACACAGCGACTAGATACACCTGGACCACTGGATGTTATTTCCAATTGCATCGCGTCCTGAGATTATGATGCAGCGCCTTAATCCGATTAAGGCGCTGCTTACAATGGAGGCCGAAAAATATGGCTATTCGTCTTATTATGCGATTTGTTTGCCCCGTCCATTCCTACGCATCTCCTTATCACAAGCCAGAACGAATCTTGTCAAGCTATCGCCGCTGTTTTCGAGCAGGAGCGGATTGAAGAGAAACGGGGACGGGGATTAAGGAAGCTTGCGAAATGAGTGCGTCCTCCACTCCTCACGTACGACTCATCTCACAAAGGATAAAGTCAGTCGGAAGAGTTTTCCGAGATTCAAATCTGCTTATAACGTTTCTGCAGCTGAAAGGGATAGCGAGCTCTTGCACGCACGCGCCATTGAATTATTTATTTCAAATTAATATCGCCCCTGTCACCTTGTTCGCTTCGGTTTTCCGACAGTAAAAATGTCGCCAGGGTGTCTTTCAAAAATACCAAAAAAAAGTTGTTTCCAAGAAGAAAAAAAAGAGAGAAAAACCACAAGATAGAGAGAGAAACAGGAAGAAATAAAGGAAGAACTGGCAATCGCTATTTTAAAAACAAAAGCAAGAACGCGTGTAAAGTTATTCCAGATACTTGCTCGACGGTAAGTCTTTATAGTTTCTCGTAGAGGTACCTAATCAACATAATTCAGAATAAGCAATCGCAAGTGCTAAATGGAAAGGGTAATTAGCAGTCAGGGGTTGAAACTCCGAGAAAGTAGACTATGCAGTCCAGAAGAGCATGAGAACTTTGCTATTGTTATAGCGTACGTAGGCTACAGACTGTTAGCAATGGATACAAAACCACGCAAAAAAATAATAAGATTATTTACATGTGTGTTCGGTATGCGGGGTGGAATAATGTCGACTTTACTGCCAGTACAGCTACGTGGAAGATAATTATGTTTCAGAAGCAAGAAACAATGCTCAAAGTGTTAATTACACGAGGCTACGCCACTATCTCCTGGTATTAATTTTTACGTTCCCTATTTCCGCGGTCAAAGTAATGGAATTGTTTGAGAGCTCGTTTACTATTACTCTCTCGGCTATGGGCATGAAAGCACCATTTTCAAAAGAATACTACTTCCTGTCTTTATTTAATCGGGTCTTGTTTCTATATTTACTTTTCCTGCCATGAAATCTGTAGTGTGCTTCTGTAATTTTGTCCTGCTGTGTACGTGTCTTTAAAAGCGCGGTTCATCGTTCTTTCTCCACTGTATAAGCGGCCTTTTGACCCGAACAAATGAGCACCCCGTGCGGAAACACGCCAAGGCCCCAAGACAAAGACAAAGAAGTGTGGCAGCTTGGGCTAGTTGGTATTCAGATAGTTAAAGCGCGAGAACAAAAAGACGACACAGAGACAAGTGTCTTTCGTGTCCTTTTTGTCTCTGTGTCGTCTTTTTGTTCTCGCGCTATAACTGTCGTCATGACAAAGACAAAGTCGAGATAATAGTCTACAGCCGCATGTCCACGGTTTTCTAGCAGCGCTGCTAGAAGACGTCAGAACGCAGCAGCATCCGTCACTCAGTAGATGATGCCGCGCTGCCCGGCCGTTGCTGTGGATGAGCAGACGCAACGGCAGTCAAGCTTCTCCAAGTGTTGCACCCAAGGGATATTGACCTGACACGCGTAGCGTCGTCGGTGGATGACCCGAAGACGAGGTGTTGTTGCCCTCTTGTTTCGTCGCTGCAGAATCGGGTCGTTGCCCGGCATGCACCCGCGGTGCGTTGCAGCGTACATAATGCGGCGAAAGAGGGGACAACCGGAATACGTTACCTCACGTATCCGCCGCCCAGGTGCGTTCCTTTGCCTGGTCGGTCTCTCGCTTACGTCTCCATTTCGTCGTTTCGCGATGAGATCTCTCTCTTTCTCTCTCGTTCCCGGTTTGCGAACTTGATTTTTCTCGCACCTTTGCCGCTGCTTGTCTCACTTATTCGCTTCTTTTCGTTCTCGACTTCCTCGTCTCCGTTTATGGGAGTCCGTGACGTCGTCCGAACGTACGCTCTAGATCAGCTGGAAGCCGGCCATCTGGGGGATCTCGAGTCGTTGCGTAACTGATGCGCAATCGGAGCACGCGCTACGCACGCTGTCGGAAGGATGGGCTCGCTGTTAACGTATCCTTAGACCACACATTGTTGAAGGGACATCAATGAACATAAAGATTTTTCCGCGTGTTGGTTAAGTGCAATATCACCATCCTTCCCTTTTCGTTCTTTCCCAAACGTTTGGCTATGGCCGAAGTCGTGCGCTGTCCGAAAAAAGCTACTCGTCGAGAGCGTCAATGGTAATCGCTGCGGGAACGACCATATCTGATTCATAATCATGATCACGATAGACCTCGGTGGGGCCCTCAGTGGTGCCTCAGACATTTGCGGCAAGAATTAGACATATTCATCAGACAAATTTTTAGAAAACAAACAGTGTGATGTCGTCATATTAGGACGCGTTACCTTAAAGCAAAAATAAATGAATACGACCACTTCGTACTATTGAAATACTGACGCAGCAACGAATAAAAAATTGCCCGCAGCTTCCCTCGGGGGAACACTGAGGAGGATGCGGAAGCATGTAATTGGTTAACGGGTGTTAAATTGCGACTTACTTGGGTCGATGGCTAAATTGGTTAACGTGGTTGTGAAATGGGGTGTTAAATGAGTGAACACGTACGGCACGTATATGCGAAAGGGCGGTGTTTTATTTATTGCGATGAACCAACGGACGAGCGGCAACTGAGCGAGCGAGCGCCGACCTTGAGTATATATACAGCGCGACGGTGCATGCGCTGTCAGCTGTCGAATGTTCTCGAAGGAGAAGCGCGCGCGCGGCACAGATGGCGACGGCGCGACGGCGCATGCGCTGTCAGCTGTCGAATGTTCTCGAAGGAGAAGCGCGCGCGGCACAGATGGTGGGCGACGGCGCGACGGCGCATGCGCGCGCGTCAGCTGTCGAATGTTCGAGAAGCGGTGCGGACGGCGCGGACGGCGCACTACAAGGCGCGAGTATAAGATGCTTCCGCATCTAAAAGACAGCAACGCTGAATTACCGTCGTAAATTCGATACAATCAAGTAGGCATTTTATATTCCTTGCTAGAAATGCTTTTGTCCTAAGGGAACTCGTCATATGGTAAGTATTCGAGCTTCAGGTTTCAGAACCACAATATTATGAGCGACGCCGTCGTATATTGATCAATGTATGGATGAAAAAAAAAACTTTATGGCGGTGCCGTAAGGTATGCGTTAGCGCACAGACAGCCACTCTTACATCAGGACAGAAAGGCCGCGCCTCTCCGCCACGTCGCGGACCTCCAATTCGCAACGTTAGGCATATCAACTGAGGGGCCCAACGAATTGCGAGAATCGTAACGCTGCGAACGAAATCACCACCCGGTTTTGTTCGCAACTTTGAAAGACTTTACACAGCTCGCCCTAACGCCGTGCGGTCTCATTCTCAAGTGCTGCGGTTGGGCTGGAGTGCATAGGAGTGCCTTATCGACAAGCCACAGTGATGCAACAGCCACTTCACTATCGCCCGTGCTGCTCTCGCGCCTCTGCAGCAAGTAATGCCCGTATGTACGTGGCTTTACTGCCACCCGGATATCGTGGCGTCGACAGTGACCTATACACTGTCCCACGCTTTAGCACAGATAACGCAGCAGTGCAGGGGTGGCTGCTTCGCTACAATGTCTATGCTGCTGTAAAAATAAAATAGAAAAAGTCACAGCATATCTACGGAGTGAATGATGATGAGTCGGGCGAAGCGTTCCAGCGTTTGTCCATGCGTGCGTCCGTCCGTCCGTACATCTGTCCGTCTGCCCGTCCGCCTGAGCGTGCATCATTTGTCCGTCCCTGCGACCATTCATGCTTCCGTCCATGCTTCTGTGCATCCGTCAATCCGTGCGTGCGTGGGTCCGTCCAACCATCCACACACTTCTATTGGTCGAACGCCATCTAGAAAATGATATTAGAAATGGTGATGAAACAGTGCCATCTATTATACTGTTCGGGAGATACTACCGGTTACGCCTGACGCAGGACAAGGTTAGACTAAGAGGAGCTTCGCCCTAGAATGCAATAAAATATATAGTAACAGACCTACACCAGACACCCGACCCTTTTATTATAGCGTTTCGGGGTGCGTAAAAGAGAATACATTAGACTAGTTTAAAAGGTCGTGAGTGTGATGTAACAAATCGTCCCCGCCCCTACTTATGATCAGATATGAAGATCCCGGTCAAAAATAAAGACGTGCCAGAGACAGCTGATCGAGCGTACTCAGCTGTTAGAAGCACTTCTTTAGACAAAGTGCTAATAAAATCGATAACGTTTTCTAGCTTGGTAACGTACGACTTGCGTACTTAAGAACATGCTTAGTGTAAAACAGCCTATGCTGTATTTGTGATGCAAATGAGAACGATAGCGAAAAACTAGAGAAGACTAGAGAGGGCACCGCTCTCGCTCGTTCTCAGCTGCTCCACAACCACGGCGTTCTTCAATAAAGATGAACCAATGATAAAATGCGTAATAATAATTGATTGGGTTTAATGTCCAAAAACCAGGATAACGTCATGATCGACATCCTGTCGTGGCCCCGTGATGGGGGGGGGGATGAGTGCTCCTCCCTGCCAACGCCCTTGCCCTAATGTCGTTCACGCAGAATGTCCATCTTGGCATCAGCTGTGTCGCACGTAGCGCCGCCCCACTGGAACCACATGTTGTCTACGTCCATATCGTTCAATACGGACCCAAATAAATGAGTATCGTCATTGCTTAACACTCACAGCCACCGGTGAGGCGATAACGTCAGGTGAGGCTATCGTGGTGAGGCTACCACGGGCGTGATAGCCTCACCGGTGGCAGTGAGCGCTAAGACGCTTGCGCTAACAATCAGTTACTTTGATAATTTTTTATGATTTGGGCGGGCTGCACAATCCTGTAACTAGTCATGGTTATATGGCGCCAGTGACTGAATAATAACATATTAGCCAGACGCCACAAAAGAAATGGCCTCCACAGCTTGCCTGCATTGACCTGCCCCGATTGAAAAGCCCCATATTTTTTCATTAAGCTATGCCCTAACTCGACCAGCATTACACTTCACTAAACCATATTTGCCGAATTTTCTGCCTGTTAACCGCCATCTTGCGTTCATTCACCGTGTACTTGCCCACTTTCTCTTAGAGCGAGCTCTATTCCTTCTACGAAAATTCACGCTCCCGGAGCTGGGGTCCATTTCGCGCGTCTATTTCACTCTTTGCTTTCTTTTTCATCTTTCTTTCCTATTCCCCCTTCCCTTAGAGCAGGGTAGCAAATCGGATGCTCCAATTTCTGGTTAACCTACCTGCCTGTCCGTAATTTTATTCTCTCTCTCCCTCACCGGCCATCATTGCGGCTACTATCTTCAGACAGGAATAGGAGGCTTTCGTTACTACGGTAACCTTTCCTTTAGCTTGAATTAAACCAGGTTAGCACTTGAAGGTGCATATCAAAATCTTTTCCACCCAATAAACGTGCCTGAATCATTCTTAATGAAACCATTACTACAACAAATTTGCCATCAAGCTCACTGATTACGTCAATAGACTCAATACTCAACTTGTATATTTTATTGTTATCATCAGCTAGAATAAGTGCATTGCGAGAGGTGTTTCCGACGTGTCACTCAGTCGATCTTGTGATTACCGCGGCCATGTCATCGCAAACTTCTCGATATCATTTGCCCACCTATCATACCGCCTCCCCTTCGCGCCCTTGCATTCTCTCCGAATCCCGACTGTTAATCCTAGCGACCAATCATTACCCTGCATCAACGCTACACGCCCTTGCCATTTCATCTTCATTTATGCTATAAAATATACTTAACAGCCGTCATTTCTCCGTCTCACTCGGCTATCTTCTTGTCCATTTACCCCTCATTAATTTACATTGGGTGCTCGTATCGCCCCCACAGGATTCGAGGCCAATCCACTGCATGAAGATTTGCGAATGAGTGACCCGATAAAAACGAGGGTTAGACTGCTGGGATGCTTTGTCTTTATCACTTGAAGGAGTCCCGTATCTGCCGCAATGAGGGTTTTTTGTTGCGATGCTTCACTACTGCTCGCCGTGGTGGACGTGTTCCGCTGCTCGTAACGACCTCTACGCACCGTCCTTCAGCAGAGCAGCATGATTAATCTCTGAGCGTGGGCCCCTTCATTTGGTCCCTCCAAGTGTTGTGTGAGTAGATATCTCGAGCCTGACACGTTGCTACAGTTACTCATTATATATATATATATATATATATATATATATATATATATATATATATACACAATGAGGAACTGTAACAACGTGTCAGGCTCGAGATACGATGCTGCGTTGGATCGTTGCGCCATTCATGCCACTGCAGTTCAAGCGCACCGAGTCCTATTGCGATTTCTCCGAAGATCGACAAGACATTGTTGCAAGATATATAAAAAATAATAGCAGCGATTGCGCGCACCTGACATAGATAAAACGCCAGTGGGAAATACCAGTGGGCGTGACAAGGCTGATAAGTTTTCGGAGCGTGTCATCATTTCCTGTCTCCGCGTCCGTATACTACGACGAGATTTCTTTTTATAAAGAATAGCGTTAACAATCATTCTACGAAAGGTCATTTAATGTTAATTTAGATCTCTGAATACGGATACAAATTTAGTTGTAGATCAAACGCGTTTGATGTCATTCTTTCTTAAATTAAAGCACCGATTCGTCATCGAATTTCTTCGCACAGCAGACTTACCAGGAATGGGAAACTGAACGAACGCGCTTCTATATGCTTTGCCGGAGATTTTTTGACGGGCTTCATCCAACCTGATCGTGTGGTAATTGCTTCTTTAGTACTAAACATTGAAGTAGCCGGAAAAGGAGGGTAGTGGTGGGGTATGGCTCTTATGAATATGTTTCGCCTCCATTTTATCTCGACCTCTCTGCCTGTAACTTCCAAACTACTCAATTTCTTTCCTGAGTGTAGGGCAGCATAACGGCTCTTCTAGACTGGTTAGCACCAGTGCCCGCGCTTGGCTTCTCTATCGCCTTTGGGTGGGAGTTACACACACACACCCACACTCACACAATATATATATATATATATATATATATATATATATATATATATATATATATATATATATATATATATATATATATATATATATATATATATCGTGCTTCCGGTATCTAGGCCGGGAAGTCACTCCATGGAACCACTTTCTCAGCGGTCATCATTCATCGACGCCTGCCAGTGCCTCCAGCCGGACATCTGCCAACGGCCACTCCGAGTCCATAGCCAACGTACACGCAGTATACGTTGGGTAGCTCAATGGGCAGGGCCACGTATTCATCGTCCGGAGATGAACGAAGGGAGGGTTTTCGAGTGCCTCACCCGTACCTGTGTGCTGCAGCTTATGGTTTGCACTTCCAGTCTCAATTTTTTAAGGACGATATTTTTTCAGAAGTACGGCTCGTTGGGCTAGTCGGTCACTGCGCGTTCGTCCGGTGGGTTTAATTTTGTTGTTCGTTTCACTTGGCACTGTTTTTTTTCGTTTTTTTTGCGAATAATTTTGTTTACTGGTAGGGGTGTCGTTTTTCAGTGAAAAGACTACTTTTACGGAATTTAGATAAAAATACAACGTATACCGAGCTTATATAAACAAGATGAAGATAGTGGTGAAATAATAAGTACACGCACGTGGTCTGCACAGAAATATGGAACAATGAAATTTTTTAGCGATGATGCGATGGTTGCAAACCTTTAATAAATGTCCTGACGTATGTGGCTCATCGCGCAGGGGATCACTGTCTACTAAAACCTATTTGTCGCATGCTTCCGATGCCTGTTGCAGCTATCATAATTTTACTAGTGATGAAAGGCTGGCACAGGAAATAGTACTCGGTGACGCCAGAGCTTCGCTTTCAAGAGTGGAACCCAATAGCTTACTCGGGCCCTCTGCGCATATAGCCGTCTCAGTTGCAAGTCTGACTTCAGTTCTCGATAGATGTTTCAACCGTGTCGCCAGAAAACAAATGTCTGTTCGTGTAACATTGACCGTTCCAAGGTAACCCAAAATGCCTACTGCAAGTTCAGTTGTTCAGTGCCCACTGCGACATGATTCTTGTTCTTGAGAATCAGCCAACGGTCCGCTACGCGTGGATAAGGCAACATGCGAGTCTTCGCAGCTGCTCACTTTGTTGGTATACATCTGGTCGTCACTGTGGCCCAGTAGGAACGGTGTTCAGTCGCTGACCCGAAAGACGAGAGTTCGATCTCGGTCACGGCGTTCGCATTTTGATGGTGGTGAGATACCATTAGGCACGCCATTAGGCATTAGGAGCATGTAATTAGGCATTAGGCATACGTGGTGTAACAGGCGCGTATACAATTTTTTTCATATATGAAATCTAACAGCGAGAGGCCGGACAATCCATGAATCCATCCATGAAGGTGTGGGGGTCGGTGAGGCTTAACGTTTTATTCGCCGTACACCAGCAACCTACATCAAGTAAGGTAGAAGGATGCATCGCGCTTTCTTTTACAAAAGTATTACACCTTAATAGTAATAGCTGGGGTTTAACGTCGTAAAACCACGATATGATGATGACTGATGTGGTAGTGTAGGGGTCCAGAAATTTATACCATTTGGTATTCTCTAAACTGCACAGTACATGGGCCTCTATGCGTTTCATCTCCATCGAATGCGACCACAGTTGCCGGATCGAATCTTCAACCTTCAGATCGGCAGCCGTGCACTAAAAACAGCTACACCACAGCAGCGGACAATCCTATAGATTGACAACGTTTTGCGAACATAAGCGCTTTAGTAGCAAGCACTGTCTTTTCGTGTGAATGATGGTGGCTGTTCATGCAGGGAACACTATAGGTCGTAGAGTCAGTGACATAGCGTGTCTGCAGTAAGACAGCGCGCATTGTTTGATCACATACTGTACACTAGCACACAATATCTTCGTGGAGGTCGACGACCTTGCACTCAGATTGCGTGGTGTCAGAGCGTCACGTCTCGAGATACCCGGAGGACCACGGGGGTGTTTTTAGCCTGTGTTTACACTAAGTCTCTAAATGGCGCAGCGCTCAAATACACTTGACGATATCGCTTGAAGAACGCGAGGTACTTCAGCTGCTCACCAGAAAAGGCTTCAAGATCTTGCGATTAGAAAACTCAGTTGTGTGGCAGCAATTTGCTCCCTGTGGTGTTCGTGCACCCTAAGTGCACAACAAGTGTTTCACAAGGACACCACAAGGACACCACAAGGACACAAACCATTTTTCATATTTTTTAATCTAAAAATAGCCTAATAAATTCTTATGAAGAAGCAACGAGCGACGTATTCGTTTCTGTTAACATGACAGTTCCATTTAAGTGTGACAATTAGGAACCAATTTTCGAGAGTATGTGTCTGATGAGTGAATGTTTTAATGAGCAGTTCTGCTACACGGGAGCACTTCAGTTATATGAATATATCTGTTCTGTGATCTCTGCTGTTCAGTTGACATTCATTTGAATTAAAGTACTGGTACTAAGCGTGTGAGTGTTTCACCCAAGTGACTTTTTTATAGTTTTCTGATCATTCACTGCGATAGAATGACTAGTATACGCACGAGGAAATGACACCAACAGCTATATGAATACCTCCCCGAAACCCCTTTGAAGTTCGATTTCACTGAATAGAGTTGTCATTCCTCTTTCAGTGCATTTAATTAAGGGAAGGCGAAGTGACTGAAGAAATGAGAGTGTTTTTTGAAAGACCGTTCTTCTAAGTCCTTAAGTTTACGTTTCTTTCCTTGATGCTACAAAAACGATTTTAGAAGCCAACCTTAATTGTGCATAGAACAATTTCGTGGAATGACCCGGAGACCATATGTGTTCAGAAGAAAGGGGTCAGCCATTTAGGGCACTTGGTACTCTACTATGGAAGAGCATAAAGCCGTCCACTGGTGCACACATTTAATGAGTCCATGTTGTGTTTAGAAAAAGTGGGTAACTATTCATAGTACTAGGTACCCTGCTATGGGAGAGCACGAAGCCATCCAGTAGTTCGTGTGATTCAGCCAAGAGATTAGCGACAGAAGAAATTCATAGGCTAACTAAATTAGGATTCAACGCTTCTGAACTACTAGCTTGAAACTTTGACAGGAGTGAAACATGGTTTGTGCACCGGTGTTTTCAATAGCAAAATCTTGATTTTTGACTGCTCGACTCACCACCACACAGTGGGAGAGTAAGCAGAATAATGCTTTTAACAGTAACGACGAACCTTCAATTGATAATAGGAACAGTGTGGCCTGAAGGCGAGTTGTGGAATTCATCCAACTCTCGTGTCGCACACCCGTTCATGATGGACCGCGACCACTTGACACGCCGACAAGCCGAGACTCTCTCCCCTGTATTCGCCGGAATTCTCTAGTAGACTTTTTCTGAAATAAATGTTTTTTACAGAGTTCAGGGACTCAGCGCCGCCATCTGAGGCCACCAAGACCAAGCTGCCGGCCAAGCTCTAATAAAGTTTCCTCTCTCTCTCTCTTACCACCACCACCACCACCACCATCTCCTCTGTATTCAGGCTGTGTCAATTCTTAGACAGTCTACGCAGACTGCTTAGAAGACAGCACCGAGCCCATGCTGTACGAGAATTCGAACACGTCTAGACGACTTTTACGTGACAAGGCGTCACCTCGCGTCGAGAAGAGAAATCCAAATTAAACTAACATAACAGTTGTATTTTCTGGTTTAATTTTTGTTAAAATCTGAAAAAAAATTAAACGTTACTCCCATTGAGCTTCTGGAGAAGCGTATGCTTGTGTGCAGACGACCATTCCGGCGAGATCGTTCTATTGCCTAGTTCACACTGAAACATCCGCTTTCTACAGCGACCGAAATTCCCCTGCCGCCGAAACGCAGCGTCGTTCACACTGGACGCGCCCCGCGCCGCCGAATATGCCATCTACTACGGGGCGAACGCGGGATGGATGCGCTGTCACCCGGTTGTTGTCGCGGCTCGCAAACGCTACTACGCTATCCGGTGGTGTATACTTCGACGATTCTCGTACGCAAGAAGCAAGAAAAGACAGTACTGGTTACTTTGCTGGCAAGTGGCTGTCTTGTAATGCACGAAGAGCAGAAAAACCACCGACGCCAGTGGCGTTGGTGGGTTCGTTTTGCTCTGCAAGACCGCTACAAGCTCGGTCACGCCAACAGCAAGCTCGGTCACCTCTTTCACGAAATACGGAGGCGAAGTAGGCACAGAGTAGGTTAAACTCACGTCGAATTCAACATTCAGTTACGTGCACTGCGGCATAACAAGTGAGTAGGGCTTAGCCGCCATTTATCAAAATTCCTTGACTAGCGCTCCCATTGGTCCGCGGTGACCGCTTCGGCGGCAGACGCCGCAAAAATCGGTCCTAGAGCGATCGGCGCGGAGAGGGCCCTTTCGGCGGATCTCGCCGCCGCCGAACCGGATTCGAAGCACTTTCGGCGGCCGGAATGCTCAGTGTGAACGCGGCCTATCTGAGCGATTCACTGAGTCGCCATTTTGTTCAGACAGCAAAGTAGCCTGCATCGTATTTGTCTACCATGCGGTTTTCACTGAGCTGTCTACTTTGGCAACTACGCGAGTATTAGAATGGGACTTAAGATGGCCGCCGTTCATTTAGCCGTGTATTTAGTAATCTGCGGTCAGTATTGAAACACACCCTAGAAACGCTGCTTGGCTTGAACTTGACTTGCCACCCGCTTCAATGCAGCCTGAACGTGTTTCGAACGCGCAGTCTTTTGGCATTGCCAAGGCAGAACAAACGCACAAGCGCATTTCGAACGCGCTGCATAGAAGGTGGTTTCAAGTCAAGTTCAAGTCAAGGAGCGTTTATGAATACGTGGGTAAGGTGCTTTATCTAAGAAAGCAATTACTGACATTACTGGTTAAAGACTTATTCCATTTGTACTCACAACAGTGCAAGAAAGCACAATGAACTTGGAAAACACAGACGAGTCTGTGTTTCTTTCAGTGTTGCGGAATGGGCGCCTCCATTCTACTCCAATTCCATTCCGGGGAATTAGGACTTAGCACAAATCCATTCCTTTGAATTCCTCGCAACGAAAACAAAACTTGGCCCATTGCCACCCCGGGATTGGCTGGGCAGTTCAATTCCATTTCTGAATTTTCTCAATTTGAAACGCATTCTGACAATTTTTTGAGTAATGAATGAACGCCCCCATAAAAATGGCGTCATGAGATGCATTGCGAGCTTCAAAAAGAAAGCAATACACGCTACGAAGGTCGAGGGTTAACAGCTATATGGCATATCTCGTGTTGTAAAACCACCCTATACTGATTCCCATATGAGCAGTTCTCGCGTTGCGCATAATATTTGCATGGTAAGCATGTTTGAACGAAGGGTGATCTTTTATTGGTTTAAGCTTAAATTTGCTCAATATTAACAGACGATAGAACGTATTTTATGTTCACAAAAGTAGTATTCAAGAAGACTGCGAAGTTTTGCCACGCGTATTGAGTGGTCGTGAAAATGGAGAAAACTAAAAAATTGTTAATGGAGAACAAAACGCTTTAGGTATGCACCACCACTTGGGCACCTTGTGCCTTTTCATCCAATACGGAGCAGTGAACCACATTGCTTGTCAGCACTCACGCTTGTTAAACGTGCCTCGCAAGCGTGGATGGGTTGAAGAGAACTTTCTGTGTTCTCCTGAGCGCAGATATGAATGTCTGCCTTGTCGCAAAGGTTAATAACTTGTGTCAGTTACTAAACTGCTCGCGAGATAAAGATCAGGCTGTGCATAGAGTATTCGCCACTATCGGTGGGGTGGGGGGCTATAAATTAGAACCAACGTGCAGGATAACTTGTTCCTCTCTTCAGTATCTACTGGGATAATGCATTTGTCAGCTAACTCACGGCCGGGCTAGACTGTACTTGGTCGCACTTCGAGCGCGCAGGTGCAGCCTTGCCCGGCCTTGGCTAACTTAAGCCGCGGTTTCTCTTTCACACATTGGCAGATAGTTCACAATTTAACACTACACTTATATTTGGGTTCGGCCAACTAAAGACGGACCTAGAGAATGCGTTGTGGCCTTCGACTTCGATAGAACATGCGCTCAAGCCTAGATGGCTAATGTGAGCAAATTACAGTAGTATTAACGGTGTAGCAAAATACGTTCCTCCCCAATTTCCCCTCTGCTTGTCGATGTGAACACGGTTATGTGCCAAGTCTTAGGAACCGAGCGAAGTTACGAAAACAAATTACAGCATATTCACGGAATGAATTACGATGAATGGGGCGAAGCGTCCGTCCATCCGGACACATGGACGGGCGGATAGACAGACAGACGTACGGACTCACAATTGGTTGGACGGACGGTAGTACAGGAGCACAGACGGACTGACAAACACGCAGATGGACGGACTCACAATTCTTCGGACGGACGGATGGAAACATGAACGAACAGACAGATGAACTCACAAACGGACGGAAGCACGAACGAACAAGTGTACACACAGACGGACGGACGGACGCTTCACCTCAATCATCATGATGCACTACATGGATATTCTGTCGCATTTTCTCAAGGACATATGCACGCGACGCCACCTATTGAGCAACTCACAAACTAGAGGTAGCTGCACACTACCAATACGACTACAGACCAGAAAATTACCACGGCCAAAGGAGCTTCGCCCCTATAAAAAAGAACGATAATAGTGAAATGATCCCGCCACAGAGCATTGGGAGTGCGGGATGACCAGTTCGCAGCTCGAAATTGAAGAAAGTGTGATCTCCTGGGCCTGATCTCTTGAACGTTTTATCTTCCAAACACGTTCAGCAATCGGTCACTAGTTCTTCGGTCACTATACGTTGACGTCATATAAAGTGCTTAAGCGTCCTCGTGATTTTTAAATCATGCAATAAAGTTCGCAGGCAGTACAAGGTGCAAAAAGAAGCTTCTTGATTTTGTTTTTCTTTCATAAAAATTTGCAACAAAATGTTAGGAACTATACGGGTGCTTTGCCGTTTAGCTTTAAAACCCGAATTGTGAATGACGTCTTTTTGAACGGTTGGTTCTGAAAAAATAAAAATAAACGTGAGATAAAAAAAATTGCCCGCAGCTTCCCTCGGGGGAACACTGAGGAGGATGCGGAGCATATAATTGGTTAACGGGGTGTTAAAGTGCGACTTACTTGGGTCGATGGCTAAATTGGTTAACGTGGTTGTGAAATGGGGTGTTAAATTGCGACATACTTGGGTCGATGGCTAAATTGGTTAACGTGGTTGTAGGGGGGGTATTAAATGAGTGAACACGTACACACGTATGCGAAAGGGCGGCGCTGGTCGAAGGGACGTCGATCATTGTGTTTGTGGATTCGTTGGAATTCATTTCACCGCGACCTTGGACGTCGACGCGCCGTACAAACCAACCAACGAGCGGCAACTGAGCGAGCGAGCGCCGACCTTGAGTATATATACAGTGCGACGGCGCATGCACTGTCAGCTGTTGAATGTTCTCGAAGCGCGACGGTGCATGCGCGTCCACTAGAGAATCAGGAGAATTGTAGATGTCGAACGCGGTGTGTAGAGGAGGAAGGGTGCACAGATGGTGGAGGAGTGAAGCGCGCGCGGTGTGTAGAAGAGAAAAGGATGCACAGATGGTGGAAGAAGGAGGAGACGGTGCGACGGCGCATGCGCGCGCGTCAGCTGTCGAATGTTCGAGAAGCGGTGCGGACGGCGCGGACGGCGCACTACAAGGCGCGAGTATAAGATGCTTCCGCATCTAAAACTATCGCCGTCTACTTATGTGTTGCGCTTCAAAAAACATAAGCTGCTCAAGCATGAACCACTGGACGAAGAAGCGCGTCTGGTAGAGCCAAGGAGGTCAAAGTAATATTTTCTGAAGTGGAGGAGGTGCCCCTAAGGTGAAGCCGGGCGCCGTCATCTTGTAATAGGCTGGAAAGCGCGCCTTCCCCAATTCTAGCCGCTGCGGCCTCACGGATGTTCCCTATGTTTTCCAACGTTGTGGTGATCCGGACGTTGTCTGGATACATTGTGCCTTTCTTAAGGCTACGCAAATCAAGTGAGAGGGTGCTCTTGGATGATGTTTCAGCTGTGAGTTACATATTTAGAGCTTTATGAAAACTTCTCCGTATGCCTGAACACTTGACAGCTTCAACTTTGTCTTCACGTATCTCACAGTAATTCTTTATTTTTCCTAACAGGTTTCTTAAGAACCCAAGTGTTCAAAGCACGCCGGAGCGTACTGTTGAGCATTTGTGTCCCTAAAATGACGGGATGACTAGAACCCCAAAGATGGTGATAACATATGTTAGACGCACTTCTGGTCTAATTATTACAACCAGACTGGGCTGCGACCTACTAGTTGTCCGGCTAGGCTTGACGCATTTCTAGAACACCTGCAAAGTCCAGTGGTACACATCCTTGTGCTTGTTGATACCACTGGAGCGGCGCCCAAATAGGAAAAGAACAGACCGTTCACTATTCGTTGAAATGAAACAGGCGATCGACTTCTGATATTTTGTTATCAGTTCCTTGTTGCGTTAATTAAAAAGGTAGCTTGCTACAACGATCGTAGTTAACATTGTTCGGGCAATGCACAGAGGCCCGTCTTTTATGGCATTCGTGTCTTTAATTATTGTTACTGCAGTGAGTAAAAACAGTATGTCTGAACCTGTGCAATGCTCGTTTCCGCTGTAAAGAAAGTGGCACTGACCGAGGCGCAGGGTACTCCTGCCGTCAAATGTATTAAACTTGAAAAAGTTGTTGAATATGTGACATGACAGTTGCATCATTTACATGGCAGCTCTTACAAAAAAAAAAACAAAAACAAGCTTCATGTTTTCTAAGGGGAGATAAAAAACAGCTCCAGAACAATATTCTACCACAGATAAATCGTAGATAATACAAAGTCAGCGGGGATTTATTTTCAAGCTATAATAAAAGAGATAAAGAAACCAAAAAAGTTTGTCTGAGGAAGGGAGAGGGCGGTGTTCACCGCAAACTTCCCTCATACATCCAGCAACTCCTTCACAGGGTAAAGAAACGCCAGAAAGGCACGTATCCATGCGAGCTTCGCGCGTTTGCATTAATGCTGCGCTGCCATTCTCCGTCAGCTTATGAGTATGTACTCTCGAAGTTAAAGATCGAGCACTGTCAGCAGAGTGCATTATGCGAGAACGGCACACAGTTCCATGAAAAAAAAATTGCCCGCAGCTTCCCTCGGGGGAACACTGAGGAGGATGCGGAGCATATAATTGGTTAACGGGGTGTTAAAGTGCGACTTACTTGGGTCGATGGCTAAATTGGTTAACGTGGTTGTGAAATGGGGTGTTAAATTGCGACTTACTTGGGTCGATGGCTAAATTGGTTAACGTGGTTGTAGGAGGGGGTGCTAAATGAGTGAACACGTACACACGTATGCGAAAGGACGGCGCTGGTCGAAGGGACGTCGATCATTGTGTTTGTGGATTCGTTGGAATTCATTTCACCGCGACCTTGGACGTCGACGCGCCGTACAAACCAACCGACGAGCGGCAACTGAGCGAGCGAGCGCCGACCTTGAGTATATATACAGCGCGACGGCGCATGCACTGTCAGCTGTTGAATGTTCTCGAAGGAGAAGCGCGCGCGCGGCACAGATGGCGACGGCGCATGCGCTGTCAGCTGTCGAATGTTCTCGAAGGAGAAGCGCGCGCGGCACAGATGGTGGGCGACGGCGCGACGGCGCATGCGCGCGCGTCAGCTGTCGAATGTTCGAGAAGCGGTGCGGACGGCGCGGACGGCGCGGACGGCGCACTACAAGGCGCGAGTATAAGATGCTTCCGCATCAAAAAAAAAAGACTGGATTAACAGCTGAGTGACCGTCTCGAAAAAGCTTGCCCAATGCTGCACAGACACTCAGCACTGTACGTTGATTGCTGATGACAAATGATAAAATATGTTGATATTATGGGCGACTGCCGTAGTTCGATATGAGGACCTTGGGTCTGGAATGCATGATGACAGACTGCATGTGCATACGTTCGCTGACTAAACTCAGGACTTCGGCGAAGCACCTAACAGTCGCGTGTGCCCGAACTTGTTCAACATCTGTCGATGCGGCCTCATGAAGCGTGAGGCACACGGGACCGATTTCAGCTCTCCCCTAATAGAGTACCGAGTACTGTAAATCATTAACCAATTTTTCTAAACACACATGCCACACGACTAAAAAGTTTGCGGGTATAACGTGGCAATGGAAAGCACAGGACTGGCTTGATTGGAGGATCACGGAAGAGTCCTTCGCCCTGCAGTGGGCGTAGTCAGGATGATGATGATGATGATGATGATGATGATGATGATGACACAAGTGTGTTTTTAAAATTGATTCGTTGGCTGGAACGGAGAAACAAGTTAACGAAATTGTATCGAAAACTGCAGATAGAACTCAACATTTAGGTCAAGCTTTGGCCTAATTAGTTTTTGCATGATGAAGTACGAACCGCACGATATTCTACACGGGGACACAAAAAAGGAGGCACAGACAAGTGCTGTCAGTGCCGGCTCTTGTGTGTCCCGGTGTAGAATATGACGCTGTTTGTGCTTCATCATGCAGATGGAAACTATCTAAATGGCGTCGACTGCAAGATGAATACTCTTTATTGAAGCACGTCTAAGAAAAACAAAACCACTGGTTCTGAAGCTATTGGGCTTGTCTTGAGAAAAGTATTGGCTTTCGATGAAAGCCTTGATGAACATAGCTTTGTCGATCAGCTTCATATCCCACGCCAAGAAAGGAGCCTAACTCTACATATGCCTATGATTTTGTCACATAAATAAAATAATCAGGAAAATGAGCGCCGAGAATGTGGGGTCTGCTCTGACGAGTATGCTCCTTTCTAAAAGCCAGCGATACCCTTAGTCGGTGTGCATGCATGCAAGGAAAACGCCAAGAAAAAAAGAATAAAATAGACTGTTCTTGTCTGCCATTTGACTTCTTATTCTAGACAACTTCCTCCCAAGTTCCCGCCATAACAGTTAGAAACCACGGCGGTAAGACGCGGCGGGCGCGCTTTGGCTCCCGTACCTTGCCTTTGGCAAGTTGGTCACCGCGCCACAGAACACCTACCAGTTTCACCTACCAGCGAATCAGCGCACTGCGTAGATTCGCTGCGCCCCACTGGTATGTATAGGCGGCCTCCACTCTGGCAAGATTTATTTAAACCTCCTTCGGTAGGGCATTATGGTTGTGCTTCTCTAGCCGCCAAAATGCACGGCGTTACCCGGGCCTCCCCAACCCTAGAACAGAGCGAACGTGGGTGTCCTTCGGCGCAAATCGTCGCTTCGGGACGCCGCCGTGGCCGTGGTTACGTAGGCTCTCCTGCTGCAGGTGGCTTCCGGAACCAATGTTTTTCAAAGCTTTATTATCGCTCTGTCTCTACGGAGGGAGTGTGCCGCGCTGACCTTCGCCGACAGAGTTTCGGGCGAAGGCGTCCACGTGTCTAGACAGGCGAGACAGTATTGCAAAAAAAAAAAAAAACGGGAGGAGGGTGGAGGAGTATGAGGTGAGACGGCGCGCAAGCTGGTATAGACAATTCACGAAGGGGGTTTCAGTGCCGCCATATTGGGCTCTTAACCTTGCTGTTTTGCATCTTAAACAACTAAACAAACAGTGTTATGGTAGACGCGTGAGCATGAAAGCGCTAGAATCAGTGCATACGATGTTTCATGGCCTTATTAGATCACGTCGCAATATACGATAGCAAAAAAAAAAATATCGTCTCAACAGTCCAAGATCGCGGTGCCTAGATGGTTTAGGTGAAGCAGTCTATACGAAAGCTCGCAGTGAACAAAAGCGTCGCGCCAGCTTTAATGCGCATCACAATTTAGAGAAGCCTTTTTTCTCATATGCGTTCGAGTCACTGATGGCGACAGAAGCTAACACAAAGAAGTGAAGGGTGGGGAAACAGCATGCGACGGGGGTGCCTCCTAGGGAAAAAAATCGCAAGATGTGAAAAAAAGGGGGGGGGGGGTGATGCGGCTGTCGTAGTTCCGCTCAACCGCGTTTACAGGAAGAATTGAGAAACTTCAGAGGAACACAGTCGATATAAACACAGAGTTGTAGTATGCGCGTTGCTTATTAATGTACTGTATGTGTAATCAGCCATGTCATTTTAAAAATGCTGCTTTATTGTCAAACTCGAGGGTATGATATACTAATTTTATTCCCATTTCATTCCTCCAAGCGCTATACTACATTCCGGGGTCGCGAAAATGTGGAATGATTCCGGAATCATTACAATCCCGGAGTGGCAATTCCAAAAAACCAGTTTCTTTCTAGTCTCTCGTGGCTTCTTGCGCTGTTGTCAGTATAATGGACCACCAACATGCCTAAAGATTTTCACTGTTATTCTAATTGGTATGCAGACGTAGCCCACTACCATAGTTATTGCTTAATTCATTCAATTATTATCACTATGGCTTATCCAAGAACTTCTCGATGACGTGCTTCCATAGAGAAAGAAGAAGACAAGAGCGGACACTCGGCAAAACCTGGCCTCAGGAAGTGCGTCACGACTACGTAACGAACTAGTGCTCCCACCAAACTTCAGAGGGCGCAAGCGCAAAAAAAACACAGTTATAATCAATGCAACAAAATTGTTTTCACAAATTAATAATTACACGCCCAAATTTGGTATTTTTTTATACATAAAACAATTTATTACACACACCTTACGCGATTATTTTTCTTCAGCCGTACTGTCATAAACACCATCTACCCAGCGACAAGCTCATGCATGACTGACGGCGAGAAGCATTCGTCGCTTTCGTCAACGTCGGCTGCGTCGGCGTTTTCGTGCGTGAGATAACAGGTGAGGCACGTTTTCAAGCGAAGCTTGTTGAATGACATGTTGTTGGTCTTGTTGGGTCATTTTTTTTTCAGAAAACGGTTACGCCTGCGCGAAAAAGACACCATGCAACAAACATAGAAAGATGCACACACACACGTTGCGCTTCGTGTGTGCGAGTTTGTTTCTTACGTGGCGTCTCATTCACGCAGTTGTAACCTTTTTCTGACGCTTGTAAGGACTGGGAGGTTCGCTAAAAAGAAAGTTTGTGGCTCTATGCGGCGGTTAGACGGGAACATTGTGCAACGTATGCAGTATAGCAAAGGCGGCACGGCGTCAAGCCGAAGCGACGCGTGCTGCGTCTGCCACGGACGCGAGCGTCTGTGCGCTGAGCATAGCTGGGCAGCTAGGTCATAGGCTCGGTGGCTCGGTGCAAAATATTGAGAATAGTTCGCTGGGCCTCGCATGCTTCACGACGCGTTTCCCGAAGCCTCGGAACACGAATAATTCTTGGTGTGCCGGAGGCAAATCTGGACTAGCCAAGTGGCCATCATCTTCGTTTCTTCGCTAGCCTTGTGCCACTAGTGCAAGCTGCCCACAAATTTTTTTTACGTTTCCAATATCATTTTACCGCACAAATTTCAACTACGATTTTTCTTCCCAATGTACTGCTGATACTGCGTACGCACGAAGGTGTTCTAAAGTTTCCAGGCCGCGATACCATTGCATTACAAGGGATAGCGGCCTGGAAACTTCTGATCTTTGTTCGTGGTCTTGACGTATATCTTTGTAAGTCAGAGTTTTATGGGTCAGAGATGTATCACTGGTTTTGTATTGTGCATCGGTTAGCTAATCATTCAAAGGGGTTTGCTGGTACACTTATGACGTGCACATATCTTTTTCGTAATTTGACAGTGAAGCATCCACTTACTAACATTTTCAGACCGCGCTGAAGCCATGCCGTCCGGCGGTCCAAGCTACGGCAGCTACTGCTGTGTATCGTGGTGCTTCAACAATGGCAGAACCCACAAGAAGCCTGGGACGAGTTTCTTCCGCGTACCACGGGACGGCAGGTGTGTTAAAGCTTTTGTATGGTTTGCATGTCTGTAGGCTTACTGTTCGTACTTGCTAAGTGAGGGTAACAATAAAAAATCACTATTCAAGCACTTCCCCTTTCAGCTGATAGTTCATTGCCAATGCAGGATGAAAGCATGGATGCAGTATGCTGGACGCGATGATCTCCTGAGTAAGCCGGCCAGCCTATTGTACGCAACGTACAGGGTTTGTAGCGACCATTTTACTGCTCAAAGTTTCATGGACCCTGGGCACACAAGGCTTACAAGAATGGCTGTTCCCAGTGTGCAACCAGCTGCACCATGTAAGTGATTGACTGAAACTCAAATATGTGCAATAGCAGCCACTTGTATTGAATCAGTGGCGACAGTTAACTGTGAAGATCTTTGTAGCCGATGGAGAAACCTCACTACAGAAGTAACACTTGGAAAGTCTTAAACTCTGTGAATTGTGGGCTATTACCTTCCTAACAGCAGCTTTACATTTCTGTCATGTTTTGATGCTCTGGACCTGCGCAACTTGTTTTGAAAGACTTTAAAGGGCTATTTCACGTTATCTTCAAGCCTTAGTGCACATGTACGTATACCTTTCATCAGTGAAAGCTGCCACTGTTGATAATTCCAAAAATCACAAATTACTTGTTTCCTAGTTGGTGCCTTCTCTTTTCTTCCACGTTCGACCAATTTATGCGTTTGAAAGAGCTGTTTAAGTTTCCCCATGCTACAAGCTTTGTAACTTGTACCAACTGCACATATATGCAGGTTCTCTGAGCGTCGCTTCATGTAGTGACTGTGACATGGCTGCAGAAGCTGCACTGCAAGGTGCGGATGAGCTTCAGTTTGTGTTATTTTAAGCCTCTTACTGACACATTGTCGTAATTTCATTTCTTCAGGACCTGCGGTAGAGGCTTCAAAAAGCGGCTCCCACACATTGAGGTGCCCCGATGAACAGGGTGCGTTCAGTGTCGCGATTTCTTTTTTTTTTACCCAAATTGACTGTTGACCAAACCTCTGCAGGTGGCAGCTCCCTTGTAGCTGGTGAAAGAATTTCTGCTGATTTCGTCTTGCCGGAGAAAACCTTAACCAGTCGTTCAGCTGTCACAAAAGGAACCTGTGTGGCCGGTAAGTTGTATGTTCACTTCAATACCAGAGTGGATTGATATAGAGACTTCCGCAGGCCGCTCGCAAGATTGTTCCGACAGCACTGTCCGAGGCACTGAACAAGCTTCACAAGACCCTCCAGAAGACGTCTCCGCCAACAGCTCCACGCCTGAGTGCCTTAGAGATAATGGTGACTATGCTTTTATTGCAGCAGTTTTTAATGTGCTATTTTATGTGTAGGACATTCTGAGGAAACTATCCTCAAAAGGACAATACGTGTGCACTTACAAAATGTAAGGGTGGGCTCTGAGTGATTTTCATTTTTTTTTGTGCATTGTCAACATTGTGAATGGTTTGTTTTTAGGTAGTGGAATCGAATACTTTGTACCACAGAAAGTTGTGCACCTTGGGTCTGAAAGAGCGAGGAAAGTGCTCGTATGGGATTAGTTGTTCTTTGCTTTTACATCAATTTTTTTGTTTATTGCAGTGCGTTCCTGTGTGCCAGTGACAATGTCTCCATCAATGAAGTACAAGCAAACCATTAAACATCTGCAAGCCAAAGTAGCAGCACAGCGGAAAACTATCAAAAGACTGCAGAGACAGCCTCACCGAGCACCGTCATCGACTTCGAAGGCCCTTGAAGTTATCCGACCGCACGTCACCGAGGAGGTTTTTAAACTTCTTTCTGCACATGTTCGCTTGAGGCCCAAACGCAAGGGCAAGCGGTTTCCCGTGTGGTTCAAGAAATTCGCTTTTCACTTAAACTTCCGAGGTCCGCGAGCATACCGATTTCTGGCTCCATATTTTTCTTTGCCCTCCCGGCGTTCATTAAGGAGGTGGCTAGCTAATGTAAAGATGACTCCAGGCATAATTCCAGGAATCCTTTCTTCCATTGCAACAAATACCCAAGCTTGGAATCAACGGGACCGAGTGTGCGCTTTAGTTTTCGACGAAATAGCACTCAAAAAGAATTTGTACTATGATGCTTCAAGAGACGTTGTCCAGGGTTTTACAGATGATGGCACTCATCGCACTTCAACCATCGCTGATCGAGCACTGGTTTTTCTGCTTGTTGGTGTTTCGAGAAAGTGGGTTCAACCGGTTGCTTTTACTATAGGGCACACATCAACACCATCATCTGTTATGCATAACTTGCTGGTGTCACTCATTTTGGAGCTTAGGAGCATTAATATTGCAGTGAAAGCAGTCATTTGTGACCAGGGCAGTTCAAATGTAAGTCTCGCTAACCAACTAAGAGTGACTGTAGCAAAGCCTTTTTTTGAAGTTAATGGTGAGCGGGTATATTACATTTTTGATGTTCCGCATTTAATTAAAACAACGCGCAATAATGTCCAAGCACACAAGTTATACATTGGGGATGACATCGTTAACTGGTCGCACATTGTAAGCCTTTACCAATCCTCACATGAGTTGCGATTGGCTCCAAAGTTGACTGAACGGCACGTTCATCAGAAACCTTTTTCTAATATGAAGGTCAGCAGAGCAACTCAGGTCCTCAGTGCATCAGTTTCGATTGCTATCACGGCAATGGTGTATGCGAAGGTGCTGCCTGCCTCAGCCATCACTACAGCTCAATTTTGTGATCGTATGGACAGGATTTTCGATGCCTTGAACAGCTCGAGTAAAAAAAGAACTTCGCAAAAGCTGCGGCATGCAATCATGAAAAATGATTCAGAGCTGATTGACTTCCTCCGAGGCCAGCTTCCCTGGATTGCATCATGGCAGTTTGTTGGCAGACGTCAACCACAAACCATCGTAGGTTGGCAAATTACAATTCAGGCAATTTGTCAACTATGGGACGACCTCTCCAAAAATTACAATTTTGAATACCTGTTAACACGCAGGCTTCAACAGGATCCTCTGGAGAACATATTTGGCCACATTAGGCAAAAACAGGGTTGCAACACCAACCCCAATGTAGCACAATTTATTTGTGGCCTGAAGCACATCTGCATAAGAAAACTCTTCAAGCTGTCAGAATACGGAAATGTCGAGGATGATGAATGTGACCTCCTCCAAGAGCAGCTCTCGCCATTCTCCCTCACCAGTGCGTCTCTTGTGGATAATGAGGAGTGTGCACAGCCACAGCCTGACGACTTTCCCGCTCTAGACGATCTCTCTGAACTTGCGACAAACATTCACTCCCATATTATCGATGACTCCGCTGCATATTATGTAGCTGGTTTTCTCATCAAACACTTCCTTCGGAATGCATGTGACGGTTGTAGTTGCCCACAGTTACTGAAAGACGACAGTGAGACGCTTAAGGGTACCCACCAGTATTTCACAATGCTCTAAGCATACCACGTCCCCAGCGAACTTTTTGGGAATCTCACTGTGCCATCAGAAGCAGCTTTTGCATACGTACAACAACTTGAATCTCACTTTCTTGCCATAATTGAGGCCACTGCACATCACCTGAAAGTGTGCGATGTTTTGTATCACCATCTGTCAAGTGTTGGCGATTTTCATTTCTGCTCTGCTGGGTGTCGCGCTAAGTTTCTGAAAATGTTTTGCCGGGTTCGTTTATGTTGGCATGTGCGTTTTGTGAACTGAAACTTAGACAGGGTTAGGTTCCAGTCTTCAATCTCGGGCATACAGCTTGACAAGTTCAAAGGTTAGCAATTAGCGGCGGGTTTACACTAAAGTATTCGAGTTGAGCCGAATCCTGCAATAGCTTTGTTATGTTATTACTTCGTTACAGCAGACTTCATTATGGTCTTATATGCTTATATTCAGTTCAACTGGACTAACCACTCCTTCGTTGCATTCATTGTTTTGGTTACCCGCTATGAAGAGTACGAACACTGTGTATTCGCTCGAAGTGATTTGCATAACCTTAAAAAGAATGTTGGGTATCCTGTCTGTATTTTTTGTAGCAAATGCGGGCGAACTGTACACTTTACTGTGGGTCGCTTGGTCACTGTGTATGCTTTATCTCTCCAGCTCAAGTAATATATCGATAACAAAACCGCTTGTTGAAATGTCTTCGAGCGGGTAAGGAACACAGTATGAAGTGGGCACGGTTCATGTTATCACGCTTTTCCTATTTTAGCTTCTCATCAACCTCCTCATCTCGCCCATCAAAATTTTCAAAAGAATACCCAAACTTGTAGCGTTTGATGGGGCTGCGGACGCTGCCATTTCATTTTTATATAACTTGTGAGTGATAACGTACGATGTAGAGCCTTTGTGAAAAATAATGAGCCAAAGTGGTTCCCTTCTGCTATTTATTAGCCCTGTAATACCGCTCTCGTAGCACCAATTAAGGTCCACAATTCTGGATAAGTGATGACTACAATCTATTTTAGCTCGCAAGCGTCACAGCAACACCCACACGCAAATCACTTGGGATCTTAAGTTTTTGATGAAGGCGACGCATAACAAAAGCCACAAGACCTGCCAGTGTTGTAGCATAAAGTTTGTCTTTCACGTAGTGAGCAAGCTGCAAAGCCCTACCTTTCTGAGGACAAGCAGGCATCAAGTCTGCTTTTTTTCATTTTGGACTAGCTGTTCTTAAGCACAGCCAGCACACTGCACCTTTGCCTTTCTGCTGTATTGTGTCGTGTGGTTTCTGTGCGCTCTTTTTTTCTATGCATTATTTCGGTTAACCCCAGGCGTGATTCGCGACTTCATTGCTGTGTATACGTCACTTCTTCCTTCTTCATCAGCATTGTGCGCTGTGTTTTTGCCATAGATCCTTACTTACCCACTGGCCCGGTGTGTCATACTTGACCAGCTTCTCGGCTTCTGCCAACTCTAGCGATGTGTGCGTTGTCTGTGTTCTCTATGTATTTGTTACAATATTTGTTACAATTTATTTGTAAGGCGAGATACATTTGTTGTCTACCTTTGTCATATTGTGCTTTTTATATTCTCATACTCTACCTTGCCTTTGAATAAAACATTGCGGATGCTCTGTTTCTTTGACTGATATATACATTGATCACTTGTTCCAAAAGAAAAACACAAGCGCGATGAATAAAACCGTAGTGAATTATCATTACCTGCATCTCTTTTTATTATAACTTAATCGAAATAAAAATTACGTCACGACCGATTCGCACAAACCACTGAACAAAACAAAGCAGGGAATCGCTAAATCAAAACGACCTACAAAAACTATCCATTTGGGCGATGAATAGTGGTCTGAAATCATGAACTTTCGTCATAGCCAAACGTCGGTTATGCAAAGTAATTCAAAATTTGCGCCAGTGAAACCGAAACCGGAAGCGCACGCCACTTGCTCTCATCAACCACTAGGTGTGCAAGAGTCGATTGGGCCGCTGGGGTCTATGGGAGTGTCCACTCTTCACCTTTTTTTATTTCTCTATGGTGCTTCTTCCAGTATGGATACATGCGTGTGTGAATGCCTGCAGTGTTTTTTTTTCATTCCTGAAAAAATAGTTCTAAGTCGAACATTGTTCTGCTTCTCATTTTTGTCGCCTTGTGCACCACAGCCCCTCCACGTGTAACATAAAACACCATCTGATACAGAAACGCCCATTACTGCTCATCGCGTTTGCGTGAAGGAAACACCGAACTCGGTACACAAACTGCAAGGCGATAACAGCCGGTCTTTCTAAGCCGCAGTGTTTACACGCTAGTGATGAGCGAGGAGTGATGGCGCACTCTATATAGTGCACTGTTATGTTGAGGCAGGCCAAAACAGCAACGGGTGCAAGTAGCAAGCGTAGATTAATACAAAGGTGAACGTCCCCACAGACGTGTTTGCTTCAGAATAGAACATAGCGTGTGCTGCGTCAAACATGTTGTGTGAAGAGAGGACAAGAAAGATGGAGATATTATATGCTACATGTAAAATATATCTAGCTTTAAAATATATTCCATCATTTTTTCCGGACTTTACGGAGCTTGTGCAACGACCAGGCGGCCCAGAGAGAAACAGAGCTCTAGCTACATTTCAAGCTTGCCTCCTAATAGAACCGTCCTACATGAATATATGTAAAAAATGATTCCTCACGCGTGTATCCTAACATATGTATGTATGGATGTATGGATGCATGCACGCATACACATACATACATACATACATACATACATACATACATACATACATAATACATACATACATACATACATACATACATACATACATACATACATACATACATACATACATACATACATACATACATACATACATACATACATACATACATACATGTATAAATTAGTTTTAATTGATTTATATGTGGGGTTTAACGCCCAAAAACCACCATATAATTATGAGAGACGCCATAGTGGATGGCTCCGGAAATTTCGACCACCTTGTTGGGGGGGGGGCGGCTTAAATGTGCACCCAAATCTTAGCACACGAGCCTGCATAATTTCCACCTCCATCGAAAATGCAGCTGCCGCTCTCGGAATTCGATCCCGTGACCTGCGGGTGCGCAGCCGAGAGCCTTAGTCACTAGAACACCGCGGCGGGGCGACTTCGTTTTAAGATCTTTGTTCCCGGGCCACTATCTCACCTATTCCTATGAGAGCGTGGCCTGCGAACTTTTGACTCTCATTTCCCACATATCTTGCAATGAAACGGCAGATGCGAACCCGTTCAATGTTTGATGGAGAGTGCGTTATTCCGTAAAGAGTCATTAATACATCGGCCTGTTAGAACGGAATCTGGTACACTCCACCCACAAAACACTCCCCAAAAAGTTGCTCATGCATTATATCACAACAGTGTTTCAGATCACCAGCTATCATCACACGCCTACAAACGCTAAATATTTTACACTGGGCTCAGGCAACACGAACGTGAAATCTTGAAGCAACATTCTTAATGTTGTGTGCTATACTTTATGCGAGTAAGGAATTCGTAGTTGTGTCAGCGTATCATTAATTGTTTTGAACGTGTTTTTTGTATCACTTTTGACATTGACCTTTTTTGCATGTGCGTGGTGTTACTTATATTGAGTGTTCTCTTTGAAAAAAAAAACAAAAACAAATCGGTTGGTAGAGTGCGCTTGTACTTGTTACCTCGTCTTCGTTCTTGCCACACGTTGTGCCACTTTCTTGTTTTACAGCTATAGCCAAGCAACAACTTTTATTCTATTACTTTTCTTACGTTCATTGTTAGATTCTGTTCCAGAAGGTTGCCACACCAGAAGGGTGAAAGTGCAGAGACCGCCAGGGGAAACGCAGACTATATCCTACAAGTTATTGCTAATTACTTGCCACGGTGGTCAAGTGGTCCTGGAGCTCCAATGCTAACCCGCAGAATGAGGGGTCCAATCCCCGCCGCGGCGACCATATTTTCGATGAAGACAAAAATGCTTAAGGCCGGTGTGCTTACGTTTAGAAGCAAGCCAAAGACCACCATGCAGCTAGTCGAAATTACTGCTATGGTGCCACTAATCATCATGTCGTGATTTTAGGACGTTAAGCCGCAACGTTTACCATACAATCAATACTGACCCCCCACCCCCACCCCATTCATAGCATCACCGCGTTGAGGTGTTTTTCTTATCTGTCCCGCGGCGCAAAATGTCGATAATCTAAGGAATGCGGTCGTGAGGCAACAGATAGTAAAGTACCTGGAGACGGTGGTATGCGCTCCTTGAACGTGCCCTATTCAGGAAATCACGTGTCTTTGTAGGTATGCGCGTTTTCGTTTTTATACGGATTACTTCTCTGGACGAGGACGATTAGAATGGTCACCCGCCGGTGTTTTGAGTCACGCCTGACAAAACGAGCTCTCGGGCGGTGAGGTCCCCGCGACACTGCCTTATCACTCACAGACGAGACTACTTGTATTTCCGGACACTCGACCTAGAATGTGTCCCGCGTTGGGACGCGCGACGGCTGTCGAGTGTTTTTCGTGTCCGGCCAAAGTGACGTCACGACGAACCATCGAGAAGCGCTCTAGAAACAAGCGCACCATAATATCGCATTGTGCAAACGGCTTCCGCATGCCTTCTCTGGTCGCGTACTGTCGCCAGCTGTGCATGCGTAAGCAAGCGACTGAGTCAGAAAGGGTAGTCGTATGAACTTGCATACGCTTCCTCGTTGCGCTTCTGCACCACCATCGTATGATCTATCGCTTCAGCGCATGTTTTTCTCAGCAAAGCACGCTTTCTAAAGCGACAGCGTTAACGAGCTCGTTTCCCTGAAATTTCGGCATCGGCATCGTTAGTTGTGACTGAAAAATCTTGTGCGCGACCGAAAAATCGAGAAATATGAAAATAAAATAAACGATAAAAAGTTCTGGGTTTAAGTGTGGATCGAACACGGGTCGTTTGCAAGGCAAGTAGGTGTTCTACAGCCCAGCCATGTGTCTGCTTGTGAATACAGTGAGAAAAAAAAAACTTTATTTGCTTGGAAATGCAGTAAAATTAACTTTCATGCTTTACAGACACGCATGTCCTGTATACATGCTTCATAATGCAGCATAAAACGCTGCTGTAATAATGCATTGTAAAAGCGTACATTGCAACCAGGTGTGAGAACATGTGTTAATATCACTATGGCTTCATGGCTTAAAGGCGATCACCGACAACACAAGGCACACACACTGTGTTTAGAAAAAGTGTTTAACGATTTAGAGTACTTGGTACTCTACTATGGGAGAGCTTACAGCCGTCCCTTGGGCCTCACACTTAGTCACACACTACTGCGCCTGTTCTCTTAAAACCACGTAGTGGGTGCATAACGGGTTAAAAAAGATTTCATGCAGTTCACGCCCTGACGGACCTCAATACCATACCATACTAAATGTTTGAAGTACTGATTATAGGGACAGCATATTGCTACCGCGTTCAACTCTTAAAGGATAAGTTTAAGGATTCCCACTTTTTACAATGATTAAGCTTTAACGGTGCCCTGGTTTGAGAACGAGGCCATCGCAATGCCGTCGCGATGCGGCTACTGAAAACTAATACGCTTGCTTCTGCAATCGCCTAAGGCGACTCGAAGGCGCAGACCATCTTTTTCTGCTCAGTCACTTTTTTTATTGGTAGCATAATGATGCATTGATGACGTTAACAAAGTTTTATTACCCTGTCACGTCCTGATGACGTCATTTGACAACGTCATCTCTTGATTTCTTTATACTACTCATGAGGACGACGACGCCATTAACGGTCGATTTTCACGTTTGATGAGGCATCTAAGCCTTTTACCATAATTCATAAAGAGCAGCAACATAGAAAATGTGTTCTTGGATTAGATGGTTCCGTTCTTGTACAGCATCACACAACGAGACCTTTGCCTTCGACGCTATTGTTTCCTTGTTTTCTTGTCACGTGAGAATTGCGTTCGTTACTTGAATATGAGCTTGCACTGTGGCTTCTCGCACATCTCACTTTAACGCTAACGATTTAAGTAAATATTGGTACTGTCATTCGGAGAAGGTATAGGGAGAACAACATTTTTAATTACTTTTATTTTTTTGTTCACTGTGGGCAGTCACTTCCTCCTGTTTCAATACGCTAGTTACTCAACTCGATGAACTTTCGATCATACTTGGACTTCGACTATCCATGACAAACAAACTCAGTCTGCATGCCGGAAATTGTCGAGCATCTCAATCAGCTCACTTGTTCATGAACTGATGTTTGCTGTTCTTGTGGAGACATTGCTGGTCTATTGCCGTACAAGCTTCAAATATGTGCCCTCTCGACACCCCCTACATTCTTCTTTTTCTTCGCCGCTTTCAACGTTCAGACACACCGAGACAGACAGACACACACACCGAGACAGAGACAGAGACCGAGACAGACAGATAGATAGATTAGATAACTAGATAGATAGATTAGATAACTAAATAGATAGATAGATAGATTAGATAACTAAATAGATAGATAGATAGATAGATAGATAACTAAATAGATAGATAGATAACTAAATAGATAGATAGATAACTAAATAGATAGATAGCTAACTAGATAGATAGATAGATAGCTAACTAGATAGATAACTAGATAGCTAACTAGATAGATAACTAGATAGCTAACTAAATAGATAAATAGCTAACTAGATAGATAGATAACTAGATAGCTAACTAGATAGATGGCTAACTAGATAACTAGATAGATAGATAACTAGATAACTAGATAGATAACTAGATAGCTAACTAGATAACTAGATAGATAACTACATAACTAGATAGATAACTAGATAGATAGCTAGATAACTAGATAGATAGCTAGATAACTAGATAAATAAATAAATAAATAGATAGATAGATAAATTAATAGATAGATAGATAGATAGCTAACTAGATGGATAGATAGCTAACTAGATAGATAGCTAGATAGCTAGATAACTAGATAGATAGCTGGATAACTAGATAACTAGATAGATAGATAAATAAATAGATAGATAAATGAATAGATAGATAAATAGATAAATAGATAAATAGATAAATAAATAGATAGATAGTTAAATAGATTAATAGATAAATAGATAAATAAATAGATAGATAGTTAAATAGATAAATAGATAAATAGATAAATAAATAGATAGATAGTTAAATAGATAGATAGATATAGATAGATAGATAGATAGATAGATAAATAAATAGATAGATAAATAAATAGATAAATAGATAGATAAATAGATAGATAGATAGATAAATAAAAAGATAGATAGATAGATAAATAGATAGATAGATAGATAAATAGATAGATAGATAGATAGATAGATAGATAAATAGATAAATAGATAGATAGATAGATAGATAAATAGATAGATAGATAGATAAATAGATAGATAGATAGATAAATAGATAGATAGATAGATAAATAGATAGATAGATAGATAGTGACTCTACAAGACAGCCTGTTCGGGTTTCTTGCAAGGAAGCCTGGTAATTGGGGCAACGTTCCCCTTTGACAACCACCTTTCAAGATAATTTCCATTTCATTTTTAAACAAGTGTCCTTTCTTAACACTAGTATTCAATATAGCCATGACGACTTGTTCCCTCACTCGCTTTTGCGATACGCGATGCCGTTCGAAGGCAGCACGACACGCATGCAAGAAGGAGATGTTTTTTTTTTTTTTTACAGGCCAAGCTGAACGTTACGTAAATTAGGCTCCTGTCGCAACGGACCCATGCGCAGGAGGGAAAAGAGAAAGCCAAGCGATAAAAAAATGCGGCGTTCGTGTTTACTGTTGACGCGAACTCGGGTACGTTACCTAGTTGCACGGATGTGCTGAATGGGAGACCCAACGTGTACGAGGCGTGTGGCGATAACTGCGCAACTGCCGAGTTGACGCGATATACGCTGGAGTACGGTGAAAGCGAGTTCGGCACGCGTTGAGCTCTTTTCAGATTGCGAGAGCATCGTAGAGCGTAGAGACGTTGCGTGCTGGGTGACTTGTGGTTAATATCTAGAACATCAAAAAGAATTGTTTTTCGGCAGTTTCGTTCTTGGGGAGCTCCTCGTTAAGATATTGTCACAGGGGCGCTCGCGCAGCAGTTAGATATTTTTTCATATATGAATGTTATAAACTCTTCGTTTCATAAAATGGATATATATGAACGTTAAAGAATACATATAAAAAGTATACAAGACGCATGTAAATCTATGCTTTTCATAATGCATCAGATTTACCTCTCGTATGCTATTATGAAACTCTATGCGTGTTATAATGATATAAAACGTATATACTTTCATAACTATACAAGAGGTGAATCTGTCAGTGTGTGCGTAAGCTGCAATGCATGGCGCTTCCCCCAGGATAAGAATAGGGGGTAACACATCCGTTTGCCAAAGCTTCGTTGTTTCGGCTTCGTGTGTACTGCAGACGAATCACCACGAGACGAAGCTTAGGAAAACTTGAGCAGTGACACTTGACTGCCACGACCCTTTGGGGCTCTTAAGTACCAATCACTCCACGAGGTTCACGACAAGTCGGGTTTATCTGAAGCGAAAGAGCCTAAACAGTAATTTACAAAGCCACAAGTGCGATTAGAGACCCGTAAGTACGAAGACTAGGCAAATCTGCATTACCCATCATTCCCTCGGCGGCTGGAAGATCGCAAGGCTACAATTTCCCTGTATAGAGCAAATATTCTAGGAAATTCAGGGACCAAAACGGACCCGGAAAAAATGACATTGGGTGGACTTCAAGAGGCACCAAAGTTCAAGCCAAAAGTAGCGAAAGTTGCCATGTCATTTATTATTTCACCTAATTTGTAGCCAAATTACAGGATAGGCAATACTAAGGGGAGTAGTATTATGAATACGATGTTTACTATTGTTGAATAAATAGAATCATTTTTAACACTTAACACGCTGAAGTTTGAAGGTATAGCCATGAAGTATCCATGGCGTCAACTGGAAATTTTCGTCGCCAAACGGGTCTAAACAGTAGCCAAGTTGGCGCAAGGTAGCCGCCAATGGCAGTCCTGCCCGGAATAATGTCTCCCGTACACGCGTAGTGCGCGTAGAACACTTTGCGAAACACGGAATAATATTTACAGAGCTGTGCTGCTCATACACGTTAGGAACGAGGAAATCGAGCGTTATTTTTCCAGCTACCATTAAGTGTAAGACGTCATTCGCTTGCCCCACACGACTCTTGCTAGAGTTGTTCACCACTGAGCATTCTGGCGTTCGTGAATATATTACTTCTCGTCGAATCTTGTTAATCTTCATTTAGCGAACAATCTCGATAATTTCGTGTTTTAAAGTGCAGTACTACTTGTGCTCCCAATCGATGTTAGGTCACACGCTAAAAACAAAGGAAGCATAACGGACGACATAAGATATAAGTCAAGACAAGCCGAGGGCTAAAACACACAACAGAGCTCATCACACAAAAATTCGGCAGATTCGACGTACCTGGGAATCGAAGTTATGCGAAGCATGCGGAGGAAAGGTGACCATGTTGCAATCTTTTTATTGAGCTACACGCCATAAAATGACGCTAAATATATGCACAATTGTTGCACGCACAGACATATGTTGAAGAGTTGCAGATGTTTAAATAACCAGTTGTATGCACTTGCGCAACGATGTCAACTGTAACATGCGTACTAGCAACACCAGAAGCTATTATGAAGCACTGATGCTCGCGAAGATGCTCGCCCTTGACGCTGCTTCATAAATCAACAACACAATTGACGTTAATTCTACGTGACGGCTGTATCAAAGGAGTACATATGTAATGTTTATAAAACTGGGTAGGCAGCACTGCAACCACTATTGATGTTTGACGACGATTAGCGTCTAAGTTGAAAAGTAGTTCCGAGATCTAGCGTATCCCTGTGGTAGAATGCTTTACTGCCACGCAGAATGGTTGAGTTCGATTCCTGCTGGGACCCTGAAATTTATTTTGCGTTCGTCGAGGGGTCAACACTGCCTATGTGAGGTTTTCCTTAACAATGACATTTATTCTATGCCTTAATTGGGTTGACGCTGCCGATGTTGTGTATTGCTTAACGCTCACGCGTTAAAATATTCCGCGTGTGTTCTCGTCGTTTCTGGGCTGATACTAAGTGTTAATCACCTATGGCACATACCAGCGCCACATACCCGCCCGTGGGTGTGTGCTACTGTCTGGCGGGAAGTGTTCGAGGACGTGAGCGACGGGATCGTGACATTATTCATATATTGACCAGCACGTCATATTCGTCAAACCATCTTACCCTCCCACACTGATTTTGGTTCACGCCAAGTTAAGGGGTGGTCACGAGAGCACCCAAACATAAGCGGCTAGATTAGATAGATAGATAGATAGATAGATAGATAGATAGATAGATAGATAGATAGATAGATAGATAGATAGATAGATAGATAGATAGATAGATAGATAGATAGATAGATAGATAGATAGATAGATAGATAGATAGATAGATAGATAGACGCTCAAAGTCAGCGAAGTTCTCTAAGAAATGCTTCGCATTAAAAAATGAAATGCAATGAAATGGTTAGTTGGACAAGTAGGAGTAACTTCTGTGATCACTAAACAGATCGAACAGACAACCAAGCCAAGAAAGTGTGGGAAAGGTATTTGTAGCATTTTTGTTATAAATTCGAAGAAATTGAAGTGCATGAAATGAACTTGCCGCTTGCGGGTCCGAACTAGCAACCATCGAATAACGAGTTTTTTTTTTAATGAATAACGAGTTCAGCCTTACTTGAACTGGTATCGCTCTGTCCTCTTGTGTCGGTCTGCTCGGCCATTTCTTCTTCCCCGTAATGCGCTATACCAGTTCAAGTATGACGAACCAACTCGCCCAATCCTCAACACTCGTGGAGTTCAGCCTGCAATCGGCGTTGCAGCCAACCCAGGTTTAAATGCAAAAATACACCCAATGAACTATCTACAGACAGAAGGACGATCACCACCGTTGCTCAATAGGTAGAATAACAGTTCAGTGCTCTACCCATTGAGCACCGGTGGCAGTCGTCCTTCCGTCTATAGTTCATCGGGTGTATTTTTTTGCATTTAAACCTGGGTTGGTTGCAACGCCGATCGCAGGTTTACATGGTCCCTGGCAGGAGCATTTTGC
This sequence comes from Rhipicephalus annulatus, assembly GCA_013436015.1. Classification (NCBI taxonomy): domain Eukaryota; kingdom Metazoa; phylum Arthropoda; class Arachnida; order Ixodida; family Ixodidae; genus Rhipicephalus; species Rhipicephalus annulatus. Next base: position 11,321 of record WOVY01013783.1, on the reverse strand, counting down.
CACTTTATTTTCTTCACATTAATACAAAAATCAATGAAAAATATCGTTCTTTGTACTTTCCTTGGCTTTATTGTCGGTTGCTTCTCATCAAGGTTGTGTCCAACAAGGTTGTGTCTACCGCTCAACTCAACAGATAAGATGATAGGCGACTTTGACTGGCTCAGTGTTGTTCTTATTCTATCAATGTCACTTACCGTCTGAACTGCTTTTCTTTTTAGATGCGGAGCATCTAATACTCGAGGCTTGTAGTGCGGCGCCGTCCGCAAGCTTCCTCCTCCTTCTTCCACCATCTGTGCATCCCTTCCTCCTCTACAGACCGCGCGCGCTTCACTCCTTTGCCATCTGTGCACCCTTCCTCCTCTACACACCGCGTGCGCTTCTCCTCTTCACGAACATTCGCTAGCTGTATAATGTAGCGCGCATGCGCCGTCACGCTTCGAGAACATCGGCAGCTGACGCGCGCGCATGCGCCGTCGCGCTTCGAGAACATCGGCAGCTGACGCGCGCGCATGCGCCGTTGCGCTTCTCCCCCTTCTCGAACATTCGACAGCTGACGCGCGCATGCACCGTCACCCACCATCTGTGCCGCGCGCGCTTCTCCCCTTCGAGAACATTCTACAATTCTCCTGATTCTCCAGTGGACGCGCATGCGCCGTCGCGCTTCGAGAACATTCAACAGCTGACAGTGCATGCGCCGTCGCGCTGTATATATACTCAAGGTCGGCGCTCGCTCGCTCAGTTGCCGCTCGTCGGTTGGTTTGTACGGCGCGTCGACGTCCAAGGTCGCGGTGAAATGAATTCCAACGAATCCACAATCACAATGATCGACGTCCCTTCGACCAGCGCCGCCCTTCCGCATACGTGTGTACGTGTTCACTCATTTAACACCCCCTCCTACAACCACGTTAACCAATTTAGCCATCGACCCAAGTAAGTCGCACTTTAACACCCCGTTAACCAATTATATGCTCGGCATCCTCCTCGGTGTTCCCCCGAGGGAAGCTGCGGGCAATTTTTTCAGAAGTTACACCAGTCGGTGCCCACGATGGTCGCACCAGATGGCCAACGTCTTCGGCGGCCTCCACTATGGTGCGTTCCTCGTATTCAAATTCCATTCTTGGCATCGAAAGCTCCACAAATTATAGGCGTTACACCTACTTCACGGCAGCTGATGACAAGTAATCAATAAATGCACACAAAAAGAAAAATAGAAAAAAAGGCGAAGCTTGCACAAAGTCACGCAAGATTGTGTGTTGGCACGAGACGTGACCCGGCACGAGACGCGAGCATGGACAGTGGGATGTTGACAACACCGCCGACGCTGGTTTTGTGAGTAGGTGCGACTATAAAATGCTCCGCATTTAAGAGGTCTTGCATACCGAGATTCCTGCATTTCACGCACGCTTGTGGGTGTCATATTTTTGGTCGTCTAATCGGAAAGGCTTTATTATTTTACGGCCGTGATGAAGATTCTCTGTGATCACAAAAGCTGACAGAATGATGGATACCTAAGACAGCCAGCCATTATATATTTGTGCAAGTATTGCAGCTGCGTCGGAGGCTACCAGACTTCTGTACATGTGAGGTGAAATTTTAGAACCTAGTGATACTTCTGCCAAGCCTGTTTCCCATGCGAACAAATTCCAGAGCGTCTACAAACGCTGCGATCAATGCGATCAACATAACCAGTGTAGGGAAAATTCACCCGCAGCAGAGCGGGTGGCTAATGGTATAGTGCCTAGAATATACTAATGAGGCAGAAGTGGCAGGGGAGGGCACATGACGGAAGAGGCGGAGACGAGAAGCGAGCGCCGCGCAGGGAGGAACTCACTCCGACTCGGTAGCTCACACCGATCCATCGATCCGACCGATCACTCCGACTCATCACTCCGACTCATCACTCCGACTCATCACTCCGACTCATCACTCCGACCCGTCACTCCGACCCGTCACTCCGACCCGTCACTCCGACCCGTCACTCCGACCCGTCACTCCGACCCATCACTCCGACCCATCACTCCGACCCATCACTCCGACCCATCACTCCGACCCATCACTCCGACCCATCACTCCGACCCATAAGACCGGCGGCCCTCGTGCAAACATCGCGCATGCGAAACGAACTGGCGTTCGCGCGTCCTGCTGCCGCTCATCACCGCGACCGCCACTGCTCAATCACTTGCACGTTTGCACGTGAAAGAGGTTTTACGCCGTGGCAGCATTAGGACACTTAGTGTAATTGAAACGCAAATATATTCGCAAGCGTGTTATAATTGGTAGTATAATATAAAATTGGTCGCATAATTAGAGCATAGTGGCAGTATAATTGAAAAAAAGGCATGAATAGCCATGCTCACCGCTAATAAGTGCACCGAATGGTCCGGATGCACTGAGGTGGCCGTCTGGGCGTAAGACACTTTCATTGACGTTCTCATCAAGCCCCAAAACAGAGGTCTCCGGGAGCGAAGTGGGTCACATGTGGCTGGTTATAGATCGCACTATATAGATAATGCACGATCTTTGATTCACATTGCTTTCTCTGAGACACCGAAAGCGTTTCAGATGGTTGCTAAAGGGACACTTAAATAAAATGCGATTACTTTTCCTGTACTAGTAAATTACTGTTTCGCCACACCAAAAACGATGCGTGCTGCTACATTGCGCGAGCTAAGTGACAGTACGCGTAAAGGAGAAATGATAATGTCGACGTCCCCTTGAAGTTCCTGCCAGTCGCCGTGACGTCACAGATTTTGACAGCGTGTGTTAAGGCCTACGTAGTTCATTAGTAGTAAAAGTGAGGTTAATTGCTTTCTGAGGAAACCAGAGAGGACTTAGAGGGACACTAAAATAAACTAATAATTTACGTCAGAGTGAAATCTCAATGTATGACAACATCTAAAATGACAATATTATTAGAAACAGTGCCCCACTTACCGAGAAAATAAGGTGAATGCACAAGAACACATGCGCCGCAGTAGGACCTTCTCGAAATCATCCCGATGACATCAGACGAACCACCTACATTTAATCACTAGTAATCGATCTAGCTGCACTAAATAAAGAACCTTCCGTGCATGAAGAGACGCAATAAAATGCTACTTGTTCGTTTCTGTTTGATACATAGAAAAAAAAATAACCGCTGAACGTAACTTAAGGAGAATTACGCGAGTGAGTCGAAAATTTCACGTAGTTACTCTGGACAGGGGGTGTCACCTAGCGGAGGGCAGTTGAACCAAAAACATGTGCAATCTTGAAGCCAATGACGGGAAATTAATCAAAGGCCGTTGTTGCTGCCATGGCTCCCACCGCTTTCGTTCTGCTGCAACTAGCGCAGTAAAGCAGGACAACGTTGTGCACGTCTACAGTGACGTGGGTCGGTCCTGTCGGTCTGCTTCTTGAGGCGGGTAATTTGAAGTGAGCTAACCCGATGCGAACCACTAAAACGTGATTTTATTTCAAATTAGGCCCTTCCTTGGCACAAAAGTAACCCTACGAGGTTTCTGGACCACCATTTCAACAATTAACTTCGTCTTAATAGTTGCCTTTAGTGTTCCTTTAACCTACCAAGATTTAGAATATTTTATTGAACCAGTACAATAGAAACACGCAAAAAACACTTCGAAATCTTGGACGTCACCATCAAAACTTTTGGCGGGAATTCGAAAGTGAAACTTCTGACTGATATTTCTCGTCTATCAATAAAGATATAGGGTAAAATGAAGCACACATGAGTTTTAGAAGTAGAATTTATGAGTTGGAGCTCTCTTGAAATGTAGTGTCGTTTTAAATATTTCTGTATAGGTTCCCTGGCAAGTAACAATGGAAATATCCAATGTGCCCCGTGTAGCCATTTCCTTCATTGTTGGTACACGCGCCATGAATGGGTAGAATGGCCGGGCAGATTTTGAAGGCGCCCCACAAGACAGCGGAGTTTGTTAAAACCCATTTGAGAAGCATTAGGGGACAATTTGCAAATAGGAAATTTTGAGGGCATACAATCTGTGCATACTGACGCAGCACACTAGAAAACGCAGCACACAAGAAAGGTGCACAAGGAACAAACGCGCACTACCTACGATTGTTTATTTCACGGCGTCGTCATGAATCATATATACAACTGTGGCATAACTTTCATATAAATCCTTTATATTCAATCCGGTGTTTCGTTTTTTTTCTTTATATTAGATGATTCTGCGTAGGTGCCCTTGGTATATATATATGTTTCGGGACAATGTTGTGGAATAAACAGCCGTAAGTAACGCTTAGGGGTTTATAAAGAGGGTTCAGCTTAAGTTGAGGACGACGCAGCGAGTGATGGCAATGTGAATGATAGGTGCAATTTTAACATACAAGATGATAACAGAGGGTGGTCGGGTGAAACCAGAGTGAAATCATAGTTGAAATGAGTAAGGAAATGACACATATCAGCCGGACATGTATCATATAGACAGGACAACCATTGGTCATAAAGGGTAACTAACTGAATTCCCAGAGAAGGCAAGCGCACGAAAGGGAGACAGGAAGTTAGGTGGGCCGATGAGATTAAAAAGTCACCAGGTACAACGTGGCAGCAGAAAGCACAAGACCGGTTTGATTGGCGGATCATTGAAGAGGCCTTGGCCCTGCTGTGGGCATAGTAAGGCTGGTGGTGAAGTAACGCTTGCCCCTTGAGTGTTTTGCGTGTCGCTTTTTTCTTGCGCTAATTGTTTTCAACCTGTGAATGCGTTTATCATTGTTAGGTTCGACGATTGAACAATGGTCTTGCGTGTAGTGATCGAAAGAACGCACTGTCGATTTTTTTTCCCCGTGTTCAGGCATCCGACTGATGTCGGCGTCAGCATATAGAATGAAAACACACATTAGCTGCTTCACTAGAGACATTGTTGCAGCGTCAACTCTGGCCCTTATTATACGAGTAGATTCAACTCAACACTGCTATTCGTTCTGTTGGTATGCGCTGTGCTCACATGTGGTGCCAGCCGTGCCTGAGGCGTGCATTTCGGAAACTTCCATGCGCCACGACACTGTCCACTTTGCTCATTCACTACATAACATATTTTGTCGAAGAGGCTGTACTAATACATGCATTAACTGGCCCATTTATACCTTGATCAATGGCTAGGGCAGTAAATAATTAGGGCTACTAATTAGGTCAGTAGATAGTAAGAGCTGATTATCTAGTCAAATGGCAATTTGGGAGTGGTTTACAAGCGAGTGTTCTGAGGTGGACCATCGGGGCTAGGAAATGTGGCTCTGGTGTGACGATGGTCGTTATGAACCAGACTTGCGGTGCAACGCACCACCGGCAATGTTGAGATAGCGTCTTCCACGTGATTCAGTTCCACGTGTTGTTGAAATGTATTCTTACATATTTAATTAAAGAAAGAGAAACAGTCTTTTGACTTGCTTTGGGTAGACCTGAGCAGCCACTTATTTGAGTCTCTTTATAGAAGCAGGTCTACTCTATTCGGAGGTCATTGTAGTCTCGTTGGAGAATCTTGGTACACCTAAAAGGGAGTTAACATCGCCCCTTAAACAGTTATATAGGTAGCAAGTCAGAACTCACAACTTGAAACAGAGTAGCGCATATTGGCTTTTCTTTTGCTTGAGTGTAGATGTGCGAACACTGTCTCGTTAAAGAGCCACGCTAACTCTTTTGGAGATTCGCTGCAGGCATGAATCCCCCCCCCCCAAAAAAAAAGCTAACGCACCCTTTCTAAGAGATTTATATATCCGGGAGTTCAAACGCGTAAAAAAAACATCACTGAACCCCCTATACAGATGGTGTAACACGAAAGTGAAACGTGTCGTTACAGAGGTAGTTGAGCGTTTATCGATCATTGTTTCAGCAACAACAGCGAATTGCGAAGTCACGTTAAGAACGGTAAGCAGCTTGAAACTTGCAGCGCACACTTCAAGCAGAAAGCACGCATGAAATTAGCATACACAGGAAGAGCACGGACTAACAACTGTCACAGCTCGACACTTAAAGCACGCTGTTCAAACAGAAAGAAAGGCACACGAAATACACGCACAAGTATGCACAAGAAAAGCGCGAACAACTGCCACAATTGTTCCTGCATCGTGTGGCAGCAGAGTGCTCCTTTCATAAACGCGGCCACAGCAGCGTGTGAAGTGACCTTCATACTCTCCCGAATTACGAGTCTGATAGGCACGCGTGCAGGAGAGACCACGCTCCGTGGAGGCGACGACCTTGAGAGCGCGCCCAGCGCCAGCCCGTCGCGCCATCTCGCCACTGATAACAAAAAAGCACGAAAGTTTCGAAGCTCTGAAAATTGTCAAATGGTGTATGCTATATATAAATGTCTTGCCGTTAGAGACAGTGTACGCTTCGTGGCGTAGTGGTTAGCGCCGCGCGCTGTAAATCGAGAGGTTGCTAGTTCGATTACGTGCGATAAACGCATGTCTTCTGGTTTTTTCTTTGCATTCCATTGTATTTTTTCAACGTCACTTCCGTGACGGAAGTACGTCAGCGGAGCCATGGTGGACCCAGGCATATAACACTTTTGTGTTAAAAAGTCTGTTTTGCTTTAGAGAGAAAGTGTTCTGGTGCATACGAGCGGAAGTATGAGAGTTTATCAGGGGCAATAGTTTTCATGGTTGTACACAACTTAAGAGATGTTTTTGTTTCTCAAGCGTCTGTACTTTGTCTTTAACTTAAAGCTCCTTGTGACTTTATCGCTGCTATTATTAGTTAGTACTCCAACCACTGCATACGCCGTCACGGGTGATGCGTCGCGGACACAGAGCGAATTGTTTATATAGCTCCCTTTTAGGGAGACTTATTACCCCCGTGTTCAGAAACGCTGCTTGATTTCAACTGGACTTGCCACCGACTTCAACGTAGCACAAACGCATTTCGAACGCGCTGTCTATTGGCGGTGCCAAGGCAGTACAAACGCAAAGTGTGTTTCCAACGCGCTGCATTGAAGACGATTTCAAGTCACGTTCAAGTCAAGGAGCGTTTCTGAATACGGGGGAAAGAACCCGGTACCTACTCCGTTTGTATTGCAAACAGAATAATCGTTCAAATAAAGTGTAAAATCGTCGATGCACCCTCGTTATGACAAAAAAATTGCCCGCAGCTTCCCTCGGGGGAACACTGAGGAGGATGCGGAGCATATAATTGGTTAACGGGCTGTTAAAGTGCGACTTACTTGGGTCGATGGCTAAATTGGTTAACGTGGTTGTGAAATGGGGTGTTAAATTGCGACTTACTTGGGTCGATGGCTAAATTGGTTAACGTGGTTGTAGGAGGGGGTGTTAAATGAGTGAACACGTACACACGTATGCGAAAGGGCGGCGCTGGTCGAAGGGACGTCGATCATTGTGTTTGTGGATTCGTTGGAATTCATTTCACCGCGACCTTGGACGTCGACGCGCCGTACAAACCAACCGACGAGCGGCAACTGAGCGAGCGAGCGCCGACCTTGAGTATATATACAGCGCGACGGCGCATGCACTGTCAGCTGTTGAGTGTTCTCGAAGCGCGACGGCGCATGCGCGTCCACTGGAGAATCAGGAGAATTGTAGAATATTCTCGAAGGGGAGAAGCGTGCGCGGCACAGATGGTGGGTGACGGTGCATGCGCGCGTCAGCTGTCGAATGTTCGAGAAGGGGGAGAAGCGCAACGGCGCATGCGCGCGCGTCAGCTGCCGATGTTCTCGAAGCGCGACGGCGCATGCGCGCGCGTCAGCTGCCGATGTTCTCGAAGCGTGACGGCGCATGCGCGCTACATTATACAGCTAGCGAATGTTCGTGAAGAGGAGAAGCGCACGCGGTGTGTAGAGGAGGAAGGGATGTACAGATGGTGGAAGAAGGAGGAGGAAGCTTGCGGACGGCGCCGCACTACAAGCCTCGAGTATTAGATGCTCCGCATCTAAAACATCACGAAATAAGAGAAAAGGAGTGTTGAGCACAAGTGAAATAGAACTAGCGTTTCATTTCCTTTCACAGTTAACAGAACGGTTTTATTCCTCTATAATTAGGGCCGTTAAAATGTGACGATTGGTATTTTACGTCTGAAAGAAGCAGCGGTATTCTGTTTCCTGGTATCAATATATTGTTTTAAACAAAAGGACAGCTGCGCGCCGAATTCTGCATGCTACGAATTCATAGAATCAGGGTGACGATTGTGCGTGTGTACGTGTTTCATGCGTGAATGCAGGAATCAATGAAGCACTTAAAAAAAACGACTATGAGAGCTCCTGAAAGTCAACAACGCCTTAGAGAGGCAATTAAGCTTCCACTTGGATTCTATACGAAAGCGTCCGCATTAGCCGTGCGTCGAGAGTCAGAAGCCCCGAACTTACCGTCTTCACAGAGTACTCCCGCACAGACTTCGAAAAACCATTTTCAACCGTAAACAGCGCGGTAAAACGAAAACAAGGTAGACAGACGTAAATGCGCAGAGTTTAGTTGAACCAAAGGGAGAGTGTATTTTGTTCCTGCTGCGGGGAGCAGATGAGTGGCCCCCGACATAGGCCCCGTACACACCCATCAGATAGAGCTCTGAAGACAGCAGATGCTGGCGCCCGACACAACACATAGGAGCAGCGGCCGCGCCACGAGGAGACACCCATACGCACGAAAAGAGGCCCCAGCTAGGGTCAAAGATCCCTACCAGTGAACTGTTCGCAGAGGGAGGTTATGGGCGAAGGTCACGGACGGCGGAAGTTCCGAGATGCAGCAGCCGGCTGGCCACTACCGGGCACACGGCACAATGGCCGAAAAACGATCGAACCCCCCCTGAGGTCGTCATTAAAGGGGCCGAAAACGGGGGCATAGCATAGGTGAGGGGGGGATGTGGTTGCAGAAAAAGAACGTCTACTGCGACCCCCCACCCTTGCCCCGTTTTTGCACAAGAGATGGGGCTGGGGGTCGTATGACTACGGAACCAGGCTAACCGGAAGGTGAGGGACCCCGATCCCCGTCTGCTCAGCCCAACTAGGCTTCAGCCCAGGTCCCTCTGACCACTGCGGGACAAGAAAAAAAAAATGTTAGGAATATGGAATTATGACTAGAGGTGAGAGAGACGACCGGACGCGACGAGAAGAAAATAAAGATTAAAAATAAAAAAAATTTAAAAAATAGCTAGCGGCGATATCAAACCTTTTAAAATGGAGCAAAGGCACGAAGCCAGGGCTTTCGGCAGCCCTCTTTCCCCTTCGGTGGGTTCACGGCTTTTGTGTTGCGACGGCGCGGGCGGCTGGGGTACCGCGCGTTGCCTCTACGCGTTCAATGTCAAGGTACGATGCGCCGGTAGGAGCACGGGGGCGAGGAGGTAGCGCGTAAGTAAACTGGTATGAACTGTAGCACTCCGAATGCGGTAGCGAAGGAGAGAGAGAAATCTATGGCGGTGGCGGCGCGTTGAGGATAGAGAGAGAAAGAAACGATGAGAGAGAGAGAGTACGACGCCAAGTCGAGGGCGCGATTACTCCCCGAGCATCTGGTTTGGGCGCGCTCGCTTGGCTCTGGCAGCGTTGTACATCGGCTCCAGAGCGGTGTCTTTTCCCGATCGCGTCGCCGACGACTCCGTCGCGCTCCTCAACTGTCGTCGGTCGCCGTGGATCGCACGTGCGCTTCCATCGGGAGGGGCTTGTTCCGGTAGTCGCGCTCTCAGTGACGCGCGCTCGACTGTGAGCTCCACGCGATTTTCTGTATCGCTCGTATATTCGTTTTGTACCTTATTCAAGACTGCGTTCGTCGACGTGCCTGGATTGTGCGTTGTTACGAGGACCAAGCTTGGGAAAGAGATAATTCGACATTTTCCCCATCCATCGAACGCCATCGGAGTTCACTGATCGGATAACTTTCTTTAGTGGCCATCCGCCGATTGATGAACGAAATGAAGGTATGTTTCTTTCCTTTTACTTTTTTTAGGTATTTCGACCCGTCACGGTGGTCTTGATGCTTGACTCCTGGCCAGAATGTCGCGCGAAAGTACCACCGGCCACGGCGACCGCATTTTCAATAGAAACGAAAATACTTCCCACCAGCGTACCTTGATTCAGATGCTCGTTAAATAATTGCAGGTGGTGGAAATTTCTGAAACCCTCCACTACCGTGTCCCTCATTATCATGTCGTGGTAACGGGATGTTAAACCTTGACGATTGTCATTAGAGGCGCTTAGAAACCCTGCACGTGTGTACACATAAGGCGATAATTGACACGTTTTTGTTGATATTGTCGTTTGCTTCGTTTGTATGTAATGACCAGCTAATGCACTGGCTACGGGGATTTTATATGTAACGAGTTTTTTTTTTTTTTTTAGAAGCGACTGCATCCTCACGGTGGTTGAACATGAAAGGATGTGTCTACAGTTAGCAGTGTTGTTTTGCGGTGTGTTAGGTAAATACACACTGCTTGCGGCTTTGATTTATGTGCAAACAAAACCTCTTTATCTTCAGCGACCAACTCAGATGGCTCAACTGCACACTAACTTGATGCCGTGAAGTGGACGATGATTTACGGAACAGTAAGCGTGTGACACTTTGTTTGTTTGTTTTTTAATCATGCGTGCTCGGCGAAGCTTGTAAGTTTAATCGAACAATGACTATAGCTGTGGCAAAAATGAAGTCGACTTAACAAGTGCAGCGGAAATCTCGCCTTAGCGCCATGACTTACAGGAAATACAGCGTCAACAACTTGCACATTTTCAATAGTACTATTTTGAAAGGAAGGTGGTTTGCTGGACCACGGCCGCCACATGCAGGGGCCATGGCACCGCATTTTTTTAACAAAAGTGCGCTAATTTGACGAAGATCACGCAAAGCTAGGCATAGCTCACATGTATGCATTATTCTGTAGTCTTCACTAAATTAGCGCCCTTTATGTCTTTTTTCAAAAAGCTCATAGGCTTCACAGTAACTATCATTACTAACAATCGCGAAATAACGTGAATGCCAGCACGTCTTCCTTTCTTTGCCTATTCTAGAAGATCCATAATGCTATTGCAAATCGTTCAACGTCTGGCAAAAAAAAAGAAAGAACTTTGATGAGCTGTTCGTGTTAGCACTTGAGCCATAAATATCGAGTCAGTCGTGTCAAGGCATTTCGTCAAAGTACACATCAGCTAAATGTCATCCATAAATGAAATGCCGGTAGATTGAGCTTAGCGAAAAATAAATCGCTTGCAGTGATCGCTCACGCCAGAGAAATTGAGAAATGCTCTCTTTATCGCGTTAGGTTAAACTTGAGTTCCTTGAAAGACGTGTTAGGTTAAAACAAGATTAGAAAAATATTTGCTTAATTTCAATGCTCTTTAAAAAGAAAAAAATCTCGTGAGCATCGGAAAAAA